>VZRR01005860.1:327607-454066 GCA_013398015.1 Oreocharis arfaki | reverse complement strand
GAGAACTCCCCTGCAGGCGCATAGGAGCTGCTGCTACCGCATCTTCTCCATCCCACGGATTTTACTGCCTTGGATATTGCGAGGGGAGGGAGGGGGGAGAGGACAGCGAAAGAAGGGGGGGGAGAGGAAAAGAAGGAGCCTCATAATTTTGGCTGCATTCTTCTGACTGCCCCGCGGCCCCGCTCCGCGCCCGCTCTGCCATCCCTGCACCATGCACTTGCTGGAGGTGCTCTCTCTGAGCTGCTGCCTGGCTGCCGGAGCCGTGCTCCTGGGACCCCGGCAGCCGGCCGCTGCCGCCGCCTACGAGTCCGGCCAGGGCTACTACGAGGAGGAGCCCGACGCGGGGGAGGCAAAGGTAAGCCCGTGCCCCCGCTGTAGATGCCAGCTCGCTCCTCTAGGCATGTGGCTGCTAGTCCCTTTGAACTGACGGCTTGGGAATTCCACCAAAGAAAAGATGTAGGAGAAGCCTTTTGAAGTGGGGGCTTCCTTAAAAGTGGGGGAAGGAATTTTTTTTAAAGTATCTGGGTTTTCAGGGTTGCTGGAGGGCGGGCTGCACGAGGAACAACTGCATTTACAGAGAGACGCGAAACACCTGATGAGCAGAGGCAGCCTACGGGCTGCGCTCCTGCCGTGGAGCGGGGACTGCCCTGCGGGGAGCGATCCCGGCCCCGGGTCCGCCGCTGGCAGCAGCGCTGCGACGGGGCAGCGGCCCTTGGGCTGCGGCTGATGCCGGTCCTGGCAGCTGGGGCGCGCCCCGCAGGCGCCTCCGAGCGGGGTCCTGCTCTGGGGAGCGCGGAGGGAGGGCGGGCTGAGAAACGCTCAGGGGAGCAGCTGGGCAGAGGAACGAAACGGCGAGGGAGGCGTGGGGGGACGATGACAACAAAACACTAGACTTTCCATTTGTTGAAAAGTCTTTTGGAGTTACTGACGCTTTGGGTGAGCTGCTGCTGCGTGACAGAGTTGACGGGAGGTGTAAAGTGACACTCCAGTCTGAAAATCTTATTTCTGCCCAGACGCATGGTGAAGGTTGGGCTTAAATCCTCGGATTCCAGACACAAATACTTATAATTCTCGGTTAATTTTTGTTTGCATGTAAAGTTTCGTAACATAAAACTCAAGTACCTTTGGTACTTGTGGTTATGCAGTTCCTGGTATGCTGATGCATAAAAAAGATGCGTACTATGTGGTTGTATAAGCATGTGGCATTGTTAGAAAGACCTTTGATGTCTGTCTTACCCTCATCTCATTGTTTTGAAGATTTCTGACCTACCTATTGAAAGCAATCATGACCTAGCTCCTTCGTTATTCATTTCAGTATGGGGCAGGAAGGGAATTGTGTGGATTAAAATTTAAACTAATATTCTGATCCCCCCCCCCCCATGCTGTTTGCTTCACAGATTAAAAGTTTGGGAGATTTTACTGTAACTACATGGGAAATCAAGTTTTGATAGTATACATTAGCTGCACTTCAGGTATTCAAACTGTTGTAGACTATACATTGTACACAGAAGTCATACTGTTCAAATAATAATCTCCATGGAAAAGTTTACTGATTATACTCTTGTCTCTCTTAAAATATGTCAACTACAGCTGAATTCTTACATTGCAATATTCTGAGTGCTAATACGCTATCAGTGATCATATTGCTTAAAAGCCTATAAAGTGTTTTTCACACTTAAGTATTTAAAAGTAGGAACACAAAATCAATTCAGCTAGCCACTCTTACCTCTTAAACTATTTATAAAATTTAAAAAGAAAAAAAGAGTCAAGACTTAGTGGAGGGTAAAAATACCTCAGCTCCTTCCAACCCATGACTGTAAGTCAGTTATTTACTGGGTGAAACTGGCATTTGAGTTGTAAAGCCTCGAATAGCTTATGCTGGAAAGGCAGAAAGAATCCAAACTGGAGCACAGCACATGTTTTGTATACTTAAGCTGCTGAGGTAGAACAGCTGATAGTGAAGGTACTCTCTCCTCAGGGATGCTTTGTGTTTCTATGCATATGGTGTGGAAAGTTACTCTGTTTCTTGAAGAAGCCTCGAAGTCTTTGGGAGCTGCCAGTGTAGTGCATTGTATTTAAGTGCAAGTGCTCCCTGGAAAAAGAGGAACTGTCAGCAAACCAAAGGAAGGAAAGGTCAAGAGACTGGGAAGTGAGTGGGATAGCATGTGTTAAGCGATTACGTTAATAGGAAAACGTTTTTGTGCCTGACTACTGTTGAGTAGTAAGTAGGGAAAAAATCTGGATCCAAGCAGACTTAGTCATGTTGGCAGTCTTTAGTTGTGAGTTGGTTGCTTTTGCTGGAATTGAGTGAGTACTGCACATGTTTGTTTCTGTGAATGTTGAGATTAATATCTGAAGTAATTATGAAAGGATTAAATAAGTAAACTGAAAATAATTGTTTCAAGGAAAATATGATTGTGTTGTCAGTATAAAGTCATCTGCTTGAACTTTGTTAACTTCAAAGAAGTTCATAGGTGTTATGTTTTTACTTCCCATCAAGATGCCATGCTGCTGCATGTTAAACTGATGCCTAAGTGCACGTCATACAGGCCTTTGGGTCAACTCTTTACACAATATATTTCTTTCTCTCCATTCCTATATTAAGAGCATTAGCTTTAGAAAACAGTTTAAAAAGTGTGAATAAAGTTGAAGCTCCTCTAACATAAGAGGAAAAGCTGGCCAGAAAATAAGGGTATTGTGTTTTTAAGCAGGTAATTTTCACTTATTAAACTTGTCTAGAGATTTGCAGCAACTTGGAAGTGTTAGAGATATAAATAGTAGTAGTTCTTCATACACAGCTCTTGCAAGGGCATGTTCTGTAGCAAGTGGGCACTGATAAGCTTGTGCAACACTGCCTCATCTCCCTCCATCCTACCCTCCACCCCTGGGTTTTTTGGTTTGGGTTTTTTTTTTTCAGCCTAAGGGTAAAGTTCGTTATTTAACAAGCTTTCAGGGCCCAGATTAATACTTTTCAGATGAACTGTCAGCTCAGTTGAATGGGAATGAACCCTGCCCGTAAATCACCTCTTGCGGATTTCCTGCAGCACAGGGGGTTGTCCCGACGAGCTGACCCCCTCGCAGCCACACTCCGCCCCTCCCGGCGGGGCAGGAGGGCGGGCGGCCCTGGCCCCCTCTCTCCGCCTGGGTGGCTTGTTGCGGAAGGCAACCTGGTACTTCAGTTCCCTCTCTGCTCAAGGAGGGCCCTGAGGAATCAGGCCTCCTGCCCCAGATTTCACGCCGTGTGATAGGGACCAGCCGCCCCGCAGGGATGCTCGGAGTAGCTGCAGCAAAGGGAGGGTGAGCTGTTTTTCCACACCGGTGGCTTGAAACTTTAGCTCCTTGTACTGTCTTTGAGTGTTTTAATAACTCTCATAATGTGGTTAGTCTCTGGCTTTTGTTCTTAAGGTAATTTTGAATAGGGGAGGTGGGGTGAGTATACACAGTGTATCTGGGAGAGTATTAATTACAGAAATAAATATTGTTTATTTCTTAAACAAATTTCTTATTGTTTATTTGCTGAAAGTTTAAAAATGAACTGAAGGAACTACATGGGCATCCTGTGCAGGAATGAAACTTCTTAGGTTGTTGAAATGAAGGTGTGGCAGTAGCATGTACCTGGACTTCATTAATGGCTATGAGGTAACAATAGCAGGAATAGGTTATTATGGTAACAGTAACTGGAATGAAACCACACAGCTGGGAGGGTTTGCCATAGCAGTGCCATCATTCTGTTGTATAGTCTAACCTTTAGAATTACGTGACTATGCAAAAGCAATACTGGTAAATTGTCCCGTGTAGTTTGAAAAGGTTTAAAACTATATATATATATATATCTATGCAAAGATTCTTAGTTTTGTATTAGAATGGGAATAGCAAATGAAAATGTACTTCTGTGTTCTAAAGCACATCCGTGAAAATTTCATTGGGGCCTCTTTACACAGATAGCAATAAAGTACAGAACAGTTTGTGCTGTGATTCTGTGATTTGGGTTTTTTGCAATGAAAATACATGCGCTTACTTGAGCTGCATTTTTCTTGGATGCTACCTGAGATACACCTATTTAATTTTATTATTCGAAAATTATTTTAAATCTGACCTGATCATACAGTGCTGCTCATTGATGGCTAACAGAGTTTAAATACTGCTAGTTAGTGGGTGTGTGAGGTAAAGCAGTGTGTCAGTTTCCAGGGTTTCCTGGTGTCACTGTATCTCCGTGGTCTAATCTCAAACCCATGAGTTTTATGGTCACCCGTAAGTTTATGAAGTGCCTTACTCTGTGTTACCTGCGCAGGTGAGAGATGAGGCTGCATTGTCTGTTCTGAAAACAAGCATCCACCTCCACTCCCAATACTTAAGCAGTGCTAAATCAAGCATGTAGGGAGAATGTTATTTTTTTCCTGCTGCTGTTTAGTCTGCTGCAAACTTTCTTTTATGTCTGGGTAGCCACTGTCTTTCCAGACACATGCACAAAAAAAGATGCTGGCTTTTTTTAGAAGCACGATTTGTAGCAGATGCAACAGGATGAATGTTGCTGGTAGAACCTATTTCAAAGACTAAGCAATGCTTCTGCAAACATAGATCTTAAACCTTGGTCTAGCCTTTTCTGTGAGTAAAGTACAGTACTAAGCTCGAAGAGCTCACTGGACTTTCTAGTTCTTGGAGTGCATTCCTGGGTGTCTAGTGTAAGCATGCTGGTGTGCCCGGGAGGGACTTCAGCTGTTTGTCAGCAGCAATCCCATGCATTTCTGAAGGTTATAGAAAAACTGTGGAGGTCATTTTAACTGTAGTGTTTAGAGGCATACAGAAGCATCCCATCAAAAATATTATTTTTATGCTCACATAGGTTCAGTGTGTATTCCAACTCTTGCCTATTTTTCAAGGGTGTGTGTCCACTTTTTTTAGTAAAAATAAACCAGGACTTATACTTCTGACTGTTGTAGCTGACGGTGATGGTAATAATACTCTCCCATGGATACTCTGCATCCAGGATAGAGAGTCTGTCCAGAACCTTGTGTTCAGCTGCTGCTTTTTTGCATGTGGTCAGTGATTCATTAAAAAAAATCCCTGGAACAGAGAGAATCCAACTAAAGTCACACTGATTTCCTGTCAAATGTAGTATCCCGTTTAATGTGAAAAAAATATGTTACAGCTGTTTGTAGAATGAGTTATAAGAAATTCCAAGCAAGATTGTCACTTGAAAGTTGCAAGCTCTTCCAAAGTCTAAGTCACTTCTTAAGAGTTTTGTTTGGTAAAGTACTGAATTTTGCTTAGTGAGTAGGATAGGTATGATTGGTTTCCTTATCTATTATAAATATCCATTACTTTTTAAATTTCACCTTGCTTCTATTCAGAGCAATAATGTAATACCAAATTCACCTCCATGTAAATGTGTATCTACTTCAAAGACACTAATGTCTGCATAAATTGCACCAGAATTTTAATTTAAAACATTGATAACTTATGGGAGCATGGATGATTGTTTGTTGAATTCCTATTATGTATCAATTTGTCAACTTGTTTGCCTTGTTTTGTGTTTGTCTATCAGAATTTCTTTTGGTGACAATATTTGTGTTGCTCTCTCTCTTTGTTGCTTTTCAGACTTTAGTTAGGAAATAGCTACACTGTAAGTCATTTGTTCTTCTGTTCTTCCCTTGTAATCATCATAAATCAATCCCTTTAGCTCTGTAGTAGTTTACTGGGTTTTTTCTTTTGGCATTTCCTGACTTGTCTAAGATAGCTATAACTCCTTACACGTATTTAGAGACTGCAGTTGCTAGTGGAAGGAGTGAATATTATGGTAAGAAGCTCCTTTTTAGCAAAGTAACCAAGAGAATGGTGTTCTTCGGGGGAGGAGGAGAAAACGTAGGGGAAAACTTGTGATAAGGAGAAAGAAAAAGATAGCAGTTGGTGTATTTTGACTATATTGTAGTCTTTACTGAGCATAGATGAGCATGTAATCGTCCTATAGGTAGTTACTAAGGCCGTATATCATCTGCAGCAAACTTTTGGCATCTTAATTATGGTTAACTTCAATGAAAAATGATTGCTTGGGGAAGTTACTGACATTAGTTACCAGGTACTGCTGTCACCCTGAACTGTTTAGTACTCCATACTGTTCACATAATGATTTCACCTACTCAGTGACAATTTTCTGATGGCTTGACCTTGAGCGTGCAGCTTAAAAACTGTTGAAGGAGTTTTACATCCTGTTCCTTACTGAATTGAGCAGGACTTTTTATACTGGGTAAGAGAAAATTCGGGCAAGGAATTGGACAGCTCTTGGAAGAAGATGCCAGAAGGCTGCTGGGGAGCAAATGACACATGTATTTCTGTCTAGTGTCAAGTATGACATCACTTGTGTTACTCCTCCTGCCTTCTTGTGGCAGCACTGAGAAATAAGTCATTTCAGGAATCATCTAGTACAAAATCCTTTACACCATTATATGGTTTAATTCCTTTGACTTTCCTTACTTAGTAATTGTGTTCTGTTAAGAAAGAGAAGAGAGGAACTCAGCAGAAGGGATAATTTCTGACAGAATAGATGCAACAATTGGCTATTTCCTAATATTTTTCCCCAAAGATGACCCACAGTAACTCCCCCAACACCCCACATGCATGTGTGAAAAATTCTAGTATTTCTAAAGGTTTTTAGAAACAGTAGGTACCCTGCTCTCCTGCTATATTTAGTGGTGTTGTGGCCTCACACTGGGTTCTGCATGCAGTTCTGAGCCCCAGAATTCAAGAAGGATATGAAGGTCCTTGGATGCAGCCAGAGGAGGACAACAAAGCTGGTGGCAGGGCTGGAAGGAATGTCCTATGAAGAGCTGCTGAGAACTCTGTCCATCTAGCTTGGAGAGAAGGAGTCTGAGGGGTGACCTCACTACTCTCTCCAGCTTTCTAGGGAGAGGAAGTGGAGAGAGATGTGCTGATCTCTTCTCCCTCAGATCCAGTGGTTGGACGCATGGGAGTGGTTAAAACTGCACCAATGGAAGTTTAGACTGGACATTAGGAAGCATTTCTTTGCTGAGAGGATGATCAAACACTGGAACAATCTTCTTAAAGAGGTGTTTGATGCCCCAAGCCTGTCAGTGTTTTGGAGGCATTTGGACAGTGCCCATCAACAGCGTGCTCTAGGTTTTGGTCAGCCCTGAAGTGGTCAGGCAGCTGGACTAGATGATTGGTGGAGGTCTCTTCAAACTGAAGTATTATGTTCTGATTGGGATTGTTTAAAAGAAGCAAAACTACTGTTGTTGTCTTTCAACTTACTTCAACTGCCAGATTCAGCTGGCCAAATATATTTGTGGTGAACTGCTTCAGCTGTCCAGAATGTACTTGTGGCATCAGTTACAATATTTAAAGCCAAGAGAAAAACTGGCCAAGTGAAGCTTTACACCTTATCTGCTCTTGACTTACTCATGTTTGTGTAGACAATGAAATGTTTGGAGGGCTAGTTAGTTTGTTTCATGGGTGTATTTGTTTCAGAGGGGGAGAGAGAAAGTTACAGCTGATGAGTAAACTCTCCAGTCTGCTTAAGGAAAAGCCTCTTTGGTTTTGTTTGTTCCTTAAGAAAAAAAAAGAAGGGAAGGTGTATCTTGCCTCAAGTGTTGGAAGTAATTCTGAGAGGGTTTTGGTTTTGTTTTTTTGTTTGTTTGTTTTGTTGTTGTGTTTGGTTTTTTAAAAATAATCTATTTTCTTTGAAAATGTTGCCTTTGGAGCCCTGTGAATTTACCAGTCTTGACCTGTCATTCTTCTTGACTAACAACTGCTAGGTGTTGCAGGCTATGTGACAGCTTTGTGACTGCTGTGAGTTGGAGACTATGGGGGTATTGTAATAGTAGGTTTCACTGGAAATCAAAGACAATGTTTGTGCTTTGTACCACTAAAAGGATCATTTTTTATTTGGTGTGCTGCTGAGGAGAGAATCTCTGCTTATTTGCACGCTCACTGTTACTTAGAATACACCATTCCTATTTCTTCTCAGAAATAAGGAACTTCAGTCATTCCAGTTCTGCTTATTTGTAAGTGCCCACAGATACTTTTGACAGAAACACAATTTGCCTGTAGAGGTAATAGAATCAAGAGTCTTGGTGGATATAATTGTATAATTTTTATAGAATTGCTACTTATGGTTAGATCAGTGCAATTAACTATGAAAGGAAAATACAAAATAAACTTGTGAGATGATGCCTTATTGACGTTTGTCCCTTCCCTAGGGACAGATGTTTCCAAATTAAAACAGAGCCTAGGACTTCCTCTTCACCCCAGCCCCTCTCCAGCACATCTTGCATAATGGGCAGAGTGCTGCTGCAGTACAAATATGACCATTTGTTTTGTTTAATTTCATTTATAAATGTCAAAATATTCATGTTAAGTGTTCAATATCTCTTTGTCACAAGGATTTTTTTTTTATTTTACTTCCTTTAAATCATTAGTACTGAAATATTCTGTGATTTGGAGGAAATTAGACAAACTTGATAATAAGCAGGCTTGCACAGTAGATTCAGTAAATATGGTGAATTTTTTTTTCCGGGAAGGACAGCTACTTTGACTTTCCAGTTGGTTATTTTTCTGTCTGGTTAGAGAAGGGCAAAATGTTGGTTCATTTAAAAATACCAAGAGTCCTGTTGTGCAGCCCACAGGGCACAGCTTTTAGGAGAACATTAACAGCTGCTTGAAGTCCCAATGACGTGAGGCCAGATATGGTGGGTATTGGCCTGTCTCCTTTGTAAAGTTGCATGGCCGTTTCTGGCAGACAACAGAAGCAAGAGGCCAGGCTCGAAATCAAATTCTCCGAGGGTTTCCTTGCTTGCGGGAGTGTCAGTGATGCTGAGTTTGCGCCTTCTGCCTTTTGTTCCGAGGCACGCCCTGAGGTGTGAGAACATACTTTTTTGAACACACGGTTTGGAGTGGTCTGGGCTGCTTTTGTGGCTCAGCAGAGCCCAGCAGGTGGCCAGCTCTTGGCTACCTCAGTGCAATTTGTTTCAGCTGCCAGGAATGCCACATTAATAGTACTGGACACGTGAGAATGTCCCCTCTTAGGAGGGGCCCAATGTGTGTGTGCTGAGGGAGGTAGTTTAAATGAACAGCTGGACTCAGACTGAGATCAGACCACCTTAGAGCGGCAAATTGGTTGATAAAGGGCTGCCTACAGTTATGGTTCCCTCTAAGATTGTGGTGCTCAAGTCAGATGAAAGGCAGCCCGTACAACTAAAAGTTGTAAAGTGTTTTGTGATAAAATGCTTTTATTTTCTTACCCAAGAAGAGCTGCTGATTTCTCTCTGATTATCAGCTATGAAAATGATGAAGATCTTCAAGATTAATGATTTTTTTTTTCCATGTGGCGGGGCCAGCAGGTGATCAAATCACTAAAAACAAATAAAGGAGTGAAAATCTGTAGAGGAGGTCTGAAGTACTTTCCTTTTTGAAATGTCTGTGGATGGGCTGTAAAGCAGTAAAAGCACAATGAACCATGAATTTGGAACAGGAAGTAGGGTAAGGAGCAAAGAAGAATTTTCAGAGGGCAGGGCCACGCTTCAAAGGAAGGAAGAATTAGGCTGTTCTATTGCATCAGGTAGAGCTAAAGATTTAGGCAAACTCTAAATTGAACAGTCACTACTAATCTGGATTTACAGCACAAAAAGGCTCTTTGTAGTAATGAAACTCTTTGAATATCTTAGCTAGCAGTTTCAGAAAATTAATGAAATTTTCAAATCCTCATCTCATATGACAGATGGATGATCTCAATTTTTCCTTTGAGCCCATAAGTTGTTGCTTTACTCCATGGTTAGTTACCTTATGCTATACATATGGAGCATTGAAGTCACACAAGAGTAGAAGAATATCTGTAGCTGGTTCAGATAAAATGCCTGGTTAGCCCTATATGCCATTCTCAACAATCTCGTCGGAGAGCCCCTGCTGCGTAGCTACTGAACTTGCACCCTGTGCCCCACTGATGAGGCAGAGGATGATTGGAGAGTGATGTTGGAAGCCTCGTGCACAGTACATGATGAGAAATGATCCATCACTACTTCCCCCTGACACCCCCTACTCCCCTATTCCTTCCAGGTGAAGGCTGCCCTTTGGCCATGGCCAGGTCTATTCCTGCAAGAAGACAGTACCCAATTAGTCCTGCCCCCAAAGTTTCTTTTTTTATCCTCGATCATGTGAGCTGCCCTGATTGATTCACCTGTAGGGAGCTTGTTGCACAACATCCAGCTGATTTGTCCTCAAACCACCTCATGGAAATGGCTTGGGAAATTTCTGTTCCACTTTGTTCTTCCACCTTTGCATTCCACAGACCACACTCGGGAGAAATCTTGATAATCTGGTGTGTCAACATGTACCTGCTGCTCACTCCTTGGCCAGCTGGGGACTTCGATTAGAAAACACAGCAGCAGGCATTTGCAGGATCCCCAGGCTCATCACGTTAGTGAAAGGACAACCATGGCAACATGCACCTGGCTACAGGTACTCTGCTGGTCTACCAGTACCTCTTGCTGCCCTTCTTTTCTTTTTATTTATGCCCTTACCATCCAAGGCCCTGCCAAATTACAGGACCCGCTTGACAACCTCCTTCTGAGCAAAGAAATGGAAAGTGTCACTTGCATGCTGACAGGCTGTTGGCAGCAGCTTGTGAACTTCCTTGCGTTAAATGATGGGGTGTGTGTTATTTCGTTTTCTTTAATAGCTTTCAGTAGACTTTTCTCCAGGTGCTCATTGAGCCCACAGAAGTTTTTCACATCAACACTTTTCTGTATCAACAAGTAGGCCTTTAAGTGGATGTTTTGTTTACTATACATAATAGTAAATTTTAAAAGAACCAACAAAGGCTGGAGACAAGCAAAAGGAATGGTTCTGACACCTGCTGATTAAATATGAAACTTCCAGAGTCCCTACTCTGGACAAGGCAGGGAGAAATTCTGTCCATGCCACTTGTGGTTTTATTGAGTTCCCCTCTCCACTGTTCTTTTTCAGGCTAAAGATCTTTCGCTTGTGTAACCTTTCTGAAATGAAACTGTTCTTTACCTTTGATCACCTGACCGCATACTTTTCTTAATTCTCTTTAAGACTGCAGAACAAGGAGAGGGGAGAGCCAGGAGAGCACGCAAGATTCCATATGTGGGGCACGACAGATGTGTGTAGAGACACAATGATGTTTTGTTCTTTTTCCTAAGAATTCCACTTGTGTATTTGTTTTAGAAGTGTGTCTTGATATGCCAGTGTTTTGTAACATGTCAGACATGAGTATGATTAAAATGCCTCCTTATGCTGAAGAACAGGATGAGGAAGGCATTTCATAGTTATTACTACTTCCTCAAAATTCACATAAAAGCTGTTCTTAGGGGCCTGTTTCAAGATGATGTATGATAATTTAAACTTTTGTATTCATTGTGCTTTTAATGTGTTTTTCTGCCTGCCACATGTGCACAGTAAGAGATTTAATGGAAGTAGCTATCTTTTGAGTTATAAACCATGAGCTGCAAATATAATGTCGTCAGTGATTTTTCTTTAAAAATGAGACGTGGTCTCAGTGTAATCTGTGAAATATGTCAGCAGTCTTCCAAAGGCTGTTTATGCCTGCTGACAATAAGATGTTACTGCCAGGCAAGACTTGCGAGGGCCTGGTTATGTGCACTAACTGGGTGCATATGACCAAGCAAATTTTAAAACCTGCCCATGCTTGCAAGTTTTTAGACGTGTGTCAAGCCTAGCCTAAAGCATAAGAATATAGGAAATACCCCACTGGAGCAAACTAATGGTTTGCCTAGGCAAGTGGCCCCTGTCATGTCAGCAGCATGTGCTATTCTGTTTAAGGAGAATATTTAGACTAAATAGGTTTCTGCAGTTCCCTGCCCTCATACCCAGCTAACATACACAGTTGTTGGATTGAGGACATGCCTCTGCCTCTTCAGTAACTCTTTGAAAATGTCTTGTCCATGGGTTTGGTCTGTTTTCATACTGAAGATGCTATGAGCAGTTAGTAGATTCTGAGCTACTTCATACCAGGATGCTTCTGGCTTGGGGGCAGTGGAGTTTCTTTGATTTTGTTGACTTGCAATATGTGTAAAGACTTATTCTGCAGGTAATATTGATTAATGTTATAATTTGAACCTTGTGTGTTACACAGGTACAAAAGTTATTTTCAGCACTTGGGGAAAAAAAAAAGGCATTTACTTTGAGGATCTGTGGCATATGTCCTTACATTTTTTAAGACCAACCTAAAGAAGAAACATAAATGTGTCATTAATTACTCCATTCTGTATTTCAATCGAATACAAATTTGATTGGTTTTTATATTTTGTCCGGTCAGAGTGACTGGGTGCGTTGTCAGATTTCTCCCACTCTCTTGGTTAAGAGGCTGATTTTATTTTCATCTTTAGACCTTTATTACGTGTATGGTGTCTCTTTAGTTGCTGTCTGCCTGTGGCTTTGCCAGCTTGGGGAAATATTTTCCCTCCAGGTCAGAATTAAAATCTGTAGCTCTTTTGAGGTGTTTATGGTGCCTGAAACCCTTATTAGGGATCAATTTGTAGGAAATTCCATCTTCCAAATGCCATTTGATGAACAGTAGTGCAGTGCTGAGTACAGGGGCAATCCAGGAGATCCTTTCTTGCTCTTGATGCCCTACTCCACAGAAAAGTACAGGAGCAGTTGCAAGGATATTTAGAGGAAGGTGGTGGAGTTGGGTCGCAAATTTCTCTTAATTCTCTGTTCTCTTCTAGGAGGAGGGAGAAGATAAGGGAATTAAGGGAAGCCCTTCAGATAAGGATTATATAATGTGAGCTTTAGCAGACATTGAGTGTTAGCCCCTTAGAAAGATCTGTAGTCTTCTGAAGAAGACTAAGTCATCTAGGGTTAGGATTTTTTCTTTATCCTTGCATTGAGTGTTCCTTCTGCTTTGTGGTATTGGGACTTTTTTTCTTCTGCCTCACTAGAAAAGTACCATGTGCTGCTGTATTTGAGGAATTTATATATCTTGCCAGTATGCCATTGAGGCATATTTGTTTAAATCCTTTTTTTTATAATAGAGATACTATCTAGCAAGTGATATATTGAATAAAATTGGAGTTCTTCTGGATAATCATAACATTTTAAAATTCTAAGTCTTTTTCATATTTGTGCCAACCTATTGATTTCTCTTATTGTTCTGCATATTTTTACTACAGTTGTGAAAACAACTACAATTCTATTTGACTTTGATTTTGTTCTTTCCTTCCTCAAAATCCTTGGTAAGTACATTATCATAAAGCCCCTAACTTAGGCTATTTAACATGTGTTCTTGTAAAGACTTAAATTTTTGTCATCACGATACATTTATTTTTTGCCTAATGAGGAAGCTATTAAAAAAAAAGCTTATTCTGAGCCAGAGTGAGTTGTGTTCATTAGCTAATTAGTTTAATCAGAATGGGAATTTCTGTTTCAGTTTGAGTTAGTGTGGTATTGAAGAATTTAAAGTAAATGCAGAGTCTTACTGAGATGTGAAATTAATTGCTTATCTTAGAAAACTTGTACTGATACCTCAGTAGCAATCTTAAAAGAAAAATGGAATTAATAAATGAAAGAAAAATTTAATTAGTGATTTTGTTAATCATTAAAGTAGCTGAATTTCATGCAGAACTGCTCTAATCCACTGCTTACCAATTTCCTATCTCCTTTCATAAAATCAGAATTAGTTTGCAGCTAGCATCCTGATACTCTGATATGTAAGTGCTTTAGCTGGGCTGCAGTATTGACTTCAAAGTCCTCTAGGACATTGAAAGAAAACTAAGAAGAATCTTTGACTCTTCTGCCAATCTCTCTGACTCTATTTAGTGAAGATCACAACAGTTTGAGAAGTTTCCACCACCCTCTTCGAGGTCACTGTATTTCATGCCAAGCTCTGACAGAGCTGTACCTGGGAAGGACAAATTGTTTTATTTAATTTTTTTTTAAACTGAGTTTGCAGTGTTTTTACTTGAGTTGTCTGAGATACATTAAGTTGCTAGTGTAATTATGCGCTGTAAGCATAACTGATAGAAAAGTATGATTGATCATACCTGTCTGGGCCCAGCCCTAGTAGCTGAAGAAGGTGATGTCTATGAGTAACAAGTAACTGTGTTGCATCTGGGTTATGGTCAATAAGACTGTACTTAATTTGATAGTAGAATTCTTTTGGTGGCAGCATGGATGTATGCTGGATTTACAGTAACTGTGCAACAGTTTATTTATGAGTACTTCAGGTAAATAACTTCTAGTGGCTGACCTTGTTTTACTGTGTAGCAAAATTGAGTAGGAGTAGTCATGTGCTTGGATGCAGTGGTTCACAAACACATCCTCATGAACCATGACTACCAATGTGAACAGATTATTCTAATAAAATTATCTTTTAAATTTAATCTCAGTATGTTATAAGGTTCTTATTAACCCAACCAATTTTGCTTTTTTCCTTTTTTTTTTCTCCTTACGTACATATAAGATTCAGCAATATTATAGTGGAGGGCTACTAATACTGGACCACATTGCAAATTTAACTAGACAGCTATGCTTCCTGCTGAACATGGCTCAGGATCAACTATTAAGCTCCAACGCAGTTTTCTTTGTGATTAGATAGTACTGTGGGTGTGTTCTGCGTAGTGAGAAAGTGATCAAGTTAATGATGTATTTGTCAACAGGTTAATTTTTGCAACAAATTCCGCGTAGTTCATGAGCAGCTAAACTTGTGCTGACAAGTTGCAAGACTCTCCATTGGTGGGTTATTTATGTTGAGTGAAGGTAGTTGTCCAAAATTATTTCTGTAGAAATAACTAAACTACTAGAAGGACATACAAAGATTGTTTATCTTCTGCTTTGTACTTGGACTTTCAGTGACACAAGTTTGGAGTCTGGAAATCTTTCTCTTGCTATTATATGAAGATTTATTATCAATGCCTTGCTGTCATTCCACATAAATTATATGTTAGCTTAGAGCCAAGATAAATCTGGTAGTGCTGACAAGCATTGCAATCACAGATGTATGAAATATATGAATATGTACACTAGAACTTGCTACTTCAGTAAAAATCAAACATTCAGAAGTTGCACAATGCTAGTGTTAAAAACTTACTTTTTTTCTGATGTTCTTCTGATACTCTTTGGAGTTACCTGATGTTTAGGGACTTTGAAAAGACACACAAAAATGCCTGCAGCTGTATTGTCCAAGTGTAGGGGACAGCCTACAGTCCTTTACAGAATGGGGCTGGGTATGGGGAACTGGGAAGCAGCACCAGCCTAAGTGCTCCTGCTTACCTTCTGTACTGCAGCCTGTGAGTTACATGCTGAACCTAATTCGAGGACTGTGGATTGATACATAAACTGATCCAGCTGAAGAGATAGAAGCCTGTGTGTCTTAAGACCTTCAGGTGTTTTTTGTTCATTCAAGGCTGCTTTGTGTAAATAGTTAAATAGCCAAGGGGGCAGCAGGCTTCTGTCTTTTAGGCTTCTTTCACCTGCGTTCTTGAGCAGTTCCTGTGTTTTAAATCTGTCTCTAGTTTTCTCATCGTGTTTTCTCTACACCTTGCTTCTCTTGTTCATCAAACTGAAATAATCTGATCTCTCCCTTCCCCTCTTTGTACCCATTATCATAATTTTTAATTGCCCGTTCTCTTGTGAATAAATAGCAATGAGGTTGCACCAGGCTGTCACAGATCTTTGATTCATTTTCCACTTTTTCTCTGCATAGCAAATTGGTGCCAACCCAGGTCCCTCTTCAGTGTGTGTCTCTTCCCCCATCTCCCTCACTAGCTTCAGATCACAGCTTTCTTTCTTTTCCTGTTTCTACCACTCTCTTCTCTTTGCTATCTCTTCTCTGAGATCTAGGTTTCAGCTGCAGACTCCAGCTGTCTTCCCTCTCTGTGTCCTTTCTTTTCCTCATTTTATTTTTGGGGCAGGCTGAGCCATTTACTGCTTTGTGTTTCTTTACACTGAAGTTTATTCTTGTCACTGCCGTCGCTTCATGAGCTTCTACAGACCAAAGCTGTACCTGCACAGCAGGTCTTGTTCAGCAGCTGCAGGGAACATATACTGATTGTTCCTTAAACCTTTTTGTGTTTTAGCAGAGCAATCTGAAAAAGTCTACTGGAAATTCATAAGCTGTCATGCTTATTTGTTGGCTAAATTTTGCTGGAGATGTTAAAAATACGCCCCTGAGGCACCCTCCATTTTTTCTTTCTCTTCTTTTGACTCCCTATCATACTTCCCTGTCAGTTTAAGGTGCTGCAAATCTTCAGTAAGGAGACTGCACTATATAAATGTGAACAAGAAACAGACATTAGGACAGTTCCTCAGTGGAAAATCAAGCTTTAGGTTAAAATCTGTCAAAACCTTTATATAAACAGCTAGAAACAAGGTCTTACAAGTGGAAAAACTGAAGAAGTTCCAGTTGTAGTTAACTGCCAGAACCTACATAGTTTGCTAGCTCAAATGGTATTGCCATTGCCCACTTGCTTGTCACCTTCATTGTCCCTTCCTGAGTGGCAGTGGGAGTATGTGGGGAACTGAGTCGGGAACATGATCTGAGTGACAGCTTGCCTGGGGGGAAGGTATGAGAGTTGAGGAGTACTCGGTTGAACTGATATTTTTTAGTCTGGTTTACTTCTTGGCTTCACGTGTGCCTGTGTCTACACAGGAGGAAAGAATTTGTGGGAGGGCATGAATAAGCAGTTGGGGGATAGAAAGAGTGGATGTGGGGTTTTTTTGTGACAGGCTAGGACATTTGTTCATCAGTAACTTCGGTCACAGTGGTATTGCTAACCCAGCTGTGAGGGCCTGTTTTCTTTTCACTATGCTGTGTCCTATGAAAAAATAGCCTTAGAGCAGAAAATGCCTTGAAGGAGGCAGTAATTCTTTGAAAACCATCTGTGATTATTGTGTCTTAACTGCTCAAAGTTTAAGCAGCTGAGTCATGATGTCTGGTGTCTTCTTGTAGCTACAAGACAGAGATTGGCAGCTATGAGGAATACATGGCATGGCCTCATTAACCATAGTTTCAAGGTATATTCACAAGATTTCAGGTTTCAAAAGTTACCCCTTTTAAATGGGCAGGCTGAATGAGGGGGACTTACACGAAGTAAGTGTGCACTTGCACATTTATCCTGCGTAACCAGAGCAACTCTTTTCAGTTGCATTTGCTGTTTCCCGTAGTCTCTTTTTTGAGACTGAAATTGCTGAGGGATTTTTCTGAAGTATATGAAACTTTTGTCCTCAGATCAAGCTCAGGTTTCTGCAGTACTGAACCTTTGCTTAGTGTTTAAATCCCGTTGGTTGGTGCTGAGTTATACGTAACAAGTGGCTGAAGGTGAAAGGGTTAAAGAAAAGCAGCAATGAAGAGATGGGAACTGCTACCCAATTTATTCCTACTGCTCCAGTAACATGTATGCAGAAACTAAGGTTAGCTGGAACACCATATAGCATACGCTATGCTGGGAGAGTCTAAAGCATGTTTGATTTTTTTAAAAAAATAAAACTGTGTATAGATCAATGCGTCTGATACCTAGCACCAGCTGTTGTCTTGATTCCCTTTACAGTGGACTTAAGGAGAGACAATTTTAGTATGGAATTTCCTGAGACCATATAGTTTTATTTTAAGGTATTGTTCTGTATCCGGATGCTGCTGCTTAATTTAGATCTAGCTATAGAATATAATCATGCTGTTTCCACCCTTTTATGTATAGACGCACAAACACACACATGCACCTTCACAATATGTGTCTATATCTGTATATATACTTAGGTTCTTTAAATTACTTGAAAAGAAGAGTACATATTTAAATGTGTATTTAAAACTGTCAGCTAACAGTTCTTCTATAGCTGAGGTAAAATTACTCCAAGTTTTTCCATGAATTAATCTCTTCTAGTTTTACGGTTTTGTTTCCAATAGGTCAGTTGCAATTTAGAAAATACAGAATCCAGGGGAAAACAAATTTTAAATGAAAATAGTCTGAAAAAAAGGTATTTACTTCCAATTTTAATTTTTTTTAACTGCCTATTTTTACACAGTGCCTAAAACTTTCATACTGATTGTCATGGTTTAACTGCAGCTGCCAGCTAAGTACCACACAGCTACTCACTCCCCACTGCCCCCAACTCCTAGTGGGATGGGGAGGAGAATCTGGGAAAAAAAACCGTGATACTCATGGGTTGAGATAAAAACAGTTTAATAATTGAACTGTAGTAAAAGATAATAATTATAATAACAACAATAATTCTAATGGAAAGGAGAAAGAAAGGACTAAAACCGAAGAGAAGCAAGTGATGCACAACGCAGTTGCTTCCCGCCTGCTGCGTGACGCCCAGCCCGTCCTCAAGCAGTGACTGGCTCGTCCCAGTTTCTGTACTGTTTGTGACATTTTCTGGTATAGAATATCCCTTTGGCCACTTTGGGTCATCTGTCTTGGCTGTGCTCCCTCCCAGCCTCTTGTGCACCTGTTTGCTGGCAGAGCAAGGGCAACTAGAAAGTCCTTGGCTTAGGCTAAGCACTGCCCAGCAACACTGTGTGTTTTCCGTGTCAATCTCATACCAAATCCAAAACACAGCCCTGTACCAGCTACTAAGGTGAAATTAACTGTCGCAGCTGAAAGTAGGATGCTGACTCTGTTAAATGAGAGACTCAAATTGCAGATCAATAAGCTGTTTTTCAGGACCTGGTGCTTATACTTGTTGCTATCTTGGTGTATCTTACCTAGGAGTATGTTGAGACTCCAGGATATTTACTTCTTATGCTTGTTAGTACTTCATTTTCATAAGATTTGAAGTCTGTGTACGTATTGATAGTTGGAATCTCAGGGTAGTAGAATGCAGCAAATCTGCATTATCAGGAGTACTCTTTTTATTTAGAATGAAACATATTTTCAAGCCAAAATCATGTCTTCGTTTAGAAAAGCTTTTGTAATTGTTAGCTGCCTGACTCACTGTACAGTCAAATCACAATGTGCATGCTATCTGATGTGAGTGAATAGAAGGCTGACTGCTTTCACTTAAAGTATTGTATTGTATTCTATTCTGTGTCACTTCGTGCTATAGAAGGTGATAAAGATATGCACAAGACAGAAGCAACTGACTTAATAACATTCCTTTTATTAATGAGGTACTTTTAAGTAGTTTTCCAGGTCTTTATTCCCTGATCTGCATGGAGTGAAGTACATGCATGACTATAACTTGTTTCATATCTAAATGTGACTGTCCAAAAGTGTGCCTTTAGATAAACTCAGAGGCCCTTGTGGCAGCGCAAATGAAACAGTTACCTGTGCTCTCAGATGCCAGAGGTGGGGTCTCTGTCACTCCTTTGCCTACCTTCTTGCTTCATTTTCCTCCTTCTTTATTAGTTTTATTCTGAGTGGGGAAGTGAGACCTGAGTCACCTCTCTCACACTCATTTCATCTGAGTCAAAAGTTTTTTCATAGTTACCTCATCTTTTTGTCATATTTGCCCCAAATTCTGAAGTGTAATATGCATGTATTATGCATCTCTCTGCTTTAAATAGAAAAAAAGTTGCTTTCAGTAGACTGTGATTACAATAAAACCCAGGTGATTTGTAGCTGAAGTGCAGTTCTTTGCCTCGGCACACCAAGTGATAGTTTCATAGAAACTATGACCAATGAGGAACACTGAACGCAGTTCACTATATTTCCTATTCATGTTTTTATGGCAGAAGGCTGTTTGATTTCATTAGAAAGGAAAGCAAAAATGAATCAATTAAAACCCTTATCTCAAATCTGGTGGAGTACCTTGATTTTTTTCAGCTTGATAATCCTGACCCTGTCAGTCTCATATTTATGATTGCTAATGTGCATTGACAGGAAACAAAGCATTGAAGAAAATGTCTTCTTGAAAGCCTGGAAACTGTAATTTGAAGAATGTTTCAACTGTCCCACCATGCTGGTTTAAATGGCCTTACTAATAAATTGCAAGTGTTTTATATGGTCTGTAAAATAACAACCTATAAAGATAGGGAGAGTGATAAACAAATGCACATTACTGCTGCAGAAGTGCTTCCTATGTCATTGTTATCTGCTGTATCACATAGTGAACCCTTTCCTACCTGCTGTAGTAAAGTCCCAGCACTCCCAAAGGTGAAAAATGGCGACACCAGCAGAGCAAAATAATGAAACTTTAAACTTATGATAGCTGAAATGAAACTGTGATTTGTCTTCTGGTATTTAGGATTGAATATACTAGCAAGGCAGGTAGTGAGCTACTGTCTCCAATTTCAGTGTCTACAGATGAGCTTGTATTGAAAAAATGGGTTGGGGGAAAGAGATGTATAATAATAGTGAGGAAAATAACTTCTAGTAAGAGCTTAAAGAGTTTCAGATCAAAAGATGACTGGGTAAACCGTTAAGAAGTCCTCGAAAAAGAGAAAATGCAACATGGCAGAAGGCATAAAACTGAAGCCAAAGACGTTGGTGTGGGTTTTTTTTCTTCTGAACTGTGAGAATGACTAATCTTTGGAAAAAATTGTCAAGGGAAATGGTGACTTCAGCATCTATTCTGGTCCTTAAATTTAGATGCTCTAAGATAGGAGCCTTTATATTTCAAGACATTTGGTTCAGTGCTGAGATAACATAGATGAAAATGGCCATTGCAAGCAAGAGGTTGGAGTAGACTTCCTTTGGTGTATCCGCCTCTCTAAGGAGAAGACCTTTGTGCCAACATGTGTAGTAGGGCATGCCAAAATCCTCTCTGACATGATGACAAGTACAAAAAAGCCTTGGAAATACCATTATGAAGTCTGTGTTAGTATTTCATCTGATTGAGATGTTAATACTGAAAGACAGTGTCTGAAGTGAAGATGAATTTTTTCCAGTTTTATCCTCTGGCTTCCATCAGGCAGCAGATAAGGCCTGAGCCAGAGTAATTAGCCCACCAAGTTTGTTATCTAGTTATATATACACCCTCCCAAGTCAGAATTCCTTTGTTGTGGTTGCTTCTAGCTGTTGCCTTCACAGCAATGAGTTTGTTGCATCATGCAATTGAGTCTTGAAAGGGAGGTGGAACTCTCCTCTCCACCCCCTTTACTGTGTTGTTTGATTGGCTTTCTAGATTTCCAACAGTTCCGGTTTTGTAATAAATAGTGTATAATTATTTGTCTATTGCTATTCGGGATATTATTTTTATTTTACATCTCTCATACAGAAACACCTTGGGGTTGTGGCTTGTTTTTCTTGTCTTTTACTGTCCACTTGTCAGATCGTCCTTGCATTTTGGAGTGATCTGATTAGTACGATTTGTGAAGGGAGAGTGGGCAATTGATAGGGTATGATCATACAAGACCAAATTGTAGTTATTTCTTGTTGAAGCGGCTGGTAATAACATTCTATTTTATTCAAGTGATGCACCCAAATCCGATTTCAGCCCTATCATGCTCATCAGAGAGTGACATAAGGATGTCTCCCTTCATTGTAATGATTATATATCTCATCATGTGATTGGAGATTGAGTGCTGCCTCTTACATGTCCTTCATGTCCTTAACTGTCCTCTTACAAGCACACATGCTGCTTTTATGTGAGTGTACGTTCATCCATCACAGATCAATCAACCAGAGCAGGTATCATCATAGCATGCCTGTTTCTATTTAAGCGAAGAGAGAAGAGCTGTGATCTTCCCATAAGTGTTATGACAGGGAGCAAGCTGTGTGAGTAATTTATGCAGCCCCAGCTTGCCCTTTTTTATATCTTGAAGTATCTGAAAAAAAACATTGAATGGACAAAGCTGTAGCTACGTGCAGAAGGAATTATTCTAGTGAGCCAAATCCAGCCAGTAATTTTGGGCATCTCAGTCCAAATGACCTTTCTGGCTTTGGAAGAAATATTTAATTTTTTGGAGTTTTTTGTCATTGCTGGGTTTTGTATAGAAACATATGTGAAAGTTTGAGTTGTGCCTCCAAGAGCTTAAATAAAACAGTAAAAGTTCTGTTTGAAGATGGAAATTTGGCAATATTGCTAGCAGGAAAAGAAAAGCTTTCAAACAGTATATTTGGGGAACAAAGATAATTTATTTTATAATTAAATATAAATGCACTTTTCCTTAACTGAGCATGCTAAACAACCTGGAGTACACTTTGCATATCAAAAATATGTGGCTGTTCTGATTCGTTAAGGAGTTTAAATGTCATAAACTAAAGTTAAATCTATAAATCTAAGAGTTATTTTGGCTTACATTCTCTTATTTACTCAGTTTTATATCCCAAATAAATGTTTTAAGTCAGGAGTTACTCTGGGCTTGCACTTACATGGAAACAGAATGCAATCCATGTCTTTGTCCCAGTCTGCAGACTTATGTCAGATCCACACGTAGAAAGAAACAAAATATGTGGCCAACATCCCCAGTAAAAATCTCAAGTCTGTACTCTTGGTTATACTTTTGGGTAAAAGATCAAGGATCTGATCTTTGTGGCAGCAAAGTGGGGAAAAAGGGCCATGAGCTGCTAAGGGCCAGATCCTGTGATCTAGCATGACTGCACTCAGGGTATCCGTGCCTGGCCTCTTGGCACTGAGATGCTGGGTGGCAGCCCAGTGTGAAGCAAGACACCCTGATGAATTGGGTTGCTGCTAAGACTGGTACTGGGTGGTTTTGAACTTCTGATAGAAACTGTACTGGGATAATTGATCCCCATGTCCTAGGAAAGAATTCAGGATACCAGACCATACATGAAGAGTGGTCACTGATCCCCTCTACTAAGTATGGTTTTTAGATGGAAGGACCTGTAGCACTTTGCACAAAACTCAAGCTTGTGAAACACTTTCAGAGTGTGCCGAAGTGACCAGCTTCCTGGGGAGATTCTCCTTGGTGACCCTTCTTTGTGAGTCCCAGATAACTTCGTGTGTGCAGATGGTGCTAGGACACGCTGTTTTTTCAAGCTGGTAAGCAGATGTGGGTCAGTGTGGTGAAACACCTTCAGGCACCGACCTCGATTAGACAGAACTTGCAACTTCAGTGTTCCTTGTTGTCCCTGTAAATGTAGCCAGACAGATGCTGTTTTGTGTGGCATGTAATATAAGCATGTTAATGCGTCTTTGGTGTGCATCATTTTCTGTCAGAGGCCAGAAAAAAAATTGTTAGGAGGGATTTTTAGTTTTCACCTTCTGAGAAGCACAGAGATTGTGTAGGTGGGTGCAGGGTAATGGCCAGCCTTAAGGCCTTCTACCTCTGATTCACTCTACCACTCTGTGAAGCAGCCTGCTGAGTAAAACAGAGCTGCTTCAGAATTTCAGGACACAGTAACTGTGGCGTGGAAGTTCTTCTGTGGGCATTTGTCCTTCTCCTTTCATTCCCTCACTAAGAGGCTCTACTTAGAAAAACCTGTAGCACTTCATATAAAACACTTCTGCTCAAGAAAATGCTCCTTAGAGCCGCAGAGTCCCCTTCCCAGCCTGTGAATGCAGCTGCAGTGTCATGTACAGAGGGCAGACCAGGCCAGACTAATTCCCTCTTTGGGATGCATGGGCACTAGCCAGAGACTTGAAATATGCAAGAAGCTAGTTTTGGAGAAATCATGGACATGGTAGTGAGAGTTGGTGTAATTCTCTTCTTATTTATGGAAAACAAACAAAAAACCACAAACCCCAGAACTGCTGCATTGCTCAATGTGTATATATAAACCCATAATAATTGTTACAGAGAGTGGAGACCCAAAGAAACTCCTTTTGTTTTGCTTCTGTAATTTCCAACAACCTTTTAGTTAAGGATCACAGTGGGAAGAGAAGTTTAGAAAGCAGTATCTTGAATTTATCAGAGGACACCTCTGCTCGAGCCCCTGTTTAAGATAACTAATGGGATATTTCTAGGAATGTAGCTGGGGTGGAAAGGATCACTGGGAGAGCCTGCATGAAGTTTCTTGGGAGGATTTTATCCACGCTTAGTTCTGTGTTGCAGCAGCCACTTCACTGTTAGTGCTTCACCTGTTAGTGCCTTCACTAGGTAACTAATTTGTTGTTAGCTCGTGCATCGTCACAAACTACCTGCATTTTCTGTTTGAACTTGAAATAACTGCTGTGATTGAATGTATGATAGGTACCCTGAAGACAGTGACAGGCTGTCTTAATTCAGGTGTCTCACTACTGGTTTGAAGACCTATTTTGGATATTCAGGCATTGAATAACAGCTGTGGTATATGCTTGGAATTCTAGTTCCAAAAAAAAATAGCATAAATGCGGAAGTATACTTCTTATCTCTGTTTATGTAGCGCTGGCTATGCCAACAGCAAACTGTCAATTTCAGATTTTTTTCTGCTAGCAGTTGTAATTTTGAGATCTATATCCCCACTTTGAATTTACTAGCTACATGTGTTAAATATTTCTTGAACTGATGTTCCTGTACATGAAGATTATGAGCTCTCTGATAGTTATGAGATTCAGGATTTGATTCAGAGTTTCTAAAGCTGGCAAAAGACAATGCATTTAGTAGGCTGTGAGTTAGTCCTAGTGTGCATGAATTGTTGCTTTGGTGGGAATAAAGTGTGTACTTCAAGATCTTATAAAAATTAAAAATTATCGCCATGAAGGTTTTTTGCCAATACTCATAAGAACCAATTAAAGATTGAAGTACATTTATATTATTAGATGACTACATAAAGATATGTGAAAGTATATTAAGCTACTCGTTTTCTTTTTAGTATCCTTTTTTTAAAAGGCACTGTAGAATAATTTGAAGTGAGTGGTGTCAGCTTTTTTTCCACAGTTTAAAAAAACTCCGTAATCTTTGGAAAATGAGGGATTTGCAAGTTTGTGAGTAAAGGAATAGTTATTACCACTTGAGGATTTTGGTGTGCTTGTTAACTGAGTTGCATTTTGAACACAGTCCAGCATCTATGGGCATTTAGCCATGTGCTGTATTAGAAACTTGGTCACCCAAAGCTGTTGTGAAAGATCAGGGAGAGGGAACAGCTTCAAAGGATAAACCCATGCACATTCTGAATTAGCCCCTGGAAGTTCTCTCTGCATGGACTAAGGCATTGGGAAATTTGAGATTACTTAGTGCCTGAAGTGGAATGTATGTATATGTTGGGGTTTTTTTTTTTGAAACTTGTTACAAAGTGTTCCTTTTTTTGATAATAAAGGTCAAGTTTATTTCATACATTGTTTCTATTGAAGCAGATTTAAAAATATTGACCTTTTTGGTTCATGACTTGAATCCGTTTTTTGTTTGTTTGGGTTTCCAGAGGTTTGGAGGTTTTTTTATTTTTTGTTTAAGAATGCCCTACTCATGGGTTTGCTCTGCCTGGATCTCACTAAGATGAGTCTGCATAGGTTTCTGTAAATTAGGGTAGGCTGAAGAAACACTGTATCTCGCTGTGGTGTGCCTCTCATCTCTTAGAGCAGGACTTTCAGACACTTTGGACATCCAGTAGCTTAAACATCTGCTTTCAGAGGGATTTCTTCACTTTGCCTGAGATAGATTAGTCAATGAACAGCTTGGGGCTTCACAGAGGTTTCCAAGATCTTTGGGTTCCAAACAATAAAAAGATAAGTTGAGGCACTATTAAAGAGCCCTCACCATGTTCTTTTCTGCTTTAGTTCTTCCCCACTACATGAGTTTTAGAGGGCAGCCAGGAGTTCTCTGCTTCCAGGTGGCTGCTGAGATGGAAGTTCCTTCTTCCTCAGGTGGAGCTGTAGTAGTCTAAAAACCGTTCTGTTATGGAACTATGTTCCTTCACTCTTCTCTGTTCCTTGATGACATCCTGAGAAGTGGGTAAACCAGGCTGCAATATGGACTTATCACGCTATATCTAATGCAACCAATCATTGAACTGTAGTATTTCATTAAACCAGCTTTAGGTGATGTATTTTATTAGATTTTTGTCCATATATTTGTTTCTGTGATTTTGATCACTATTCTTTTGAGTTGGTTTCTTTTTGTAGATAGCTGTCTGATCCAACTGCATTTTATGTTCTTTAAAATTCCCTTTTTTTTTTTTTTTTTAAGTCTTTATAAGCTTAAATCTTCTGCAGGGTCATTGCCCCTACAATCTCAGTCACACCATATAGTGAGTTATGTAACTAATTTCCAGCTTCTCCTAAATCAAAACAATAATATCAGGAATTAGTTTAAAAATTAGTGTGTATGCCAAGCAAATGTCCACAAACAAGTGATATACATCACAAATCTTAATTGACTTCATTTCCTTTTCTTACTAACAAAGCTTTATTTTCTGGTTAGTCAAAACCTAGGTAGGTTTTTATGGGTGTAACTAATAGGAAGGAAAATAGTTGTTGCTCAGCTATTGGAATATACACCTTGAATGAATAAGAGTTTGATACTTCTTGCAGTGGAATTTTTCACATGCAGAAAGTGAGGTTAGTCTTTGGAACTTCATCTTTTAGTTTATTGAGAAATTAACTAGAGTTAAGTTTCAATATGGAGTTGTTTCAGAGATAATTTAAAATTGTGTCCTTAAGAGTTTGTGGGGTTAAAAATTTTTAGCAATTGCTTTAAATTAAAATTGAATTCTGTTTAAGGTGGGACCAATCGTAATTTTCTTCTTTATTCTCCCTGAAACAAAGTAGTTGAGAACAGAAAAACATTTGAGCTCAGTTACATAAATGTAACCTCAACCAGAGCTGCAGTGTTAATGTCTTTATTATAGGGGGAAATTCTTTCTGAAAAGCCAAATGTTGCAGCTTTTTATGACTTCATGATTATGAAAGATTCTTACTGTAAATTTTCATGCAATTCAAATACACCGATTTCATTTCCATAGCCCTCCTTTAGGTTAAAGCCATAATATGGTACTGAGTAGGTTTTTGATGGGATTAATTCATACTCATATAATTTTTAGAACTTTTAAACAATTTTTCTGATTAGAAAATGATGGCTTTAAAAAAAATCTTATTTAAATGCACTGTTTAGTTTTCTGTCTGATTCACTTTTCAACTCTTGATATACAAGGGGACTGTTTCTGATATTGTGGTTGAAACCGCTAATGCAGTTAAATGTTGAGTTGCTTTAAAAAATTGTTTTGAATGAAAGCTTTACAGTTCCCACTGATGTCTTTCTGACAATTAGCAGTCTGAAATTAGCACTCTGGCTCTTTTCAAATTACTAAAATAGTTAATTTTTAAGAATTTTTATCAATCTTACAGTTGGTGTTAAACTTGGTTTTGCTTACATTTTTTGCTTACTGTGATGATATGTAAGAAAAAAAATTGTAGCCACAAACATGTGCTTAGTGTAAATATCAATTATCACTACATTATGGGCTTTTAAACAACTAAGTTCTATAGCAAAGACTCCTCTGAGTGCTCCTGTGAGCGGCCTTGAGGAGATGACTAACTCTGGATTTGGCCGTATGAGTTACTGCAAACGGCAGCAAGGCTGAAGGAGCTTGGTTAATACCCCTTGTGTTATTTCCTCTTCCGTCTTGCACTTCAGATCACTTTCTGTATAATCAACAGGCTGGAGAATATTGGAGGATGGTAAGTCAGGAAGGCAGTATTCATGCTTACTGTGGCTCAAATCCAGTTCTGTAGATTCAGGCATCCCTTGTGTGTGTGGTTTCATTATCGATTTCAGGAGGGCTGGACCAAGATTCTGTACTAGCATAGTAATCTCTTTCCTTGACAATTGGTTTTTTTTCACTTAGAAGCTTTACTTGTTTAAGTATGGTTTGTGAGTTTCTGCATTGTTTAGAGTGAGATACCAGCTTTGTGGAGTTTTGTTGTTCAGAGGAGAAGATATGATTTCTGGGTTTTTTGTGTCTTAAACTACCTTACTTTGTATGAAAACAAGATATTATTTTTTATTACTTTGGTGAAATACAAAATTGTAATATAAACTAATGAAATCCACATTTTTCATTGCTTCAGTATAAGCATGGCTTATTATCATGAAACATTTTATTTAAAAAGACAAAGTAATTTTTAAAATAATGCCATAAGTTCTTTCTATCTCTTTAGTGAGTTATCCCAATTCTAAATTCAAAGCTTCAGGCTGGGAATGATCCCCAGGGTTATGTGTATGAGACTTAGAAAAGTTGGTATTAGGGTGCATATATTATGAATGTATTATTTCAAGACTACATTTTTTTCTCCTTTTGAACAACCTTAAAAAACCCAAAAATCTTAAGGTTTTTGCAGTGGGTCAATAAATCAACCAAGCCAAGTAAATCAAGTGTCTCTTACACAAAGGACTGGCTTCTGGTGAACGTCTGCATGATGCAACCTAGAAAGGAGGGTCATTTTGTAGCTAAACCATAGATCCATTTTTATGTAGACCCAGTGCAGGGATGGGTGGCTTATATCTGAATTCATGAATGGGAAAGATAGTCAGCAGTGTCAGTGTGTTCTGCTCACTGAAAGATTACATTTCACTGCTGTGGATCCCCTTGTGTTTTATCTTCTTAAAACCTAATTAGATTTTTTCCTTTTTTCATGTTTCCTTTTATATATGTTTGTATATGTGGCCTTATAAGATTGAAGTGTATTTTGTCTGAAAGTCATCAAAATTTTGCCCAACTACTAAGAAAACAAAATAAAAAAGAAAGAGCTCCTAAATTTCGAAGCGTTTGGAATTGATCCGTTAGTCAGAAAAAGATCTGATTTCCCTTTTCCTCTCTTCCTCTCCCCCATCCTCTTAAAGTACTGGGTGGAAATATGGTAGAGGGAGTCCTGGTTTTGGAACAGGTATCCAAACAGCATTTGCTAGGTTGTTTTGTAACTGCAACACAAAGTAATAGTTTAGAAATACTTTCTGTATTTTCACAAGGCAATTTTGTTGGCTGGTTATATCCAACACCTTTAAGGGAAAGTCAGTCTCTTGGATTATTTCTTGGGCATTTTTAACCAACTGTGCTTTCCTTCTAATACATATAATTACACAAAAAGACATTTTTCTTGGAATCAGATACACATGTAGATCTCCACATGAATTGTAATGGAGTTATTTGGTCCACTCGATCTAGCTGAAGCTTCACAGTAAGAGAAATTTTGAATCAACACATCCTTATTTTGTTGCATATACTTGGAATATTTACAGCAATTTCTAGTAAGATATGCTCATCTGATTCCATTAGAGAAATTTGTCTCGATTGCTTTCTCTGACTTCAGCTGTGGCAGTACTGTATTACAACAAGACTGGCAGAAATCAAGATGCTGGCTAGATTCAAAGCAAACAAAAAAGCCTCGATAAGTGTTTGTGTGGCACAGCAAAGGGAGACTGTTAACAGACAAAAGGGGAACTTTGTTAATATAGTTTCCCATATAGATCTTCTAGAAAAGAAGATGATTCAACAGAATTCTTTTTCCTAATATGCAGTGTAAATAGTATGTGCTATGTGAGTGATAGTATATGAGTAAATATAAATCTGTTACTCTTTCTCCTAGATAATGTGGATATGGAACATTACTTATTTCCTCCTTCCTTGTATTTAGCTCTTAACTTCCCTCAAGCTCCTCTTCTTTAGACTAAACACTGGTCTCTTCAGTGTGTTCTTTTCAGTTTTTAACTCATGTTCAGCTTGTGGCTCATAGATGGCTTTACTGGAGAGCTGCTACAGGATTAGAACTTCTTCAATTGTGTTTGTCCAGTTGAGTATTCCTGCTTTGAAGGATAGAACTTAAAAGATTCTGAAGAGTAGAAGTGTCCTAACAAAATCTCATAACCATTTTTTCCTATGAGTATTTCTCATATTGACTAAGTTTCTTCTGAATTCTCATCCTGTCCTCCAAACTTTTTACAGCCTCAAAGTCTTTTACAGACTAAGCAGTCAGAAGCATATTTTGGTAAGCATCTCCCTCTTCAGCCACCCAAATCCAGAATGAGTATGTTCAACTGCACAGCAACAAGTGTGTTAACTTTGACAGTGAGCACAGCTGTGTACACTCTGACTGCGAAACATTGACAAACAACATAGGGTACAGTTTTCTGGCAGTTTTGCTTCCCTCTTTGTAGTAACTTCCTCTAGACCATATTTCCTGTGTCTTAGAATATCAAGGAAAAAGCCTTACTAAAGTCAAAATAAATTACGGAGTGGACAAGATGAGGCTTGTAATTCACACTGAGGTCACAAGCTTTCCAAGAAAACTGAGCTGGCAGAAAAAATTACACAGATTTTTTTCTCAAGAGTGATTGTAAGAGGAAATGCAGCTCCATGACAACTGTTTGTATTTCTTGTAGTCCTTAACCAGTGCAATACATTGGAAAAAGGGCCAAGTTGCAGCAGAGGCTATCTGGATCTGAGTTGTGGCCACATTGCATGCAGAGATGGTGCAAGGTTGGGAGAAGGGTGTTTGCAGCAGTGGGGCTGGGTTGTGGGCGAACAGAGAGAAAGCATGGCTCTTCCCCATGTGACAATGCTGCAATGCTGCTTATTGCCATGTAGAAGGTTTATCCCAACTCATCTAATCCATATTGCTGCTTCCTTATCAGAAAACCATTTCTCTGCCATAACAGGAAAAGATAATGATACTGATTGGACATGACTGGTGTGTTACACACAGCTGTAAGAGATGTTTACAATCTCTTGGGGGGTAAAGGATAAGGATGATTCTTCATTTTCCTCCCTAAGAACTTGCAAATAGCTTGTTTGTTTATCGTTTGCTCTAGTGTTTGTGCAATTGGAATTGAGCCTGGGGTAAGAATTCTGGTTTTCTTTTCTATTCTCCTGAAACCAGCAGTCCTCCTGACTGGTTGTCCTCTAAGATGGCAAGTAATAGCTCTGTTGTTCCTTCTGTCAAAAACAATTTTCTCCTTCACAGTCTGGATTAAGTCCTTTTATGTAGTTTGAGTAGACTTTAGAAATGCTTGCTCTCTAGTGGTTTGCTCTATCCTCTGTACTGAAAATTGTGATAAGCACTTAACAGAAGCTTGCTGGACAATCTGTTCTGCTTCATTCTTTCTTTGTCAGATGGAAAAGTTAAAGCACGTTTGTTTCTCAGTACTAATGTCCCATACGTTGGGTGGTCGGATCATGAGAGGCCAAGTCCTACTCATCTTTCTGTGGTTGATGTTCTTTCCACTGCCTTTATTCTTTTTATTCTCATCACTATCCGGTTGCAGTAGATTGTCTGTTTAAGAACAGCGCATGCTGTAGTAGAGATAATGATGCAAATTGGGATCTACTGCAGATACAGCTTTGAAAAAAAACCCAACAGTACTTACTGATACTCTGATGTACTGGTACTGTGTCTCATGTAAGAGTGTTCTGTGTGGAAGTCATTCACTTGGGTAAAAAAAAAAGAAACAAACAAAAACCCCATAAAACAACAACAACAAAAAGACCAAAATACACCCTCAACTGTGAAAGCTAAACTAGATGAATTTGTGTCTGGTACATAATTTAAAATTATTAGAAGATAGAGGGCTGGATTTAGAGCTGTACCACTTTACATAAGCTAGCAATCTGGTCTAGAAAAGGAAAAACAGGACATGTCCTATTTATAAGGACATAAGGTAGATTTATTGGAGTTTGTATTTATGATGATTGATGCAGTACACAGACATAATAAGTGCCAGCTGTTACTCTTCCATAAATCACAAACAATAATATTTCCTTTTATTTCAGTGTGAACTGACTTGCTTGAATTCCTTTTTAATTCGAAAGACTTTTTATTTGCAGTTACAGATTAGAAATATATCTACACAAACAAATTAGAAACATTGCACTGTAATACTATAATGGAACCTGAGAGCAGCATCCCAAATGTGTATTGTCAGGGTTTATTATCCTTCATGAGCTAGATCAAAAGCATTTTTCCATTTCTGCCCATGCTTCAGAAATATGTATTTCTGTCTTTCTCCATTTAATCTGATGTGTTTTTGGCTGCACATCTTTTGGTACTCTAGCTATATATGGAAGCATCATGTTTTTGTTTATGATCTCAAACAGATTTGACTATTCTATTCCTTTTTATCTCCTCTTTGAAAGTTCCTGCTTTGTTAGCAACTGTAAAATAACGGATTTACATATTTAGCATGAAAAAATTCAGAGTTTTGATGCACTGTCAGATAAATCTAGTGAACTACATGCTACAAGTAGTCATCGTAAACTCATGATTTATCTGGTCTCTTTAGCACTTAAGAAGACTGCATTTCCGTACTCTTTCTTTTCAGTTTTCTGTAGCTAATTGACATATTGATAAATGTCATGTGTGACGTAACAGGATCTAAAAATAAAATGTTGTGTTTGCATCGTGTAAAGGGTTGTGAAGTATGTAAAATGAAAAGAGGTAAAGTTGAAATAAAACAATTGTTCAATATGCATAGTCATGTAATGCAACGAGCACATTCCTGCAGCTTGTTAATAAATTCAAAAAATGAGAGTTATCAACAGCTGATATCTGCCTTTGTTGTTATCCAAATGAACAAATGGTCCATGGTGACCTTTGATAGTTTATTTTAATTGTATTTTAGTGGCTGTTTAGGGCTCTGAGACAGGTTTCGTTAATTAAAAAAAAAAAAATTCTCCCTGGCATTCTTATAGATAATGAGTGTCTTGTAGTGTTTCTCAACCTTCAAGTTACATAACTTTTGCCTTTTTAAATGAAACCATGCTGCTGCTTGTAAAAGAAGACACTGCTACTTGGTTCATGTGTATAACAAGTGGCATCAGTTTCCTGAAACAGCTCACTCTGGTCCACTGATGTTTAATGTTTAGGCCCAATCCTTCTAACTTGAGTGTGCTTCATGTGGTGGAAGTTTTACTAAACCTTAAACTCCAGATGAGGAGCGGTTATGGATAGTACAAAGTAGACAATACTTACTTTTTTTTGCACTTGAATTTTTCTGTTTTAGAATATATGAAAAAAAAAATCTTTTTGTGGTTATTCTTATTTTTGTGATGTTCTGAAGTCTAAATAGAAATGAACTAAAGCATTTTTATTTCTGGAAACACGCAAAACTACCATTTGCCTTTAAATATGACATTCCATCATTTCAGATGTATTTTGTTCTGTCGTTTGCATCTGTTTACTCCTTAAAAATACTATTCAGAGTCAAAAAACAGAGGTGCTACCACTTAGAGATGTAAGCTGACACTTTGTTATTTTAGGACCTGCGCTTTTCAGAAATATGTTTCCCTAATTTGACCCTCAATAACCCTTGTAAGAACCAAGCACAAGTTACAAACTAATTACATTAATTGCTTTGCTGGAACTTGTTCGGCATTTTCTGTTTATACATTAATGTAATATAAATATATCTCAGGCAACGAAAGCCCTTGGGGCAAATTTATGTCCCGAGTAACCCTGTTCTTATGACCTCAACAGAATTACTCAAAGTCAAGACAGAATTTCAATTGGAAGACCAGATCTTCAGCTGCTGTTAATGGTCTCAACTCCACTAAGATCAGTGTAGCTCTGGTCACAACTTCCAGAAAGATAGAATGGCTCCTTCAAGTATGTTTTTTTTTGGTTTGCAGGCACTTACTAGCAAAGGGGTTGGGCTGCCATTACTTTCCAGGTTTAGAAATGAGCGGAACTTATCTGTAGAAACAATTTTGATTTTAGTCTAGCAAATTTATGATGTACACAACCTTCTTTTGTCTTCATTTTGAAAAATGGCTTCGTGGAACAGTGAGGAACACAGCGTCTTCTGGTCCTGCATGTTTGGGTTTTCTAGTCCATTTTCTGTGCTTCTAAAAAAAGTTTCTCTAACCAAGCAATATATAGGAAGTTATACTTAACAGATATATGGTGTCACATAAGAGTCTGTCTGAATATTGGAATAGTCACCTAGGAATAGACAGTTTTTGTTCGTATTTTATAACAGCTTTTTTCAAAAATAAATTTAAAATTAAGGCTAATCCATATTCCAGCCCTACAGATGTGTATATCATTTTATTTTCACCTTGAGGATTATCTGCTTGGTTTAATTCCAAAAAGATGTGCTCAGAATTAAGTGTGGATGAGAGAAGCTTCTCAATTGGACATTTGTATTATGAGTATTTTGTTTAGGAGGAGCTGCAAGTGATCTGAATCGTTTTACAATATTATAACAATAACCCGTCAGTGGGAGCTGTTTGACAGAGTTTTCGTTCAGTAGTCAACATTAACACTTTTCTTTCCAGCACACTGAAATGTATGCCTATTCCTCCTCCCAGAGGTTTTTTGAGCTAACTGTAGGGATCAATATCATCTTGGGTTTTTAAGTGACCTCCATTTGCTAAACAAATATTGTTACCATCAGTCAGTTGACTTGCTGGAAGAGAAACTGCATACACTCTTATAAATGATAGTCTGTAATGAGCCTGTATTATTGTTCTCTAAAGCTCTTCTGCAGGCTTAGCCAAGGAAGTGGAATTGTAGTTCAAGATGCGAGGCTGGTGATCCTCACTCTTGATTAATGTTTCAAAGTCTTCCTGGTCAATATTCGCAGCAGAACTGAGGCCCTGCTGATTTTTTCTGGCTTAGGAAATGTTTTCTGTCAAGGCCTCTTGTCCGTCAAGAGAGTCAACTGCACCTCCCAGCTAGAGAGCTTGCGTTCTGATCCAGAGTGTCTCCTGTGCCAAATGAAATCAAGTTAGGCAATCTCAGTACTGCAATCTGTAGATATTCCTAGGGTAACTTTTAAAGGAGGTGGCTCAAGTACCGGTACAGGACAGCTGTACTTATATGGCTGTTTCCTCAGTTCCAGATAATATTTTCATTATTCGGCTCTGGTCTTTAAACTCATTGTGTTAGATGAGATTTTATCCTTGTTTGGCTGAGATAAAACCTTTCCTGCCATTGCCTACATACGTGATACTAATTGAAAATGTTATTGCATAGACTTCTACAGGTTTTTCATCAATTTATAGCAGTACAGCTTCTCCCAAAGTAGCAGTGCTAATTTGAAAGTGTAGTAGCTGACAGACAAACTTTGTGAGATTGTCTGTACATGCTTTTTAGTTAATGTTTTGTTACTGGAGTCAAGAGAGATGGAGACAGATTTTAAAGAGAAGGAAAAAACTTTTTGGAAGAAAAGGATCAAAATTTGGATGACAGACAGAAAAGTACTATCAGCAGATGGTCAAATCTGTGGAAGAACAACTCCAAAGCAAAACATAAATCTTCTGGTTTTATAGACTGTCAGGGAAAAATTGCCTACAGAGAGATGCACATAACCTAGGAATCAATCAGGATGAGACAGACCACTTCATGCAGACCCATCAATAAGGCATTGTTGGAACAACTATGATGGATGGATATAGGAAGACTGGCAGGGAAGAAAGGAGTGAGGGTTTTCCTTTACAAGAAGAAGCAGTTTGAGTGGACGGGTCTCTTGTTGATTAGAATCAGAGGAGAGGCTGGCATGGGTGACATAATGGGGAGTGTATTTTAGGGATCACTTGCTTAGTATGAGAATAGGACGACGTCATATTTAAGCAGCTCTGAGACGCTTGTTCTTGGGATAGACTTTAGGCTCCCTTTCGCCTGCTGGAAGGGCAGTGCATAAAAGCAGCCCAGGATGTCTCTGGAGACTGTCAAAAGGACACTAATGAGGGTGCAATATATCTCAGTGAGAGAGTCCTCACAAATAAAGAGCTGGCCAAGAAGGCAATAATCAAAGACAGCCTTGGCTTGTAGAAACCATGAATTACTGAAGCTCATGTGAGGAATTCAAGTAGCAGAATACCATCCTGCCCTTGAAAAGAGCCAACTTTGGGTTTAATTAGAGAACTGGTAAATGGGATATTTCTGGAGTCAGAGACTGTGAATGCCAAGGAGTAAATCATGCTTGACTAATCTGATCACAGTCTCTGATGAAATTACTAGGTTTGTGGATTAGATCCCTCTCCTGGGATTTGTCTTGTTTTACTACACAGATTCACATCTTATTCTGAGTTGGAAGGGACCTACAAGGGTTGTTGAGTCCAGCTTTTAAGTGAATGACCCATACAGGGATCAAACCCACAACCTTGATGTTACTGTGCTCTAACCACCTTTTTTATGTCTTTGAGAGTTACAGGAGAAGAGGGTGCATGGTGGTGAGACAGAGCACACCCTCATATGGTTTTCGGATAGCAACAAGCTGGAGGTGTGGAGGCAGTGAAGCTGATAGACTTCCTCGCAGGTTTGCCATTCAGAGGGACACAGGTACACTGGAGAAATGGACTGACTGGAATCTGATGAGATTCAGTAGAGACAAATGTAGTCTTCAACCTGGAATGGAAAAGCTCCTTGCAGTGATAGAGGCTGAGGCTCAGTGCTTGGGGAGCAGCACTGTGGAGAAGGACTTCGGGGGCCTGGCGGATGGTTAAGCTGAACATGAGCCAGTATTATGCCCTCCCAGCCATGCAGACTGACAGCATCCTGGGCTCTGTCAAGAGGACTGTGGCCATTAAATCGAGCAAAGTGGTTGTCCTCTAACTTGACTGTTAAACCACATGTGCAGTACTGTACTTGGTTTCCAGGAAAAAGGAAAAAAAAATACAAGAAAGATGTTAATAAACTTGACTGAGTCTAGCAGTGGGCCACCAAGATGGGCTGAAACTTCTGCTCTATGAGAAGGGTCTGAGAGGACTGGACCAAATAGTGGTTTTCCACTTAGAGGTCACTTCAAATATGGAACCAGGCTTTTCACTGAGTTGCACAGGCTTAGAACAAGAGATCATGTGTTGAAACGGGAGAGGCTTCCAAAGGATATAAGGGGGAATTTATGTTTTCTATGGGGATAACAAAGCATAAGAATTAGTTCTGTAGAAAGACTGTGAACTTTTTTGTCTTTGGAAGTTTGATTGGGATATTGGACTAGATGGCTGTTGGGGACCTTTCCAATCTGTTATTCAGGGAGGGTTAGAAAGTAATGAGTACTAGTTGTCCATAAGCAAGCAAACAAAACAAGAAAAAAAGAAAAAAAAACCCAAAACCGAAACACCCACGCGCTCCCCCCTCCTGACCAGGCTCGTAAATCTGCATTTTGGCAATTTTTAAAACGAAAATTATGTTTCCAAGTTCTTTAAGTCTTCCTTTACTTATCAAAAATGTTACCATGTGACCCACTAATATATCTGAAATCATGAAAATGGGACTCACTAATATATCTGTGATAAATCTGAAGTCATGAAAGAGCCAATACGTAACTATATATTCATTTATGCCGTTTATACCGTTGCTGTATTTGACTATACTGCATTTTCTGTTTAATTTTTCTTTGAAAAAAAATCATAAGCGAGATATTTTTTTAGAATAATGTGCCATATTTTTTGTCTGACAATGTATTTTCTGACATCTGTTTCTATCTAGAATAGCTCATGTTTTCTGAAAACCAGATTAAGTATAAAACCTGAGGCAATCACTTTAAATATAATGGCAAATCAACTTCTTTTTGATATACTATACCTTCTGATTCAGGATGTGATACCAAGTGTAACTTCTACCTTATAATAGCAGATGTAAGGCCTTTTGTCAGGAATATTGGTATAGTCAGTTGAAGACTGCTTTCTATTTGTTTTTCCCGTAAATTCTGTGGCTTTAAATTTAGAGGTACTACTAAATAGGTGTAATTTTACCCACTAGTGATGTCTGCCTGACACGGCCATCGCAGTCAATCGATATGGGGCTTTAGTGTGTGTGGTCTTTTGTACTGGCACTGGGTAAAGCTGCAGGAACTGAAGACTTTGAGTATTGCTCCCTTTCCCATGCATTTCCTGCAGTGATTATGTGATTTTGTGCCTATGTGATTACTATGCTATTTTTTGCTAATGTTGTGCAGGGAGAGCATCATGCGATGTTGCTGTTCATATAAGGAATGCCTTTGTGCTCTTCAAAACTGCCTTCAAGTGTGTTTAGCCCTAAGAAGAGTTACTCAGCCTTACCCCAAGAAGGGTGCTGAGTTTGGCAGCACTGGTCAGTCTGTGGGCAGAATCAGTAAGCACAAATAGCTTTGCTATATCAACAGTTGGAGCTGGGAGACTTCAATGCACCTGTCATTTGGTCTTAAAGACGATGGTGAGGAGTTTTAGGCAACTCATGTAAGGAATGCTCTGAGGAAATGTTGGCGTTGAGCTCAGGAAGCCAACCACATGTGGTTGCAGAGAACAGGGATCCATCCTTAAATGCCAAGTATTTGTTGAAAATCTGAAAAAGGCTGAGAATGGAAAGTACATATTTGGACACTTCAGAGAATTATTTTGTGCTCTGAGTGCAGGCTGCAAAATACCATGGCTTAGTGCAGGCTTTACTGAAAGGAAGTCAAAATAAGGCACACAAGAATTTAAATTCACAGAAAGGACATGGGTTTGCATTCAGTTTAAAAACATGTGCATTTTGGCAGGGCTAGTTACTTTCCAAAATTTGGATTGTCCAGTTCTAATTCATACTCTCCATGTATGTGCTGCATGTTGCTTACAGAGAGAATAGTGAGAGATAACGTGTCTTTCATTTAAATTACAGCAGTCTAGGTTTGGAACTGCATCAGTCTGCTGGTTCTGTAATCCAGACTTCCTTATTTGATGGGACAGACTACCATGATATTGAGGGAGACTAAGAGGTCCTTATGCAAAGCCCACGAGCATGTACTGCTCATCTGGCAATTGCTGCAACTATATATGCCAGGGGTGAAAAGAGTACGATGGTCAGGCTGGTGCTCGAGCCCCAAAAGTTAACAGCTGTTTCTGCATGTTGTCTGATGACTACTGTCTAGCAGCTGTTGACTGTAGCCTTGTAGCTGTGCCCTAAACTTACTGAGTTTGCATCCCCTTTTTGTCAGTGGGAGTTAAGTGCTCTTTTGCATTTAAAGTAAATAGCTGATAAAATCTTCTGACTAGCATGTGCCTTTCAAGCATGAAAAACACCGGTTTGTATGTCATTTGGCAGTGACTGTTTCAAACTCTATTGGAACATAAGGTAACCTTGAAAGTGGACCCCATTAAATAGTATTCTTATCACTCACATAGTGATGTCACAGAAACTGCAAACCTTGAGCAGCAATTATATATTTGCTGCTGCTTGCAACTCACTAGAGACTTTTGAACTAAGTGAATATGCTTTACCCAGTGTGTCACTTCAGTTTATGCTTCTGATCCTCATATAAGCAATTCTTCATCTTTTATCTGCTGCTCAAGAATTTTTTTTTCAAATTGCAGTAAAATGCTATTAAAAACATGTTAGAGTATTGGCCCCTCATAAGACAAAATCAGTCAGTGAACTCATAGTTTCTCAGTCTGTAGCTCACAGTTTCATGTTGCTCACAAGTCAGAAATTAATATTTAGAATTGAGGCTAACAGAAACATTTGAAGTTACCCAAAGACCCTCATGAGCTAAAGACCACAGGCCTGGGTAGAAACAAAGTCTACAAGGTTTAAAAAGCTAAATGTTTAACATAATCAAAATATTGAGTGCTCACCAGTGCATCTTTCTAATCAATTGAAAAAAAAAATAGTTAGGTTTTTCTTGACAATGCATTAAGGAGGCATGTATTCCTCTAACATAAGATTTTATTTTTCTATGTCTCTATGCAAAGTATTGTGCTACAGAAATGGAGAAGTATAAGTGTAGATAGTGTGACCTGAGGTAGGATGACAAGTGTGAAGGAGTTCAGGGGGTGTGAGACAGTCAAGTAATGGTTTCCTGTTGTAAGACCAGTAAGTGCTTGGCTTTCTACCTGGAGAGCTTTGTTTGGGTTATTTTTGGTATTTTGCTTAAAATGTTTGCAATAGCAGACGCTAAGTTTGTGACCTATAAAGTCTTCCAGCATTAATGCTTTTCTGTTTAATCCAGCAGACAGTTTAGAATACCGGGGTCAGAGAGCTTGAGGTAGCTACGTTTTCACAAAGACCTTGCATAGGGAGTGAGCATGGAGAAAAGCCCATTTCCTGAAAATTTATCTGGTAAATACAGAAATGCAACAGGGATTTAATATGTGTCAATAAAGTTGATTAGGCTAAACTGTAGCACCCCGAGGCTGCTTGGCTTCCCTGTGATACGACTTGCATGGACAGTTACTGTGTTGTAAGTAATATGTGCTGTCTTGTAGTTTCACTGCTCTGTTTTCACTTTCCAGGGACTCCCTGTGCCAGGCTTTGCATTGGGAGGTGCTAGGAGTTAATCGAGATTTTGACGAGGGTTGCGCCAAACGTAGCTCATGTTCATGGCATTTCTTTAGGAAGGAAAGACTCTATCCAGGTGGGCTTTGTGGGCTGTAGTAGAGAGCAAACTCAAGCTCTCAGGCCCCCTGGTTATGGGCCCACCCAATGTCAGTGCTGCCCAGAGCAGGATGAGAACACACACTTGACAGAGCATTTTATCTGTACCCTCAGCTCCCATTTAATGTCTCTGAGGCGTAACCACTGGTCTTGTTGCTTTGGAGGGTCCATTAGTTAGACGAATTTGGTTTTGTTGGGGTTTTTGAGTATATTTTGGATTTTAAATTGTCAAAGTATGTGTTTTAGCCCCTTGGAAAAGTGTTTGTGTAGTGTGATACTTCAGGTGCTTGTTGCATGCCCTGGGAGGTGACAAAGGGGGGGATTTGTTGCTAGAGCAGCTAGGACGTGCTGGGGACAAGCTCATGGTGTTTTGTTTTGTGCTGTTAGAATCAGGCACTTGAGTGAACTGTCTTGTCAGCTGTGTCTGGGTTTCCTCATATGTTCTGTTTGGAAGAGGAAGAGACCAACAGGCCTGAACTGACAACATAGAAACACCCTTGCCTTTGAGTTGTGCAGCTGGTCTGATAAATGATGACATGCACTTTGTCTAGATTGTAGTGTTTGCATAATGATGAAAAAATGTTTCAAAAACATATGTTGTGGGGTAAACTAAGAAGACTGCAGGCAACCTGATGGAAATGTGAAAAAAATGGAATTGAGAATTAATCATACAAACGTGCTGTGGCAAGCAAAAGTGTTTAGAGAAGTCAACAAAAGCTATTATGGACATTGGTAAGATCATGTAAAAATCACCAGATTGTTTTAATAAGGACCTGAAATGTAACCAAGAATTTAAGAGAGAGGCTTTGGAGTAGGAAACATGCTGTCTTTGTGTTTTAACAGAATGGGTGATATAGTAGTTAGGTCAATAGGTTTAGAAAACAAATTAGCATGTTTGGAATGAAAAGTATAGCAGCAGTAAGACAAACATAGGCTTCCAGGTAACTATATTTTAAAGTCTCCATGGAAGAGCCAAAGCAAGAAAAAGGAAAAAAAGGAAACTGCATTTTAAGGCTTTGGGACGGTAAAGGTCTTGAAAAGCTCAACATGATATTTAGGGCTAGTGAAACTACGGATACTGTAACCGTAGGGACTGAGACATATTACACACAGTGATGTATAGATGCAGTAGTTAAACTAGGAGGCTGAATCCTGTAATCCTCAGGAAACAAAAATCCCATTGAAGTCAGTAGAAGATTTGCGTGAACAAGGAATGTATAACCGGGCAATTAGAGACAAAGTTGCAGCCTGACCTTGACTGGGCCTTTGTGCCTGTGATTAGCTGTACCCAGAGCATCTGGGCACATTTGTTTAAAGGCACAGTCAATTTTAATGACATCTCAAAAAAGAAATACAATTATGCCATAGTTTAAATTCTAATGGATCCAAATGACAAATGCAAATAATTGCAAAGAGACATATTAGGCAACATTTCTATAATGTTAGTCTTTTGAAACAGCAAATTCTGTGTTCTTTATTCCTTTCCTTCTCAGGAAAAACAGGAATTTAATAGATACTGGTCAAGTTTGGCACTTGTAATTGAGTGGCAGCTATTTGACTTTTCTTAAATGTAAGAGAGCGTGGGAGATTATTGTGGGAGGTGTCAGAAATAGCCTCTAGTTAGACTAATAAAAATATGTAATAGCATCTGCCATACACATTTACAAAGCTAAATTAATAATTGCTCTCCAAATTGTTTTAGAACTATTCCAGTATGAAACAAAATGTCCTTAAAATTCATCCATTTACCTTTTTCCTTCTTTTGCGATCCTACTTCAAATAAATTTGAAAATAAACAAAACACTTCATTTTGAAGCAACATTTAGTTCAGCATACCAGAAATGTCATTCTCACTGCCAGTTACTCTAATGAGACATGTGTTCCTTGTATCTAAATCTACTTTGGTTGAAAAGAGCTGCTGTTAAAGCATTGAGGAAATTGCAGTTCTCAGTAAAAGAAATGTTAGAAACATGCAAGAACAAACAGAAGTTGTTTCATGGTCTGGTCCTGTAAATGGTGACCTCAGTGACTACAATGGGCTCTTGGTATTACTAAGTGTGTGTCCAAAATTCCTGTGTCCAGGACTGAAATCCTGTAAAGACACATGTGTGCTTTGTGGTACGTGCAATAAGCTACTGGGGAAAAATTCAAAGGAATCCTTTTACTGCAATATTTTTGTGTGCACATAACTCCATCACGGTTTTATATGCAAACCATTATAAGTAATCTCTCCAGATTGTCTTTAGGGAGTGGTTTCATATGGTTGAAAAAGCACTTCCTGAAAGGTTGCCAGTAGTGCTAGAGAATTTGAAATTTCTCTCTGCATAAGTTCTCCTGTTTTGACACTTTCTCCTGCTAAAATCTAAGAAAACTTCTATTGCCTTTGATTTTGAAGAAGATGATGAAAATAATAGGATCTATTTTTTTCAGAAAATTGAGAGCCTCTTTTTGGTTTTTTTTCCTACTTTTTATATTAGAATCTGTCATCTCAAGATGTGTACCTTTACTGTTGAAGAATAAAATCTCACGATGCTCCTAGTTGGAGACTGGATATTGCATAATCACGGCACTAACCCACTTTTACTCCCTTATCTCTTCTCCCATTCCTGTTTTCATGTCACAAACCTGACTGGGTTTCTATACCTAAAGTTCTGCTCAAGACTCTGTGACCAAGTGACTACAAATGCAATGATACAAATCCATTTTTAATTAAAAAATCATTGACTTCTAAGAGCAGATAAAAAGCTTAACATGAGTAAGCATTTCAGTATAACAGTTAGGTTTATGCCTATGCTTACCTTAATTTTAAACATCTTCCTTGCATCTCTCCACAGACTTGGAATAACTAGAGCCTCTTTCTCCCTTTCTCCTACTCTCTGTATTCCTCCTTTTAATATATATAATCCATAGAAATCTGTTTTATTTTTCATTAGTTTCTCAGCCTGGTAAGAATGCAGGCAGCTCAGCAAGGTGGCGTAGGACAAGTTTCAGCTAATGGCAATTATCATGGATTTCAAGATGCAATGTTGTATCTTCCATCAGGGGTCGTATGTGTTCTTGCCATTCAGTGGAAGTTAATACCTCGGGGCATACTTCTTGCAATAACTTCATTCTGCAGCCAAGCCTCATTCAAAAACTCTTCTGATAGCATACCGTGTTCAGCATTGGATTACTCTATGTCCTGTCAGTGTAAATTAGGATCTATTTTAATACTGCTGATGTTCCCTGATCCTTTTTAAGTAACATTGCGGTACAATACCCTATTGAGAATAATTTAAGCCAAAATTAATGGGCAACATACATTTCTCCTGATCTAGTTGCATGAAAGGGAATTGTGACCGAGTCTCAATTTAGTTCTTGGATTTGCCATTCTCAAGGTTTCATTTGCCTTTCCCTATCTCTCATGCCTTGCTGGCAAATCTCTTAATACCTGTCAGGTTTTACATGGTACAATAAGCTTTCTCCTTTAGTGATACATATGCATTATTTCTTGTTTTGTGATCAAAGACCCTCTTTTTATTTTATTGTTTTTTCTCCCCATAGTTCAGAACAAATGTGACAGCTCCACAGATCTACTGATCTTTTATACTGTAGTTTGCAATGAAATTAGTTCATCAGGGAAAGCAAAAATGGAAAAAAAGTGTTGCAGGCTCAATGTCTAAACAAATGGATTTGTCTCTGTATAACTTATCTCTAACAGGTGTCAAACTGTGGTCCAAAGGACGTTCCACACAGAATTCAGAGTGCAATAAATTTCCGACACAAATTATCAGGGCAGGCACAAGCGGGTCGTGGGTAGCAGGTCCTCTGAATTGTGTATCTACTCAGGATAAAAAAATTCAGATGATCTCTTTCTTTTGCCTGGAGTAGCAAAGATCCTTTACATAAAATATTTAAGTAGTAGCTTGATAACAAAAATAAAAGCTTCTTCTGGTACTGTTTTTTTATTAATGAAATCTCATGATTTAATACCTTGGTTTCCAAAACCTGTTTTATATGTTAGTCTGCTGTGTTACTTTGGTTTGTTAAATAGATTTGTGTCAAATGAACTGAAAAAACATGATGCTAAATAGCATAAACCAATAGTAATGTAATTTTAATGGCATATTCTTAGAAACCCTAAAATTTAACAAAATGTGCAGGTTTCTGAGGACCTTTAAGTGTTTCCTCTTTCATATATACAAAACTTGTTTGTAATAATTTAAAACTAAGATTTTACAACTAGAATTGCTGTGTTATAACTTGCTCATTATTCTTTAGTTTTTTTCTTGAATTTTAAGTAGTGTGTTGTGTTTATGGCTGGAATATTTTTTGAAATAGTGACAAAGTAGGTGGTCTTGTAATTAATATTTCTGTACAGATCTGTAAACTGTTCAAGATTTGTTTTAAAAACAGAAATCATGTCCTTTTAGATTAAGACATTTGTTTAGGAATAAAGTTCAAGTTTGTCTTTGAAATTCAATGATCTAGTTTCATGGCCTGTGAAATTATTTGTTTTATGAACCATTTTAAAAGTATAACTAATTCAATAAATTTCTGTGACCTGTTGCTAAATATTTAGACCATGGATTAATTATATTTGCTCGGTGTTTCAAACAGTGATTTTAAAAACTTAGTGAAAAGGAAAGTTACTTAGTAGTGAGAGAAATTATTCAACAATGATAAGATATGATGTGTTCATGTAATCTTTATCTCGTATAAATGACTACATTTTCAAAAATTCAAGAATAAGCAAAAATGTTCAATTGAAAATTAAATACTCTCATCACAGTGAGAACCTATGTGTTCAGCATAACTCAGAAATGTTCTTGCAAATGTGCAATTTATTATTCCTGCTCTTAGTGAAACCTTTTTTTACAAATGATTGACCTGTAAATAGAAAATATGACATAAAAACTACCTACTGCCTTCTTGAAGCCACTCGCTTGATACATAGCCAGAACTCCTACTCTCTGACTGATGAGAGTCTGGGAGGTATTCATGTAGCACAGGTACTGTGCTCAAACAGTGTCTCAGAATTCAAATTAAAATGAGGGCGCTGCCCCTTACCTCTCCACTCAGTAACTGACAGCTTGATACTGAGAAATGTTTTAATTCTCACTGCCTGTGTTACACTTGCTCCAGTGATGACAGCTCATTGCAGTACTCCTATGTTAATAATTTTCTTCCCAAAAAACTCTATATTTGTTTGGCTTTTTTTTTCTTTTTTACAAAGCTGATGGTAGTTGTTAATAAAAGTAATGCCAGTGAGCGCTAAGCAAAGACTGAGAACAAGCAATCTTCTTTGAAAGGCATGATAGTTTATTCTTTTTGTGCTGATTTTGATGGGATACATGTGACTGCTGGAAGGAAAACAAGCAGTTGCAGGGTATTTTGAAAAAACAACCATATTCAGACCATATTAAACAAAAAGCTTAACTGGCATTTTATCTTTTTCTGAGAGAGTAAGGTCTTATAATGCGGAGGATTTCTGGTAGGAGTGCACATTTTTCTTTACAGAATTGTGTGGTTTGCTTTTGTCAATGTTAATTAAAAGTTGCTTGAAAGTATTCAAAATGAACGTATTGTTTTTATAATGCGTCAAATTCTACAGAACTGCCATGTGGCATCAAGCCAGATGCCTTGTAGATGGAGCACACGCAGGCAGCACCAGACCCTTGCTGGCTGCGGTGGCTGCATTGCAGAGGCCACTGGCATTCTCACTGTGTTAGCTGTCTCCTTTCTGGCAGGGTTCTGTGTCTGTTAATCACCTTGATATCTCAGCAATCATCACAGTGTTGTCCTTTATTTTCACTTCACAAATGTTTTTTACTTACGTAAGGTTTCCCCTTTCTTCTAGTCATGCATCTGGTCATGCATGGCGATCCACACATTTGTCACCACTGGTCACTGGAGCTGCTGGTGACCAAGAAAATAATACCCAAATCTCATCTGGTACAGATTGTGCTGCCCGATGTCTCCAAGATTTAATCAGATGTAAGCCTTTCAGCAGCAATAATCCAAATCCTTATTGATTCCAAATCTATCTGTAATGCTAGCTGGAAGCTTCAGTATGAGCCTCTGAATCAATTAAACAATCCAGATGCAGCTGCACTTAGACAGCAAATGGTTATCCCACATATTTGCAGCCTTTGACCTTTTTGTGGGCTTATCTAGTGAAAGCTCCTGAGTAGTGAATTAAGTCTATTGATAATGGGTTTGATTTCTGTATTTTATTTCTCAATTACAATTTGCTGTAGTCCTAGAAACAGTCTGCAAGGATTTAGAAACACAAGTTTAATACGGCTGCTTTGGAACAATGCAGATTTTAAAGATCAGGCTGAAGTGTGTGAGAACAAATCCTTCCCTGTTACTATAATCTAGTTGTGAAATTGCTTCCAAAAAAAGAGTCTAGCTAAGGTGCCACAAATCCTCTTTCTCAAAACTGCTCTCCATTATAGTCAGGAATGGTATTAATTGCCCAAGTTTGTAGAAACATGTGAGAACTGGCTGTCCAAAATGAGTTTCTAAAGCAATCAGACTACAGAGTTGCTCCAGAAAGCAACTAGAATTTGGTTTTTTTTCTCTCTGCTTCCCAGGGAATTAAAATTCAGATTAAAAAAAAAAAAAGGTATTTTCATAAGTAATTCCCATTGAATATATGAAAGTACTGGCATTTTTTTAGTGAAGGTTGAGGACTACTGAGGAATGCAGGTACTTGAAGAATAAGTACCAGCCAAGAAACATGTTTCAGAACCTCAGCAGCAGCTAAATGTTTCACTAAAGGACTTAACGTAAGTACCTTTGTGCAAATCTATGAACTTAGTTATATTTTCCAGCATTGTCTAGCAATATCTACATAAAATATTACCCTAAAAATGCTGACATGCAAAAAGTTGAATTTCCCTTAACATGGAAATTTTACATTACCTACATCAGCTTAAATACGTGTATTTATAAACAGGAGGAGTAATATTAGATAGTATAAGTCTAGGATGATTTTCTAGCAGTTTATGCATCTTCCTCTCAAAAAATGGTCCAAACAAGAGAAAAAAGATGTGATATATAATATATAAGTGAAACTTCTGTAATTTTAAGCTTATCCTTGTAGTTAATGTCTTTTTCTTCCTTCTTAGCAAATTCTCTTTTGAATTTCTTCCCAAATAATTTATTTTTCCTTGCCTATCTACTTTGTACATTCTCTCCCCTCACTCCTCCTATATATTTGTTTTCTTTCCCTGATGTCATTCTTAGTATTTAAAATGCTATAGTGAATAGAAGTCACATAAAGCATAATATAGTTCAGACTGTTTTATTTATTTATTTTGTACTTTGATTCTTACTTTTTTATGTTTGTCTGATGTGCTTTGTAGGCTTTTTGGAGCAGAGACTGATTCTAATCTCTCTCTGCTGTTCTCATGTTGTTTTGTTTTGGTTCATATTAACTGCAGTGGTCTTTCTACTTATTTGAAGTGATGTGAAATGGAATTTATGTTCACTGTTGCTGTTTGGCTTTTGCAAGGCACTGTTTTGTTACTCTATTGAATCGTAGCTTAAGTTTGCAACTACAGTCATCCAAGTTTGCTGGAGACAAATGGGGGCATGGAAGATTGAAATCAGGGCTTTTCTAGTAAGACCATAGAAGTAGGCATAAAATTTGAATTTAATCCTTAACTATAGTTACAATTTTTAATTAGATTTTTTTTTGCTGCATCAGCTTCCAAAAAACTAACCCAGAAATACATGAAAATTGCAATAAATTATTATGCAAGTGAAGTGTTTATAAATACTCCTCTCTTGCAATGTTTCCATTTGCTTACGAATCATTTCAACATTCAGATTTAAATACTTGATTTTAAATCCATTTCAGTCAATCAATAAATACAGAATATAAGCATCTTAAAATGGAGGGTTTTATAGACAGCATTTTCCTATTAAGAGTTGTCAACAAAATCCTTGAAAATGAAATGAGCTGACAACTGTAGTCAGATCAGATACATAAAGTACCGTTATAGCATATTGCACCATCAATTATGTGTCAAGCACGCTGCCAAATATTAAGTGTTCTGACCTTTGTTATTAATAATAGAGGCAAACACTGGGGGCATATGAAAGATAAGTAATGTAATGCATGGAAAATCTATTATATGTTTGACTTTGTTAATGGCTGTAGAGCCTATTTGGTATCCTGCCCTTTCCCTTGCAAGCCATTATTTCATGAAAAACTAGACATTCCATGTAATGGAAAGGCACACTGTGAAAAAATACTTTGATAGAACAAAATGCTCCGAAGTTAAATAAGTAATAGCAAGAGAGTGCTTGTCATCAAGCTTTACTCCTTTATTTATTTGTAATTTCTCCTATTCCTCATGAAAAATGTGAAATTAATGAAATGGAGAAGTGTATCTTTATTGTAATTCTCCATTCATTCTTGTATTTTTAGGTTGTTATTTTGCTTAATACTACCTATCATCTTGTAGAGTTTGGCTAGTCAAAGGTTTAATCAGTGTCTTTCTTTAGAATATACCTTCTAGTGTTTTTCGGTGTTCATGCAGGGCAACACTGATTTTGTTAAAAATAACGAAAAATATTAGAATGGTAAACCAAAGGATGGAGATAAGCACTTATGGAGGGAGTGGTGGTGATTTAAAAAAAAAAAAAAAGTTCAAACCCAAGTCTCTTAACTGACTTGAAAATGCAAAGAAAATAGAAAGCATGGGATAGAGAAAACTCCTTCCTGTGCAATCACTCTTGGCACTATTTCCTGCTTCCTTCTCAATGTAGAACATAGATCCCAGAACGCATTACCAGTAAAACATTAAGCAGTTGGTCCACGATTTCATCAGGAGCGCTCTGTAATTATATGAAAATCAACTGACTGTTTACATTTATCAAAAAGCTTTCTTCACTCCTAAAAGTCATAGAATTTCTCTTATTACAACCTATGTTAATGTTCCATTCTTTTTTTCCTCCCTTTGAACTTAACATTTGGGAATAACTAACTTGGTGACAGTAATTGCAGGTAGAAACCATATTTCTTTCTGAACTTCACTAATCTGCACTTGCATAAGAAGAATGAAAAATGAGAGCTCCTCTGATCTCTAGTACATTTTTTTGATGTTACTTTCTTTGTCTAGTCATATATTCCAAATAGGCGTTTAAGTCTCAAAACTGTTTTGCAGTGTAAATCCAATGTCCTACACTACAAGCCAATGCATAATTAAGAAAGAGCAAAGAATAAAAGATATGGACTAAGACAGCATATTTTTGTGAAATTACCAAAATTTGCACAAAATCAAAAATGTTGCCAGACTACTATTATATTTACAGAAGGAGATTCATTCTTCTCTTAAAAATGAAGAAACTCTTTCTAATGATCCTTAATGATCTGATGCTTATCCTATATGCAGGACACAGTCTTGTAATCATCCAGAACTTAAGATTTCGTTTGATATTCGTGTCAACAAGATGTTTGGCTGTTCTACAAAATTAAATCACAAGTTCCTTAAACAAATGTTCCTCCAAACAGTTTTTCACAGATGAGAGTAATTTGCTGCAGTTAAAAAATACATGGATGTACAGGAAGAGATCATTGATCTGTGTCTCAAGGTAACACTGTAAGCATATTGAAAAATCAACATATATTTTCTATTCTTTTTCTGTTCCGTAACTCTGGACACTAGGTGTAGTGTATTTAGTACAGATATATGTATCTCCTTTTCCTTTTCTTTCTGAATTGGAGGAGGGGAGAGAAAAAAAGTTTTCCACATGTAAATTTTAGTTGAAGCCATCTTTACAAGCAAATAGCTTTATTAAAATAAGCAGAAAATAATTCAGATGCAATAATAATGATTTTTAAAAGTAATTTTATGTATCTACTCCAGCAATTGTTTTCGTTTTGTTCATATTAAGTGAGTACTTCAGAGAATCATAGAGTATGCTGAGTTGGAAGGGACCCATCAGGATCATCAAAGTCCAACTCCTGGCTCTGTACAAGACAGCCCCAAGAGTCACACCCTGTGCCCGAGAGCCCTGTCCAAACACTCCTTGAACTCAGTCAGGCTTAGTGCTGTGACCACGTCCCTGGCAAGCCTGTTCCAGTGCCCAGCCACCCTCTGGGTGAAGAACCTTTTTCTAATATCCAACCTAAACCTCCCCTGACACAGCTTCAGGCCATTTCCTCAAATCCTGTCACAGGTCTCCTGATGACATCAGTGTCTGCCCCTCTGCTTCTCCTTGTGAGGATGTTGAAGACCACAATGAATGGTCATCAGCCCCTCAGTCTCCTTTAGGCTGAACAAACCAAGCGTCCTCAGTCACTTCATACCCTTCACCAGCTTTGGACACTCTCTAATAGCTTGATGTACTTTTTATATTGTGGCACCCATAACTTCTCACAGCACTTGAGGTGAGGCCGCCCCGGTGCAGAGCAGAGCAGGACAATCCCCTCCCTTGCCTGGCTGGCGATGCTGTGCCTGATGCCCCCCAGGACATCATTGGCCCTCCTGGCTGCCAGGGCACTGCTGGCTCATGTTCAACTTGCCATTGACCAGGACCCCCAGGTCCCTTTCCATGGCACTGCTCTCCAGCCTCTCCTTCCTTAACCTATACTCACAACCAGGGCTGCCTTGTATTGGGTTGTAGGCACATGTCACTATGGCCCATGGAATATCCAGGGTAAAACAATTCTATTTTAAATTTTATTTAATGCTTAATTAAAGCCATTAATTTCTTCATATTTTGAGTTTTATTCATACATATTTAATATGTATAACAAATTCTGTGTCCAGCTGAAAATACATGACTTGTTTGCCCTACTAAAGAGGAATTCATCAGGATGAATTATTTCTAACACTTTCACTCTGCCTGCTCCGTGCCTAGCTTATCAACAGAATAATACTGAGTTTCATTACTTATTTTCCTGATGCTCTAGGCCTGTACTTTGAATCTCTGCAACAGCAGTAGCCAACATTTTGTCTACTGTAGGCTGCACGGGTTTTTAAGGATTCATCAAAGGCGGCAAAGCTTTGGTCAAATTCTCTTTCCATGTAACCCCTATGATCTGCTAGGACTTCCTAGGATCAGTACTGGATGGCTAACCATAGGTTTTATTCCTGTGCCTTTTACATAATAGACTGGCTCCCAGCCTTGTGACAGGATATACATGCTGTGCCATGCATATTCCCATCACGTGGCAGACATGCATTTGCAACACTGGCATTGTGCTGGTGCAGCAACTTGCTTCCCATTACTCAAGGACCATGTGCTGCAGCACCCTAAGGAAACATTCTGGCAGGAGTGAGGCTGCTCAAACCCTGCACTTCTCACCTCTCAGGAGGCGCAATTAGCGAGTAGCCAAACTCGTTGTTTGTTAAGCTTCGATTTTTGTCTGTGACCCACTGATTGAGACTCTGAGTGGCATTCTGCAAGGTGAGCAGGGGTGATGGGGAGTGCAATTCTCTGTGTTACCTGTTAATTTGAAGGCAAAGGCCCTGGAAACGGCTTCATGCATAGCTTGGGTCAGAGATGGCTATTCCTATGGTGGCAAGGAAAGAGATGAAGACATGCATGGGCGCATTTCTGAGACAGCAGCTTGGTTGTTGAAACCTCCCAGGACAAAGTCATCTGCAAAGACACTGGGGTTAGTGAGGCTTCAGTGAAAAGATTTTTTTAACTTCACAACACTTTGTCATCTAAAATGAATTTAGAATTGGTATTAGAATCATAGAATCACAGAATGGTCTGAGGTGGAAGGGACTTTAAAGATCATCTAACTCCAGCTCCTCTGTTGTGGACAGGTACATCTTTTGTTACACCAGGTCGCTCAGAGCTACATCCAGCCTGCCCTTGAAGAATTCCAGGGATGAGACATCCACAACTACTCTGGGTGACCTATACTAATGCCTCTTCACCTTCACATTTCTGTATATAAGTGTGTTTACAGAAATGAGTTCTGTGAATTTCCCTTATCCTGAGGTGATTCTACTGTATTTGACAGTGGATAAGGGACTAGATGCAACCACGCATCTAGTGGTGCACCATGCCATTTTGTGCTCTCATAGTTGTTTGTGAGACAAGGAACAGCTTTGATTCGGGCGAGCTAGTTCTGAACTACCTGTTTAACTCACATAATGTTCAAAATCATTGAACTGAAAGTTTATTTTTTGTTAGTAGGGGAGTCAGGTAAGAATTTGTGAATTTCAGTTTATATAGTTTCGTATTTCTGCTCTTAGACATGTTTTACGCTCTTACAGCCTGGTGGTTTTTTGACTAGAGCAACAGTTTTGTAGTGAACTGTAGAGAGTCTCCAGCCAGTTGATGCGTTTTGTACAAAGTGTACCTCTATATTTTGTGTCTCATACTGCCATCTAAGGGCCATGTAGGCTGAGAAGGTGGCTAAAGGTTGTTCAGTATTCTTCTTTCTCCATACTGCCTTTCCCTTTGGGAAGTCAGCAATTCATGGACTAGAAAGGTGGGCCAGGGATAACTCCAGTCCTTTGACGCAGTATGTTTCCTCTGAGAGAAACAGAGGAATCTTCCTGATAAGCAATAAATTGGCATGTAAATCTCAGTCATTTGGAAAACTGCAATTGCAATAAGTTTGTGTGAAGGCCAGTAAATTAGAAAGCAAGATTACAGGATTTGAGGCTACTCTTGAAACAGCAAGGGACTGTGAGGTTTAGATTCTTCAAGGTGCCGAAGTCCTCGTGTCCGACTGATTTAAAGATTAGTGCTTCATAATAGAATTTGCTTATTAAGATTCTAGTACCCTAGAAGGGTACTAAATAACGTTAATTAGTGTTTTAGTTTGGTGGGTTTTGGGTTTTTTTAACTGGTTTTGCATTTCTGGGTGTTCTGATTTTCTGGGACTAAGGGAAAATGGGAAAAACTTGGTGTTACTGTAAGAGTATGTGGTCTTAAATAACATGAACATAATTTAAATGTTTTGGAGTTTTAGCATTCAAAATTTTATCACAAAAACTTCTTTCCAGGATAAAAATGCTTTTTTTAATTTTTTTTTAAATAATCTGCAAACTGTGTTTGTATAGACTTAATTCTATAGCTCCTTTCTCACATAGATGTTTTGAACTACAAGGGTGATAAAAAAGTGGTGGAAGAAGCAAAACATTTAATTATTTGTCAATATCCTACTGTTGGCATTGACTGACAGAAGCAGTTTTTATAATGAGGACCCCTTTGAGCACAACTATATTTTACAATGTATGAGTTGCTTTTCAGGCTAGTTTCCAGCAAACCTTGTGTACTAGAGAAAGTAATTGTTCTTGCATGTTACTTTGACAGGCTCATGCAAGCAAAGACCTGGAAGAGCAGTTGCGGTCTGTGTCCAGTGTGGATGAACTCATGACAGTACTTTACCCAGAATACTGGAAAATGTTCAAATGTCAGTTGAGGAGAGGAGGTTGGCAACACAACAGGGAACACTCCAGCTTTGACACAAGATCAGATGATTCCCTGAAATTTGCCGCAGCACACTATAACGCAGAGATCCTGAAAAGTAAGTACAGGACACAATCCACATTCCCACACACAATAAATTAAAATCTGAAGGCTTTTCAGTTGTGTAAAAAATATTTCAAAAGCTAGGCATTGTCAGTAAACCAACCTCAGCAGTTTGATAGGATGTGTTGTCTCTAATATAAAATCTTTGTTAGTCAGCCTTTCAGTGAAACAAATGACTCTGCAGACATATTTTAGGTATGTCCATCGTAAGAAAGTTGCTTTCTCAGCTCAGTAGATAAGAAAAGCGAAGCGCTTGTCTTCAAGTGTAAGGAATCCTACTTTGTAGAGGCTGTAACAATTCTGCAGAAAGCAGAGGGTGCTGATAGTTGGAGTCATTGAACTGTTCCTTCTCATTTTCTGCAATTGCACCATGGCTGGTAATGCTTTCTTCTCTCATGCATTATGGCTTTGGAACACCAAATAATCCACTTGTAACTTTTTCCTGTTACAAGAGGATAGCTGTAATGATGTTATGCTAAAACAAGCAAAACAGCTTTCAAACTAATGTGTTTGAATACCTTTCAGTGTTTCAGATAGCTTGGATAAAAATAAATTAGCTTACAGTTTAAGCAAGTGCTTGTAGGCAGAGAAATGCAGGATTTATAGCAGGAGGTGTATTTTTGACATGATATTGGAAACCATGTACCTTAATGGAGACTTTAAAGTACACATAAGGCAAGATTTCCATTTTTGTTGAATAGCTTACCAAAATCTATAGCCAAAAGGGAATAAAGCAACCTGTACAGCTGCAAGTCTCGGGGCTGTTCAGTGTAAGATTATATTTGGTAAAGGCTGTATAACATGATACAAAGTCTTTGCCCAAATTTGTGTAGATAATCTGGGCACAAAAATCGTCCATCAGATTAAATCACATGCTGCACATAATTGCTAAATAGTAGGCTTTTGCTTTAAATTATACCCTTCTAGTTAACAAACTTAACATGTATTTAAATTAATTTCACAGTAAGTGTATAAAATTTAACATTTCTAATATATCACGTCCAAGTGAAGTACTGTGTGGAGCTGGTTAAAATTACTTTGCAGAGGTGTGCAGTACTAAAGTGTAGACTTTACTCAAGATGAGACTTGCCCTGGGCAAAGGAGAAAGGTAATAATTTTAAGCTCAAGAAAGTAGATTCACACTAGATAAAAGGAAGAAATTCTTCATGATAAGGATGGTGAACTACTGGAAGAGGTTGCCCAGTGAGGTGGTAGATGCCTCACCCCTGGAAACATTCAAGGTCATTCAAGTTTGGATGGGACTCTGAGCAACCTGATCTGGTTGAAGATGTCTTTGCTCATTACAAGGGGGTTGGACTAGATGGCAGATGAACCTTAAATGTCCTTTCCAACACAAGCCAGGCTATGAGTCTGTGCTCTAAGGTCTCCCCCTGCCTGTTAGGTTCCCTTTTAGCTCCACTGTGACTTTTCTTCTGCTCCATGACAATATGTCATGTCCCTATGAAGAAGAAAAATCTTCATAGGGAAGAAGGTAACATAGAGAGATGTGTATTTCACTGACTAAAAGGTGTGACTCTAGCAATTCATATTCTGGTTTTGAAGTTTGAAAAGGAATCCTAATTTACTGAAGGACAGTTTTGGTTTTAAACAGTTACTTTATAACATATGAAATTCCCTGTAACTTGGCAGGTATTGATACTGAATGGAGAAAAACTCAATGCATGCCACGTGAAGTGTGTGTGGATGTGGGAAAAGAGTTTGGAGCAACTACAAACACCTTCTTTAAACCTCCATGTGTATCCATCTACAGATGTGGAGGTTGCTGCAATAGTGAAGGACTTCAGTGTATGAATATCAGCACAAATTACATCAGCAAGACAGTAAGTCTCACTCTTTTATTACAGTTCACGTGCTCCTTGCAAATACATTAATGTTCATGCATATTTTAAACCTCCCCATTGCTACTATGACAAAGGAAATAGTTGATTCCAAAATACACAGGAAAAACAGCTGAAGACACTACTGCCTGGGTAAAACGTGTTTAACACTTTTTTCTGCAAAATATCTTTATTTTTCAGGGGAAAAGATAAATTATGATGTCCCATTCTCAATTTTGAGATTATCCATGAAACTTAATTCTCTCTCTCTTTTTTTTTTTTTTTTTTTCATCTACCATATTTCTGTATGAGGCAAGCACTCTAAGGAAAACTTGCCTGTAATTTTATTAGGGTAGACTGCTGCAGGACATGTGCAGACAGGATACATGTTTCAAATAAAGCCTTTTAGGAACTGCATTGTCCTATATTAAGAGATATTAGCATTATGTACCTATTTGTTTTGTTGTAATGCATCTTCTTCCAGGTATATGTGCAGGTTTTGTTCAAGTTCAGGGCTAGTCATCAGGAAGGAGTATGCAAGGATCTGATGATGCACTGAGCCTGTGAGCTGCCTTTAAAGAAGCATATACTACATTATTCTAAGCAGATACAGGAATTATCACAATTATCTTTCCGCATTTCCCTCAAAAATCATGTGAAATACTTACAAGCATTTCCTAGGGTATTTTCCTGTTGTTATCGTATTTGGTAGGGGCTTTTTTGGTTGGGGGCTTTTTCACTTTTTAGTATAAATCTTGCTTTCTTTTTCAACAGGATTCATCTAGCTGATGATGCAGTACATATTTATAATGAAGAACAAAAACTGCATAGCCAATTATAAAATTGTAGCCCTTAGAAATGTCACTCCTTTATCGTGAAACTTCTTAGCGCTCTGAGCCTTTTCAGGTAGGGCGGAATTAGGAAAAGGGAATGTAAGGAAAACAGCAAAAAACACTAATTTTTTAGAGTGCATTTTCTGCCCTCCTTTCTCACCAGATCTGTCTGTCTGAAATGGTATATCCTTCCAAGAATTTTCAATCCTAAATTTAGGCTAGTGGTAGCAAACCACAAAGCACAGGAGTAATGTAACTCAAATAGCTTAAATGAGGACAACTACAGCACTGACTTTGTTCAAGCCCTGTTGTTTTTCTCATTATTAGGGGAAACCATTGTCTCAATTCCAGTTGCTTGAAAGATGCAAATATAATTTTCATTTAAAAACCCAATAAATAGGACTTTTTTGTTTGTTTGTTTGCATCTATTGGTAAACTCAGCTTACCAAAATAAAGGATTGTCTAGTCACAGACAGAGTTGTTCCATGTAACACAGATCTCCTAGTTTTTGAGCAGTATGTCAGTTCGGGGTAAATAATGTCTTTTTCTACATCTCAGTGTTCACATCCATTGAGTGAAGTAGGTTTTTTTCCGAGTAGAAAATGTTTAGCACTGAGTTTCCTTTTGAAGTTCTTCGTGTTACTGGTGATGATATGATGTAGGAGTAGTTATAGATTTGAGAGACTCTGGAAAGCAAAATCTTAAAGGTCTTACTAGAAAGAAAAAAGAGGCAATAACACTGCTTTGTTTTCTTATTCTGTAAAAACAAGCAATTTTTATCTCTGAGTTTTCTGTCTTGCTTCTGCTTTCCAGCTTTATTATTGTCAGAATCATTGACAGAATGCAGTTTTAAAAATCTCTTAATAAAGGAACAGACCTATAGCTATAGCTCTTCATCTGTCACCATCTCATTTTTTTTCAATTATGTGACCACAGTTTACCCCAGATCAGATGAGAGTTAGGAAGAAAAAAAGTATTGGATTTAAGACCTTCTGTGGAATTCAGGTACCCTACACATCTATTATCACCACAGTTTCTTTATTTCCTGAAAGAAATGAGAACAAATAGTTATTTCAAAATTCACCATTTTTTAGCTTTTTTGTATAAACTGCATAACATAACTTCATACTGTTCACCCTGCAGAAAAAGTGCTTAATGGGAAACTCAATTCTCAGCTGGAATTCTTACTGTGAGGGCAAGCTCTAGCATTGGTTCCAGACATTAAAATATAAAGAAAGCTGATATCAGCATTCAAAAAAATTAATTAAAAATAAAAGAACTAAGTAGAGAAATTATTTTTAGAGAGGGAAATCATTGATTTCCAGGAGAATTGACCAGGTCAGATGTTACCAGATTGCTTTGTGGAACACAGTGGTGGTCCAGAGCAAGGTCAATAGTTCTCTAGTTCAGGCTGTGTTCCTCCTTTCTGGGGACTTAACTTTAATGAGAGAAAAGTAGAAAAGTATTATGCTTTGTTTTTAATACCATTTTTTTCCTAAAACCTGTTTTTGTAGTTGCTAAGGGATGTTTATACAACCAGGATTGAGATATGAGACTTCTTAATTAAGATATGGTACAAGGTCTGTGACAATATTTGAAGACTCTCTCGGCTAATTCACAAACCAGTAGATCTCCTGACTGCAGTAGCCCAGTTTGTAAGTGGTGGCTTGTCTAGTAATTTTCTGTGGGAAATGTGGCTGGTTGGCTTTTTTTCTTTTTTTGTGGTGTGATTGTGTTGTTTTTTTTCTTTAATTTGTTTTGAAACAGCTGTTCTCTGTTTCCATGGCACAAGTAGTTCACCAGTGCTTACAAAGATTGTGGAACTACCGGGTGCAGCTACAGCCTGTCCCTCAGCAGCACTTTTTTGTGCGCCACCTATAGGCACTTGCTTATAGGTTGAAGGGAAGCAGAGAACAGATGTCAAAGAGCTGTCTCATCCCATTCTCCCTCTTGGCTGCCAGGATGGGCAATTTTTTGGCTTCTTTCAGATCACTTGTTGTAAAGGTCCTAAATCATCTTGTTTCACGGTTACAGCTACAGTCTCTCAAGGGAAAACATCTATCCAAGCAGATCAAAATTAGATTTAGAGGAGATTTTCTCACAAGAGGCAAGTTAATAGCTTGAAATTGTTTGCCCAGTTTGGGATGTGCGTGGTGTTCTTTTTCACAATTCAGAGACATGCCACAAGAATATTCAGTTGTTTTGAGCATTACCATTTCTGCCTTTTCCCATGCATTTTTCTGTTAGACTGATTATTGTGGTGATATAGTAAGTACTATTAGTAGTGGGAAAGGTATAAGTTCCAAATTTTTTTTGTTAATATTTCTGGGAAAAGAAAGGGATTAAAATATAAAAAAATAGAAAAAGGAACCCAAGCATATTAAATAAATATGAATTTATTATATCAAATACCTGTTGTTATATCCCACATAAGCCTTGAAAGTTACATAGTAAAATAATGATGATGTTCAATTTCTCAAATAGTTTATTTTCATTCTTTTCAATATAGAAATGTTTAGTTTTGAAATCAGTCTTATATCCTTAGCTTAAAAAATCTCTCTAGACACATTGTACTCTGTAACACTGGTTGTATTTGGCTGCCCTTACTGACACTTTAGAAAGTGCAAAGATCACAAGTGATGGAAACTTAGATTCAATCAATTTAAGGGAAACTTGCCAAAATAAACCACAGTCCACCAGAAGAACATAGTGTAGTTAATGTAAATATTGGAAATAAAAATATACATAAATCCTGTATTTGAAAAGTATCTAGAATGATGGCCTTCCCACATAATAACAATTTTGATATGTTTCAGAAGTCAGTGAGCATAATAATAATTTATGTGTGCTGATACAATGTATATTGGCACATATGATGGTAGTGCTGAATAAATTAGTTTAGCCACTGAAGCAAATAAATACTTCGTGTAAAAATCCTCAATTTTTCTGGAAAGTATGGCATGAAGTCCTTCTAGTATAAAAGAGAAGCTATCAATGCTATGAATCAGAATTACATGCCTTTTGGAGATTTGAGTAACCTGGTCTACTGAAAGGTATCCCTGGCGATGGCAGAGGGTTTCTAATCAGATGATCTCTAAGGACCCTTCCAACCCAAACCATTCTGTGATTCTAAGGATCAGTGAGAAGGTGTATATGGAAAATTGCTTTTTAATGAGTTCTTATCGTGCTTTTAGTCAGCACATTCAGAGTTTCCATCTTCTGTTGGATTTTTTTCTTTTTTTTTCCCTTTTTTTTTAAAGTTCAAAGTCATACTAAGTTCTAGGTTGTGGACAGTACTTGGAAGAGAAATCCTAGAAACAATGCAAAAGAGTGGAAGACTTGCCATCTGGCTTTCTGACAAAACAGTCTTAGACTAGCTGAATGGCAGGTGTTGAATTCTTATTAAATGCATTAATTATTTATGGCTTTCAACTGTTCTTCAATTACACACAGCTTCTGTTAGTACGTGTTGTACTCTGAGGTTAACTGTGTGTTACTGATTTATGTTTACAATTAGCAGCTCCTCTGGAGGAGGACAGAGCTTTGTGATTTTGTGGGGTTTTTTTGTTTTTTTGTTATATATAATACTCTTTAGCTATACAATCACTTATTCCTTCTGTTGTTGCTTTCTACTGATTTCCTGACAATGCAGTGTTGGTGGCAAAAACGTACAGGGCAGCAAATTGAATCTATTTTTTATTTGCCTCTGACTGGAGTAATACTCATTTAATGTACTTTAATTTGCTGTTTCATTTATTGTAAGAGCATTTTTCAGAGCAATAAAAGCTCGACACTTTAAAAAACTGCTCTAATTCCTACTGCTATCAGATCATATGTTCTACTGGGGACTGAAGCTCGTTCTTTGTAGTCTTTGGTACCTGAATGTCTGTCTTTAGGTGTTGGTACCTGAAGGAAATGGCTTTTCTCTCTTGCCTGTAGAGTGAATTAGTCTGTTTCTTATTATAATTTAAAGTTGGAATGGAAGAGAAGGTTTGGGCTTCTTAGAATGCAGTAAAACCAATCTTTTAGAGAATGAGGGATCAAACAGAAGTGTAAGCCATTTGGTCTCCAAGAAGAGTTACTCATTTGGGCCCTGTGGATACCAGCAATAGTAGCCACAGCCAACAATGTTGCCAGGAAAAGAATTGAGAACCAGCCTCATACATAGATGTAATGAGGCATTTTTCATAGACATATCCTTTCTAGGTATTGGCATTTGGCTCTTAAGTGTTGCCAGACATGCCCTATAGTGACAGCAGATGTTGAGCTTATTGTTCTGTTGGATGAGGAAGGCAAGCAAAAAATAAAAACAAAAAACCAAAAAATAAACTGTAGATGTTATCAAAACCATAAAGCATTGTTCGTGGTCATGTATAACCTAATCTAAAATCTTAGATGAAGATTCAAACATAATTTATGCATGTTGAGAGTTTATTCACTTAAATAGTTTCACTGAATAAACAGTAGCAACTATTGGGTGATGTAAAATGCATTACCATTAAGAGAATTGAGTTGAACAAACTGAAGGTAATTTAAGGAGGTGGAGGAAGCTAGTCTACCTTTATATTGTTTACCTAGACTTTTTTCTCACTGCACCACTGAAGTGTTGATGGGAATAGTTGTTAGCAATATGCATCTCCAAACTGATACCTTTCACATTTTTAATGGAAGGATAAATGTAAACTAAGATTAATTCATGTTCCTCATCACTTCCACCCATGATTGATACATCTCAGCTGTTTTTGTGAAATTTCTCTCCATGATCTCTTGAAGCTGAGCAGGACAGTTGGGCAAGGACCTACCTCCCTTAGGTGCTTCGGAAATGTATAAATAGTCCTCTGCTGCCATCTCCAGTGGTCTAGAGTCTGCTATGCTTTGCAGCATGGCAAATTGATCTACTGCAAGAACAGACAAAGACCATGTACTTGTTTTCCAGCTGTGGTTAGGTCCATTCACAGACTCATGCTTATTTTATTTTCTAAGATATATCAGTTCTCTATGTAGTGGGTTTTTATTTCAGCTTCAGAAAAGCAATTTCATTCTGTCATGAGAGAGCAGAAAAAACCAAGATTCTCCTTACATGCCTAATATTGTAATTAAGTTCATGATCTTTGTTCTGTCCATCAATTCATACATATCTTTTCAGAATCAGCTTTCTAAGCAGGTATTTAAGATAATAAAACCTTGTCCATTTGTAGGTTCCTGGTGAGTTTTGTCATCTGATTAAAGATCAGTATTTAAAAAACATGCTCAAAGAACTCAAGCATGTGTTTTCCTTATATGTGTACTGTATGCAGAAATGAAAGCTATTTTCATAAACACAATCCTTTCTGTCTCTTTATCTACAACACCACCTTCCTCCTCTCCGATTTCCTAGCTTGTGCATTATAACAAAATCTATGATGGCCTTTAATTAGTTGAATATTTTAAAAAGAAAACAGTAAGTACATAAAGCTATTGTCATATATTAGTATGAAAATGACAACTCTGTGTTGATTATTGCTCTTATTGCACGAGGCATCTTGGTATTTTGTGATTAATTTAAAGGAAATTTTATAATACATCAGAGTAATGGAGCCAACATTTATATGAAAGGCAAAAAGGATTATATATAAGTATAATCAAAAATTTGATTAGGAATTGTCTTTCCAGAAGACTGGGTTGAACTTAGAGAAAACCCTGTAGACAGGCAGGTGGTAGTTAGGCATTAATTTTATTGGTACCAAACTTCAAGCTAGACACGGACTTGTGCCCTTATCTTATTAATGACTCAAGACCAAAATTTTAAGAAGTGCCACTTGGAACAAGAATCCGAGTGCTTTGGCTAGAAGTCTCTCCAACAAGAGAAGCTCTTCTCATGATAGTTTCCTAGATGGATAGTTTTTTTCATCAGTATACACATTAGTATGTTTATATATGTGTATACACATCATTATGTATGGAAAACTATTTTCTCATTTTTTCTTCTGCAGAAGTAAACATATGCCAGTTTGCATTTTTAGATTCTAGGGAGGAAAAAAACCAAACCCACATTTAAATCTATATAAGGGATGTGTTACTTTTTTTCAGCAAAAATAATAGTGTTGTATTCTTCTAAAACAGTATAAAATGGAAATGGTATACTTTTGCACTTTCAGTTCTTGTGTGGTGACTCTCACAATGTTAAATGTTTTTGAAGATCTAGTCATTAAATTTTGTTGAAATTTGTTTTGTAAAATAGATAATATCTATTAGAGTTGATAAAATTTAAGTTGCATAGTTTATATTATCAATTGTATGAGCTTTATTGTTGGCTGCACAAGTGCCTTTTTACCATGCAGGTACTTGGTGAATGCATCCCAAATGCTGTACTTTATGTTTTAAAGCATTTAAAATTACCAGTATTCTGATTCCATTTGCATGCCGCCTATATGACATACTCTAAAGTTACGGATTTTTAAAGAGCATTGCAAATACACCTCAGCCAAAATTCAGTCTTTTTATACAATCTTACCAACTGGAACTGAAATAAAAACCAATGACTGTGTTTTTAAAGGTAGTTAAGTCCCCAGAAGATTTGGAAATATTCTTAAATGTATTTGGAAGAAGGACTAAACTCTTAAAAAGCAGCAGTGCACTGTTGCCCTTCTTAAACACTACCAGAAAACAGTTTTTAAGACTTTGACCTAGTATATTTGTCCAAACTTTCCAGCAGGTTATTGAGATTTGGGTCTTACAGCGAAACCTACTTACTTTGATAAAGTAAATGTCCTGAACTGAAAACTGAAATGAGTCTCAGTGTTTTTCTATTATCGCTTGTTCAGTTTTACCCCAAGGTATCCCTGAAATTGTCCTCTTTCACCAGTTGAACTATAATTCCCACTAAAATTAAGATTTTAATAACTCACATCTTTATTTTATCAGTAGTGGATATTTTGTAATACCTTGGAAAAAAATGAATAATTCAAGATCCATTCCATTAGGGTAGGCAGATAGCTTGCACTGATACAAGTACTAAAAATTTTTCAAAAGGAGTATGATGTAGTTCAAAATTTATTCATCCAGAACTGGTTTGATCAAAGTCCACTATATCGATGTTTTGCATACATTTTTGTAATTGTGCAACTGATATATTAGGTTGTAACTTACTGTCTTCTTTATATTATTCTTGTTCTTTAGTTTTTCAAAGCACCTTCCAAATGTTTCATTTTGGATTTTTTTAAAATGCTGTAAATTTGAAGCCATCTCCTCTAGAAAAATGAGTTCTTTGTACACTTTCCTCTTGTATGTTAAATGTAAGCAAACAGTCATTTAACAGGGTTTAACACTAAAAATGTTAGTTGTCATACCATAGCTATTGTATTCATTTTGCACCCAATAATTGTTCAGCAGTATAACTGAATGCTGGAAGACAACAAAAAAATCTGAGTTTAAATTCATGATAGGCTTTTCATGTGTCCTGCATTAGGATTAGTTGAACTATTACTGATCTATATAAGAAGTTTTTTGCTTTGCTTTGCCTTTTGTAGCTGTTTGAGATCACGGTGCCTCTGTCCCAAGGCCCCAAGCCCGTCACAGTCAGTTTTGCCAACCACACGTCCTGCCGGTGCATGTCCAAGCTGGATGTTTACAGACAAGTCCACTCTATCATAAGACGTTCCTTGCCAGCAGCACAGACTCAGTAAGTAGGAGCCTTGTCTTTCCTTCCATGTTATGAGCAAGCCTATATAATCAGATTTAAAATACTGCTGGGAAGTTTTCACAGGTATGATAGGTGAGCTATACACAGCAGCAGCAGAATGCATTCTGCAAGAGAACTGTCGTTCTTTTACACAAAGAGAATGTTTAAAACTGATGAATAACGTGTGTGGGATTTGCATGATGAAAGGGCTACAATCCAATTGAGACTTAAAGAAAACATCAGCAAAATCAATTTCTTTTTAAAAGAAAAGCTAAAAATATCCTTGCAAATAATTAAGAGACAACATTTCTCTCTCAATCTATATTTTCATATTGAAAATGCTTATTTTTTTTAAAGGCTTGTTTTTTAGGGAATCTTTAACTTACAAATCTTTTTTGACATCTTCAAATGCCAGAAGTGCACGTAAAACAGAATGAGAGGGGGAAATAAAGGGTTAATTGGCATTTCACAGAAGTAGCATATTGATTTTTTTGTGCGTGTGATTTTGAATGAAGAATGTCACAGAAAAAATCTGGCACCAGAAATCTGGTTTTAAGTTATTAAAACACTTGAAGATCTCCTTCCTTAATTTAGAGGTCTGAGTGATGATTTTATGATGTATAAATATTTAGGAGGTCAAAAATACATAATAGGCTAACAGTTGCTTTAAGGAAGACTCAATAACTAGAAGCCATACTGGAATGAATTGACTTTTTTAATATGGTGAGTGAGCAAATTTCTCAGAGGTGTTAAGATTTTCCTCAGTGGTTTCATTCAGTTTAAGTCTGGATGTTTTCTGACACATTACTGAACATAGATTATATTCCGTTTGAGTTTAATTTATTCAATTTGTTCATCAAAATGTGGATCATAAACAGCAGCTTGGAAAGAAATCTATTAAGAATTATTTTAATTACATAATTAACAGATTATGAAAAAACACCCAAACCCAAGAGTCAGTAATAAAGTCAAATTATGTTGACTCTCTCCAGCTTCTCAGTGTTTCTAAATTAAGAGCAGTTGTAATGACCAGTGCAAGAGTTCATTCTAGCCAGGAAACAGCTACCTGTATTTGAGGGAGGTGAGAGTGCAGATACCAGACTTGGACCAGCCCTCACAGGTAGCTGTTTGTCCTGTGACTAAGGTATCATGCTTCAACAAAGGTAAGACAACACAGTACTAGATCAGAATAAATAAAGGTCTTCTCTACTGTTACATACTGTCTTTAAGTTTAGAATCTATGGCTTTGTACAATAAGACAGGCATAAAGGTTTGGTTTTTTGCTGTTGTTTGGTTTGATTTGGTTGGTTTGGTTTTTTTGAACAGAATACAATATCTGTAAATTATCCATACTATTTCTCAAGCAGAATCAGGAGGCAGGCTAAAGGAAACGTATGCCAAGTGAGCCAGCAAGAGTGAGACCTTTAGTGGAATGAAATCAGGAAACACCAGTATGATAAAATGAGGGGCAAAGCAGGGTGATGTTAAACTACAGCAGTCTACAAGCAGAGTGATTTAGTGTGTGGAAGGGGAGTGGTGTGCTTGAATGATGATCATGGAAGAGTGTCCCAGCACCTGCATTTTTGAATGTGTGAGTAATGGTGCTCAGGGGAATGAAAAGTGCATCAAATGTGTAATGTAGGTGTTGTCTTGACAGATTAGTAGGATTTTAGAAATACTACAGAAACAATGAATAGATGACACAGCCCGGATACATGGAGTTAGGCTTGACTTGTTCAAAGATGTAATGTCAGCTGTGGTGAGAAAGAAATTGCAAGCGAGGAAGATGAGATAATACACATAAATATTCTATCACTGATTCACCAGATAGCTCAGTTCACTCATTCTTTAGAAAGGCAACAGCTGCTGCCTTTGGAGTTTTTTGCTTTCTTTGCTACCACTACCTTGGCTGCAAACTGAAGCAGAAAAAGAGGACTAAAGTGTTAACTTGTTTATTGTCTTTATTTTTAAAGGCATCACTGCTAGGTTCAAGAAAGCTGGCCAGAATCTGAGTGACTAATGAGAAAGTGTCAGCTAACGGCACATAACTTTCACACAAAGTGGAATGGAATCTGATAAGCTGGTTTTATTTTTTAAAGTTTTGTCTCCCGCATTCATTAGAAAATTTATCTACCATCTTTTGACATCTTAAGTTTGAAAACATTTTTGTACTTCGAAAAACAACACATAAAATGATGTCTGTTACCATGCAGTATTTTGCATGCAAAAAAGTTTTTATACCCTTCTTTTTTCTTCCTGAGGTTTATGTTCTAGAGTTAGGTCTGTTTCCAAACTGCATTTGCAAAGTACAGATATCAGCTTCTAGAAGTTAGAGCTAAAACTTGAAATGTAAGAAAGTTTCTGCAACAAGTGGTTGAAAATCTCTTTAGTAGGGAGAACCTTTAGTAACAGATTTGACAGGAATAAAAAATATAGATTATGAATGAGCTGACACCCTTAGAAAGATATTTGCAATGGGGAGAAACTAAAGCAATCAACAGCTAAAGTAATTTTTTTTCTCCTTGAGTTCTTATGGTAGTAAATCAACAGCATTTTTTAATTTCACAGGTGTCATGTGGCAAACAAGACCTGTCCAAAAAATCATATTTGGAATAATCAAATTTGCAGATGTTTGTCACAGCATGATTTTGGTTTCTCTTCTCACCTTGGAGATTCTGGTAAGCATTTTTGCTTAAAGGATTAACTGTAGTTCTATGTTTAGATTCACCTAAAGACAAAGGAGAAGTAGTAGTAATTATTTGTATCTTTTTCTGTATCAATACTACTACTAGTTATTGCCTGTCTTTTCACATATGCTTGTTTTCAAAACACCGTAAAAAGTATGGATTTGCTCATTTCTTCACATAAAAATAGGTGAGAGAGTAGACACAAAATTCTGGTAACAGTGTGACTTGTCTGCTGCTTTTGTAGACACATCTGAAGGATTCCATATTTGTGGACCGAACAAAGAGCTGGATGAAGAAACCTGTCAATGTGTCTGCAAAGGAGGCGTGCGGCCCTCGAGCTGTGGTCCTCACAAAGAGTTGGACAGATCATCTTGTCAGTGCATGTGCAAAAACAAACTTAGCCCTGCTTCCTGTGGGCCCAACAAGGAATTTGATGAAGAAAAGTGCCAGTGTGTATGTAAAAAGTCCTGTCCTAGACATCAGCCGCTAAATCCTGCAAAATGCATCTGTGAATGTATAGAATCTCCCAATAAATGCTTCTTAAAAGGAAAAAGGTTCCATCACCAGACATGCAGGTAAAACCTCAGTTTTTATTTCTTTAATTGTGTTCAAGGCATAAAATTTTGGGTTGTGACATTAGCTGTCATGTTGAATTGCTTTTTAAGAGTCTTAAGTAAACAGTAAGCCTGTCTTCAGTTCAGTTTTATCTTCTATGACTTCAATAATCTCTAAGATTAGGCATAATAAGTATTTTAAAGAATGTGTAGTTTCTAGTACTCTTACTACTAGTTGCTGGGACTTATTTTCCTTTTGGTGAAAATGAACTCTCCCTATATCAAAGTTCAGTCTCCCTATATCTTATGGTATTTAAAATCTCACTCATTTTTTCCCCAAGAACTGAAATATTGCAATTCAAGTAACTCAAATATTCAAATAACTCAAGTATTCCTAATTAGATTTCAGGGCTTAGTTCTAGAGGTACCATTGTTCATTTCCACTTCTTAAATATTGGAATCACCTAGCTCTGGGTGATTTTTGTGAAAAGTAGACATGTCAAACTACGAGACTGCCCACATCACCATTTAAAATAAAATTTAGTCAGGAAGAAAATTCTGCGATTTCTCCATCTATGCTAGGGCCTTTTCTTTCCATGACTGCGACACCCATAGCATTAGCAGTCTATATATAAAAATGTGAATGACTTTAGGTTCTGAGAAACAACCAGTATTATTTCTGCTATGTATATTATGTGAAGAAAGTTTTCTGGTAAAATTCTCTTGTAAATTTCTTAAACAAATTTCTTAATTAAATTAAATTTTAAAAAATTTCTTGAACAATGCAGAGCAGAAAGATCACTTATTTCTAATATAGGGGGATTATTTCTATTATATGGATGACAAATAACAATTCTGGCACTGAAAATGGAAAAGAGCATATTGGGACATTTAAATGTCTGTAGTAACCTGGTGCTTATCAAAATAAGCCTTATGTAATATTTAATCTAACATGTAATTAGTTGGAATAAATATATTGCTAGATACATTGACATTATTTCATCTTCATAATGAAAAAGTGTCAAATATAAGTAGTGGCATTTCTGTTGAAGGTTTTAAAATGGGGGTAAAGATTATTAACTGGCATTACTTTTTTTCCAGTATTTGGCCTTTCTCGTGGAATAGAAGAGTTGCTAGACCAAATCAGAAACTTTTTTTTCTCTGTAATTCAACTCACATCATTTCAATGTTATGTTTGCAGAGGAAAAGAAACCAGCGTGGTTACATAAGCTTTACATATTACAAAGGCTTTACACTATAGGTTTCACTTCCAGCAGTGCAACAAATGTAAACCGTGTACATTTTAAAAGAACATTCACAACTGGAGAAGTCAGGCACTTAAGAAGCTAAGAAATGCCATAATAAATATCTGATGTTGAGTTCAATATCTCAGCTGATTTAAAGACTTAGTATTTGAAGGAGGAAATTGAGTTCAGCCTTTCTCTGTTGTGCTGTGGTTGAATACGATAAAGAGTTTGAATCACTTTCTCACTTCCAAGGACAGTATGAAATAGGGCGCTTTTACCTTCTTCGCTTTTCTAAGCTGTTTTTCTTTTGACTTTGTGTGGAGAAAGAAGGATTTGTATATGTTGTTACTTTATATCTCTGCAACCAATAGTCCTGTAGATGTTAGCACTGTCAAGGAAAACAGAGGGAACAAGCTCTCCTCCTTAAGAAAAGACTTAGCATAGGTTTCTAACGTTTTGGCTCTGTCCAGCACAAGCTGTCTCTAAAGGTTAAAAAAATCTTACAACGTCCTTTTTATCTCTGAAAGATCCCTTGCTGGTTTATAACAGCATCAACTATACAATTAAAATTATATAATAAATCTATATAAATATATGAATGATATAAATAAAACATAAATAGAGGTACAACTCTGCCTAGCTTTGTGCTAGATCTGTGAGCCCTAGACAGGAGCATAATCCTGTTGTCATGTCCTAGACAGCTCCCTGTGGAGACAAGTAGTCCTTGTAGTTTCTGGTTTTGAAGCACTTATATTTTTATGCACTGTTACCTAAATTGCCTCTACCTCTAGTGTTACACCCTCCTTCAGATGAAACAGATATAAAATCACCTACAAAGCAAAGGATGGGAGAAAAAAAACAGCTCAGCATACTGATTTTTGAGGTGATTTATGCTGTTTTATCAGCCCAAGAAATAGCATTTCCCCTTGTTTCATCTGTGGACTTGTTAGACTGCCCACAGTGACAATCTGGGCATTCTGCAGCAAAAAATCACAATTATTGACCGTAAAGAGAAAGTTGCTGCTGATTTGTCCCGCAGTATGAATAGTGACTGAACATCTGTCTTAGCTCCAGCGTGCTCAGATTGTGCTCATTGAAACAGACCTCTGTCACATGACAACGCTCCGTAAACAGCATTCAGACCAAGTCTTTTGAAAGACCTGGTCTATTGTTCAGCAGTTTCCTAAGGAAGCCATATTTATGTAGTTACAATGACTGCTGCTATTCACCCTGTGCTACCACCTCTAAAATTTATTTTGGTCAATTTTGGCTGGGCCAGATAACTAGGAACTTCATCTGCTAAGCACTTTAGAGGAGGAGAGGGACTTTCTTGCTCTGTTGAAATGTCCCAAACAAGGATAAGACTGAAGTAACCTGACCTTGACTGCTGCTGGACACAAACTCACATCGGAGAAGTGCTGTATAGCCCTCTCAGCTGCAAGTTGAAGTTCACAAGGAGGCATGAATCCTAAACACAGTGAACTCCTCATGCTTAATGTTTGCATTACTGCTTTTTGTTGTGTACAGTCATAGGTGTGTGGAAGAGTTTGGCTTTGCCTCTCTTTCTTCTTATCTTATTTCATTTTACTGTCATTCAGTACATGAAAAGGTCTGAACTTTCATGGCAGAGACAGCAAAAAGGTGAGTTCAGTGTTGCATCCACTGCATCTCTATGGAGTACCTTTTTGCCAGAATAGATCTACTGCTGGCTGCCTATTCGCTCACAGAATTAGATCCTCTCACAAACCTTTATGTTGCCTTTTACTGCCGTTTCCAGACCTTAGGGGGAAAAGATCAATAGGGCTTTGAGAGATTCCCATGAGCTGCTACACTGATTTCAAATATCTATTAAGTGGCACAAAATAACGTTACTCCCTTAATTACAGAGATCACAGTGGTGAACTAATCTATGATAAATGACATTGAAAACACTGAACAAGCCGTGACTAGTTAATAAATGTCACATTTGCAGGCTTCCTCATTCCTTATTGCTTTCCTCATAGCCAGATTCATTGGTTGAACTAGATGGTGTGAATTAATGTAACTGTAGTGCAGACCTCATAACATAAACAAATTATTGCAGAGTAGTAACTTAGTATCCAAAACAAGCACACAACATACTAACTTATTTGCAACAACAGTAAGAGTAGCCACAAGCCTGAAACAAGAATTGCCTAAAACAGAGGAGAGTGACATTGCACAATTTATCGTGCTGTATATATGTAAGTAAGAGTTATCATAATAGATCATAATATCAGTGTTTCACAAACAGGCACACATTATTTAAGTACAAGTATGACTATGCCGAAATTCAAGACATATACTTTTGTCTTTTGACTCATTGCCAGTGTCTGAAAAAAATCCCAGACTTGTACTTTGTCTCCATTATACACCAGAAAGTATTTAGCATTGTTATTGTAAGGTTATTTTGGGTCAAGTTCTTGTTTTAATAGAAAAATAAATAGGAAAAGGAAGGGTTCAGGGACAACCAGAGATATTATCTTTGTGTAAGTTCTATTTTTCAGTCAAGGAATTGGTGAGGAAAAATTCTGCTGCTGCATAGGTAGATGTGATTTGTGGTTCAATGCTGCATTTCTGTTAAGCTTATTTTAATCAGGTAGACACTAATTCTGTTCTTTTTTCCATTAAGATTTATTAGAAACATGATAAATAGGCTCTGATTTTTCTGCAGAACGCACACAGGTGCAATATGAATGTAGATATATTCCCATTTGGCCTCAGAGACTGGCCCTGGGAATTTGCAACTTGAAAGGAAGTATGTTCTCGTTTTCAAGATCAGAGTCACAGTGTAACATATGTAGACAAACCTCTCTCAGGCTTATTGCAGTAGTCAATTAGATGAGAAACAGTCCAGGGTAGGAGGATGATAGATTCGGTTATCACTTGATTCTGGATTATGACCTCCAATTTGCAGCATGCAGTCGGTTATAACAAGCCAATTTGAATACAGAAATACATCCTATTTTCAAAACAAAATTTTAAAAAGTACTTCTCAAGATTAGAATGCGACTAAAACCAGCAGTGTGGTAAAAAAAATCCATGTGTATCCATTGCAATAGAATAATTTCTCTTCAGTATCATTCATTATTATTTCCTTGTCTTTTGTGAAGAATAGTCTGACTAAAATTGCTGCAAGAACATAAAAAGTTAAAATATATGTACTTGTAGGAATTAAACATCCCATTGAGAAATGGCAATGTGAAGGCAGACAGATTTCTGCTCCAGTTAAATATAAATGAGTGTGTTATATTAATGCCCACTTTTTTTTCCTTTCTTTAGTTGCTACAGACCTCCGTGTACAGTGCGAACGAAACGCTGCGATGCTGGATTTTACTTTAGTGAAGAAGTGTGCCGCTGTGTACCTACATATTGGAAAAGACCACTTATGAATTAGTGAAGAGAGCACTACTTGCTATGTTGGTGTACATTTTTCCATTAGAACAAAAGAACAACAGAAACTTTGCTGATATTTGGAATTAAATGTTCACCAGAGACCCTGTGGGGCTTTCAGAGACAGACTCATGCTTTTCTCAAGATGTGGAAAGCAAATGTAGAAAACAACTGGGGTTCATGTTTTGTAAAGAACTCAATAAGGACTTATTTTCTGTCAATGACCAAACAGCCTAGGTTCTCCTTCTTGTGATTTTTTTTTAAGAGATAATGACTATATAATTTATTTCCACTAAAACCATCGTGCAGCATTTCTGTTTATAGCAGTAACAATTGTTAAAGCTCACTGTGATCAATATTTTTATATCATGCAAAGTATGTTTAAAATAAAATGGAAATTGTATTATATAATGGTGAGAATGTTTAATCATCTGCCTAAAAAGGAGCTCAGATTCAGCTCTTTTTTCAGGGTTCTTAACAGGGAAAAAGGCAATAAGGAGAAATGAAATTTCTTCTTTTATGAAGAATGGCTGCAGACGTTTTCTCATAGCTGTTGTGATTTCCATTTGGAATAGAGTTATACTGAGGGGTTTGTGAGCCAGTTGTATTTCTGTCTCTAGAATGAAAGTAGCAAAGAAGGTATAATTAATAACAATGAGAATATTGGAGATTCTGTACATTGCCCAAGTATAAGGACTATGTTTAAAGCAGAGGAGGAACAATTCACATTCCAATATATTCATCTCCTATTTTATTTCTTGGCAGCATTCCCAAGGAAAAGTATAAAATAATGTCTATTCAAGGTTATTGGTATGAAAGCAGAAATACCGATGCTGCTTTTTATTTAGTGTTACAGGCTACGTTATAAATTTTACAGCCAAATCATTCAAAATGCTTTGATGAGCTTTGCTCTTATGTAGTCAATCAGATCTCTTGATCCATGTATACAGATGCAAATATATTTTGAAGGGGGAAAAAAAATGTGTTCCAACGGGGACATGAAAGGACTTATACCAGTCTGCTGTGGATTGACACAGTCTCTGTATTAAAAAAGTCTCTTTCAGAAAATGTGAAATCAAACATCTACAATTTTAAAACAAGGTAAGATTTTTAACTTCCATGAGAAGAACAATCTATTCAAAATTAAAATATATGAGAAGTTGGAAGGAAGTTCTTTCCATACAGAAACTTTATTGTGTGCAGAAGTGGAACAAGTAAAGCTGCAAAGCAAGATTTTTGTGACAGGAATGGTCAGATCTGTAAAAATAATTGTAGACATCACTGCTGGATCTAAGCAGCTGTTCTTAAAAGAGTTATTAATTAAATAGTATTAAATCCTAGAAAGTTGGCCAGGAGGGGTTGCTTTTCTAGATTCTTTGTATTTCATAGTTCCTACAAATGAGTGAAAGTTCCTGTTAATTACTCAGTCTCCATGGTGGGTTGAGGCAGTCTAACAGGAGGAGAGATACTTTGAGACTTCACACTTTACACTGTATGCCTGCTATGCTCGGTGTTCTTCCTAAGGGGCCAGATATTTATTATCCAAATAGGATAACTGGGTGAAGTTTAGGCATGCAAATACTGAACAATGTCTTTATTACTAGATGGCTTCAGCAATCAAATGCAGGTAGAAATTTGGACAACAATTTAACAGTGATGTACAACTTTAGCTATTGTAACAACTCACACGGCCTATCAGTGGGATTAGTAGTCATGCAAATCATCAGTGTCCAAATTGGCAATGTCAACATAATAGCAAGAGAATAATGATCAAACTTAATTCAGGATTCAAAAAAATCCAAGCATCAACTTCTGTAGTTTAACTGCTTAAAGAAAACATAAAATACCTTAAGAAATCGATTAAATAAAAAACTTATATGAAGACTTGAGAGAAAAAAAAAACAAACCAACAAATTGTAGATTAAGATTTTAAATTTCTATCCCAGCTCAATACAGAAGAGAGGCAGTGAAGAGAAGGACAAACCAAATCTGCCTAAGGAAGCAGGTACCTAACAGATAAAAACCGTGCTTGTGGTTACACAGGAGGAAGGCACAAGTGAAGGCAGAACAAAACCTACATTCCATCAAGTAATTCCATGTAGATTTTAAAAAGTGCATGTTACAATACTATGCAAATAAAAAAACCCAAACCTTGCTAAACTGAGTGACGATCACGTCTAAATTTTTTTAAAGGGTTCATGAAAACAGCCAATAAACCCACTGTGGCTCAGCAGGTACTTGCATTTCTACTGCGTGAGTATACCGTGCTCCAAAACGGTAAAACCCGTCTGAGTAGGGAAGGGCAGACAGGAAGTTTGAAAATGAGGCCAATGAACAAGAAGCTTCAGCTTTATCACAAACATCAGCATTCAATAAGGATTACTTTCTTGAATGCATGCTTTTTCTGTTTCTTAAGTTTCCAAGTGTTGAGACTTTTTGGTTTAAATTGTGCTAATCTCTAAGTAAAACTAAGATTTGTAAAGAGCAAATTCCTGACTTGTAAAAGTTACCACAAGTCAGGTTTATGTCTGACCAAAGTGACTAGTTAACCGTTCTCAAAATTATGTAGATGCAGAGAGTAATACATACAAGCAGTTGGTAGCATTTTCTGATAATCAGGTTCTCCAATTCTACATTCTGTGAGAATAGTGCTAGAAAAATGCATGGTAAACAAGAACACAAACATCAGAATGATCATTCGTATTGGATACAGGCTCTACAGATTCTATGTGCTATAATGTGATTCCATTTATCTCCACACTGTCATGAAATAATCTGTAGAACAGGTCTTCCTTGCATTTATTACATAAAGAAGCTTCTAGGTCTACACCATTTTCAGTTTTGAATAGATATTTGATAATGATATCCTTGAAATTTCCATCTTCACTTCAAACCGTAATATTCTTTAAAATATATAAAAATAGGTTATACAGTTTAAAAAGAGAATTTAAAAGATGGATGATAATTCTATATGCACGTTATTCTGCACAGGCTCCAAATAAAAAGCTTTTATTGTTATTTGTCTAAAATCCCTGTACCTTGTACAAAAATTACAAGGTGGTTGGGAGAGGGAGAGTGCATGTAACTGCAGTAAATCACTTTTAATAGTAAACAGACTTATGCTTGCATTTCATCAGGAATTTACAGCAGTTTCTGTACTCTTTCAATATTGTACTCTAGGGAGACCATAAATTATGCAGAGTAAGCCCTCTTTACCTGTGCTACCAGAGGGACATGCTAGTTACAGTATGAGTGTTGTTAGTCAGCTGACATGTTTGGTTAATTCATGCTGAACAAGTTGATAGTAAATCAGTTCTCTCAGCTCTATTTGAAAGGCCAGCATGAAATCTTGCATATGTACTGTATCATCTTGAAAGGCTTAGTGTTAGGATTGCTTTCAATATGCTCATTTTCAGTCTTTAGATCTCAGTTACAACTCCAGATGCCCTTGAATTTTAACATATCTCCTATTTTTTTGAAGCATAACCAGCTATCACATCTATGCCAAAAGACAGGAATGGAATCATTTATGAAGTCAGTAAGCTCATCAACAGATTAGCCTGAGGAATAGACTACATTCTTCTAAATATTTTTTGTTTTATATTAAATTTAAGGATATGTTCTTAAAATATTGTGACTTTAAAATGTTCTTGTTCACATTATTTGGAGGCACAAAAGGTTGCTGTCAGGGATAAAAGTTTAAAAGTCATCAACTCGGAATTTTCATAACTTTTTTTATTTAGAAAATATGATAGAGTAATAATTCTTTATATTATAGGATTTTTGCTTCCTTGAAAAAAATGAAAATAATAGTTGATAATTTATTTAATAGCTTCTTTTTGTTCTCTTTCTCTTTTCCTTTTGCATTGCAGATAAAACTAATGCGAAAGAGCACAGGACAACCTTCTAATTGAGTGATGAAATAATAAGATCAAATGGACCAGGTATTTATTTTTTTAATTAATAAATATTAATGACTAATAAGAACTAATAAAATTAGGCCACTTAATTACAGGTTTAAGACTCCACAATACAATAGAGGTCTTAAAAGCTCTGGAGAAATGAAAACTTTTTTATAGAACACGTATCTGGACTCATTTTATCTAAAGTTTCTCATCCAAATGTTGTCATGGAATGTGGACACTAGAAAGTGTTAGGACATCACCAATTTTACAATTGCAAGGTCTAAAATTTCAGTAATTTATAATTAAAAAATTATATTTTATCTGTAGTCTGAATCTATGAATCAGGGACTTTATGTCAGCTTGAGAAGGTACTGAATTACAAAGAATAGCCCATTCCAGAAAAAATAATAAAATCTTAAAACACAGTGCTTTGCTCTTTTGTATAAGCATTTCTACTTCCGGCAAACAACTACAGAAACCTCTATTAATTGTTTATTACCATTTATTCCCTTTAATTCTCAGCAAAACCCTGTCATGAAAATAACACCTTATAGATTGAGGTGTTTTTCCGGTTCCTGGGTTAGGATAGTATATCCATTCCTGACAGACACTGACCTTTCAACTGAGTTTCACCAAACTCTTTATCCCTTTTCTGCATTTATAATCAAACGTTTGTGGTCAGTGAACTCTTCCCCTTTGCCCCCATTCTCAAATTACTTCTCTTAGATTTCTGGACCATATCTCAGTCTCCCCATAAGAATATCTGTATTTCCCTGTCAGCCTTTCTCACGTATCACTGTTAACTCTAACCCTTCTATTTCCCTTTTATATCCAATCTCTCACTAAAAATAGCATTGCTTTCTTCTCTACTATCATTAAGACCTCTTTCTTCTCTGTTAAATAATCATGCCAACATGGAGATTAATCTCATTTTAGATACCTAGAGTTACTCTTCACTACACATACATGAAAGCAACTGTTAAAGAGAAGTCTGTTCCAAGATTGCAAATCCAGTCTTTCCAAGCAAATAATAACAAAAATAATTACAGTTGAGAGCTCCCCAAAGCAGCCTTGCAAAAAAAATAAAGGAGGCATTGATCATCCTAGCAGATACCACTTGAAACATAGAGGATAATTTATAAACGAAAAAACCAATTTATATTTTTATTTATATCACTCTCTCTGTAAAAAAATCCAAGCGTTAATTCTGCTGGATTCTGCAGACTACCCCTGCAGTCTAACAGTGCACTCACCCAGTCCTTGAAGTCCAGCGCAGCATTTTGGAACGTAATTCAGCCTTGTAATTGAGTTTATGTTCTCATCTCATTCATGCTGAGAGTGGAAAAAAAATCTTAGGTTCAAGGGCAGGTAAGGGGACTTCTCATATATACCACAAAAACCTTGAGGTCTGTGCTCTTGCTTAGCACAGATGTACCCACCACCTGCTTTACAGCACTGTGAAGACAGATGAAATGGGGTTATGGAATCTTTCCCAGAAGGATAATGCCATTTTTAAAGATAGATACTATTTGTGAGCTCAAATCTTACATCTTATGGATGTACTGTTCACTAGCCTGCACCCTGTCCAGTAATTTGGATGCAGAGAGCTACCAACTCACAGAACACTTGGCTCAATGTAGTCCATGGGTTACCATCAAGGTAGATACTATTGGTTTCAGCTTATCCAATCATTTTTCGTAAACCATTTAAGAGATACTTATTTTAAAATACAGCAAATAACCTCTAACTGAAGCACAAAAATACCTCAGACTTGTATTGCTTTCAGAAAAAAAAAAATCTAATCATATGCACAGACACACTGCCTGGAAGCTTAGCTCGAGATAAACTCAAGCAAAATTACGTTTAAATAAACAAACACTGAAATATATTTCTGATGGTAACTCAAGTCAGTTACATCCACTATAGCGAGAGCTAATACTAACATTTAATTTCGTTTCCAAACTATGAACAAAATACAAATACGTACTTTATGTAGAGATTAAACTTTTATCAAATGTAAATTCCAAAAATAAGAGAGTGAGTTTTCAAATATATATTGGTGTCATCTGTCAGAAAACTAGAAAGCACACTCAATATATTTATTTGAAAGAACAGACTGTGCAGCAATGAGATGTTTGATATTGCTGCAAATATATATATATAAAAGATCAGTATTCTTTTGAAAGATTAATAATAGTAGGTTACGCTTTAGAGAATCTGAGTGGTAGAAGTTTATCTGTTCACTCAGTACATTACTGCATTAAGTTTAAAAAATTCAGCTTTCATAATTGTAAGTCTTTGTTTCAAAGATCTACGAGTTAACATTTCTTTTTATTATGTCATTGTTCTTTGAAACATGTAAGAAGTATGTCTTATATTCTTTAACTGTAACTTAATTTGAAAAACAGTGCTAAAATAACCATTTTTATTTTAGTAACTCTAACAATGATGGACAACCAGTGGGTGAATAAAACTTCACCTTTCCCAGCCTACACTCCCAGTTCAGTTATTCACTCTATGTCCAGTCAGGGTCCTGCAGAGCTGTGCACAGGGATTCCTAAACCAGCCTCCTCTCTCTGAGTGCTTTCAAATCAGGAATGAAGCTGCAGCTGCCAGTGCCGACAGATTCTGGCTTCTTCTGTGACTTGCCCATCAGACAGCTTCTAGGACCAGCTTGGAATTAAGATCATCTGTATTAGGGGGTTCCTCAAACTCCCCAGAAGAAAAATCAATGTTCAAAAAAGTAAAAATAAATTATTACTAAATAAATAAATAATAATCTTGGCCTCTGAGAAGACTATCATGAGGAGGTTAGCTAAAGGCGAGTCAATATCATGCATCTGCAGAAAGAGGCTTGTTGCTGACACCGCTGATTCTTTCTTCTGATTTAAGTGGTATTATTCATAATTAATGACATCACTGTAAGACTGATCAGTCTTCAGAGTAGCAAGGCCTGGTAAATGTCATCAAGCACTCTTGTTCTTTACAGGTTGTTCTGACATCACTGGTTACTGAAGAAGGAAAGAACTGCATATACTCAGAAATATTTTACCTGAAAACTCCAGGTTTTGCAGAGAGGTAGCTATAGCTGTTACAACTCCCTAGCTTGAGAATACATCATCCATAAGTTTTGTTTCTGTTTTCATGCAAAATGAAGCAGCAGATATCTACTGGGATTCTTGTTAGCTCTCCCAGCGAGCCAGCAACACTGTGAAGCTCAAAGCCTGCCTCATGGAAGAAGTACTGAAAAAATAAAACATAGAAAACTGAAAATCTCAGCATTTATGAAGTGTTAATTATAGGAGCATTTGAAACAATTTTCACTGACAGAAAAACCATTTATATAAGGCTTGGGAAGTTGTGAAACAGACAGCTTAAACAAAATTGTGGTCTCCACTGTACTGTTCCTGCCACGAGAGTTTGCAACACAGTGAAATGCCATACTAAAACATAGCTAAGCCTTAAGCATACTCACCAGTCAGCACTTAAAATTTCCTTCTTACTGAAGAATCTGTTAAGAGTAGGATGAAAGAATAGATAAAGGAAAAACATGCAAGGGATTAGATCCACAACTGATTATATAATCACTGTGAGTGATACCTAAATCCTAAACTTAGACCAAAAAAATTCCTCATTAATTTGCTCCCAATTTGTAGGAGGCAATTTCCAAAGTAATTTTCCCTAACCTGAAGATGCACTTCAGCAAATGCCTAGAATGCAGTGTATATCCCTAAACTCTATCAAGGCATGTAAACTGATGACTTCTCTATTTAAGGTGTGAGGTAAAATTCAGTAGATATTCATAAAGTTCTAACAGCTTTATGCCCAAAACTCGAGACAAAGGTTTCCTTCCTCCTGTTGAAGTTATTATACTTCATATGAAATAAGTAAGCAAGATTCAAGCCAGAAATGGAGAACATGATGTTCTAAACTACTGTGGTTGACTTGACCAGGATTCCAGTACTATTTATTTGGCTATCATGCTCTTGTAACAGAACACTAGATGTTAGAGAAGGGACTGAACTGTCCTGTATGTTGCCACCTGCTATAAGCCAGTAGTTCTGGAAGTTTGACAAGTATGGGAATAAATCCTTCCTGTCTAGTTCATGTGACTCCCATTTCTCACTTTTGTCATGCTTCTTTTCTGTAGGGTATGACATGCTTTTCTCTCTTTGGGTGAGATGCAATGGTTCTTCAATGTATGAAGAAGACCCACATCTTTTTGTATTTTTGGTGTGATTTCATTAATTTGTAGGGTAAATTGGCACAGTTAGAACTTGTTTATACTTAAATTTCCTGCTGCCTTTCCATGTGTGCACTTGATTATTTTGGAGTATTTCTTGGTTTACGATGGTTATTTAATGATTATTTAATAATTTATATACCTCAATGAAAGCAATATATTTCCATTTCCTAAGCTGCCATCTTCACAAGTAGTGAGGTATAACCACTAATAGACTTCAGAGAAGAAAACCACTTTGGATAAAAAAGCCTCTTCACTTAAACTTCAATGGTTTAAAATCTATTAAAGAGGTGAATAAGGCAGTAGTAATTCAACTTATGTCAATAATAAAAGTCTGGGGTTTTTTTCCCTTCAAACTATACAGGAAAACGAGAGATCTGATGATAAAATACTACATTATTTGTATACGCGAACAGTCTGTCAAGCATTCATCCCCAAGACTATCAGTAATTTCATGGCAAAGTCTTGGGGCTAAAATCAGGGCAAGTCCCAATTTGACGTGAGCAGAGTAACACATGTTCCCCTTTGGCTGATTGTGACAAGCTGCCCACGAGTCCTGCAGGCCCCTGCACTCGCTGCAGTAAAACTGCTGCGAGCCCAGGCAGAGCTCAGGGCCAGCAGCTGCTGTGTCCTGGGCATTTCAGCCAGGTTGCACGGTGAGCTCTGTGTCCTCCACTCACGCTGCAAAAGGTGCTTCCTTGGAATGACTTCCGTGAGGATTTATGGATGCTCATGCAAACCAAGAACACATTTTAGTGTAGTGCTTGGTATGAAAGAATGAAACGCCCTTGTAAATTCACAGTGCTTAGCAGCAATACCAAGTCATTGACACATCACACTCTGGTGGGTGATTTGAGGTGATGGATGTTTAACTGGTTTTCAGATGTGAAAAAAAAAGGTGGAAAATCCTTCTTTTTACTTCTCATCACACAATTTGAATACTAAGGAAAATACAGAACTCTATGAAAAGGGCTGGATTCACAAATCTAGCAATTCTCTTAGGGGGCTTCAAAAATACTCAATCTGAATTTATGTGAGATAGAGATCTACAATCGACCATGAAGCTATTTCACATCTTATTTGCGTTGTTTCTGATGAAGCTGTCTGCTCAATGAGAAAACTTTTAATTCGACATTTTCTTGCAGTAAAAACCTGTCATTGAAGCAATTAGATAATGTTCTGCTTGCCTGTCTTCAAGACCCAAATGTGTAAATTGATACTTAACACTTACATGTCCAAATTTATCTTAGCAGAAATAAAAATAAAAGAAGTAAGTGCCTTTCAAAGACAAAAAAACATTCAGGAATTCATGAGAGCTGATCTGTTCTACCTCTAAAGAATTGAAAGTTTGTTTTTCCTCTTTGATATTGTTAATTTATCCTTATTACTTGCATTGCCTATATTTTCTTTTGTCTTTTCACCAAAGAAAACAATCATTGACCTAACCTTTCATCTGCTAAGTAGAAATCTACAAGCAGAGAGAGTTGCTCAGCTGAATCTTTCCATCTGCTGACACACTGTGTATGAGAAAAGCATCAAATATACCCTTAATGCACTTAAAAATAATGTTGCAAAAGAGACTTTCTTTCTTTACTTAGAATTCTGACACATTCTGTTTTACTTCCAGATTACACCAAACAGTATGCATTTCTAACAGATCTATTTCCTTCACACACCAAAATGCAGAAAAAAACCATTCAACATATTGTCTAGAAATACTTAACTGCAAATAAGACAGAGAGCACTGCAAGGTTTTCATATAACTCCATAAAATCATCATTCCAGTACCTTTCATGTATTTCATGCATTTTTAACAGGTGAAGAAATATATTTAATGGCAGATGAATTGAAAAAATAAACACAATAGAAATAGCTTTCTCTTGCATAAGCCGTTTCAGACCAGAATTTGGCTGTTTTCTAAACAGTCCGGAAACTGCAGACTAATTCCCGTGACAAGATGAAAACAGGACATATCCTCTATTCCGTTGCAAACTTGGATGAGAATTAAAAATGCTTGATGTTCTGCACAACCAGGTACTATAATCTGGTATCCAGCACAAGTGCTATAGAATGTCTCACCATATTATATCTAATTCATATATAATACGTGGTTTATATGTAGTCTGATCCCCTATAATGTTAACAATACAGCCACTGGACAGCTTTTCTGATCCATTTCTCGTTTTCCTGCAGCTACAGTTTCTGTGAGGAACACCAGTATCTTCACAAGAGCAAAGCAACAATCTCCCTTCTGGCTCAGTTTGTTCCATGCATCCTTCTGTATGGACTATCATAACCCCACATCTATACATGTCCTGCTAAGCATCATCCAAAAAATCTGTATCACAGTCCAGAAGAGGGGAATTGTTGTCTTTGAAAGACAGGACAAGAGACAGTGAGAAAAAATAATTCATAACAATCCTGGATCTGTAGTAAAACCATCTGTTCCCATTCCCCCAAGGATGCCAGAATTGTAGCTTAGTAAGGCTATTTTTTTTCTTCCCAATGCTTTCTATTGAAATCAATTATTCCAGTCACTTTGTCCAGAGATGCAGGTCTTGAATTCTAACGTGCTTTAATTGGGAAGTGCTTCCTAGGCAGAATTTAGATCCTAGCATCCAAAACAAGAAAAAAGGTGCTTAAACTATAGCATAGTTCTTGACGACCTCTCACAATTATGTCCTTTTTTTTAGTGAAAGATCAAGAGAGGAATTACGTTCTTATTTATTTTTTTAAAAAAAGAAATAAAAAGAAATTGAATATTCACTTCAAAGTATAGAATGTAGCTGTTTTTATTAAATATTAACAACAGTTGCTAAATTCCTACAGATGTATTTAGATAACCAATAAAGCTTATATATCTCTGTAAAAATAAATATATGCATAAAGATATATATATATATGAAGTGTATATACAGGTAACTACAGTAAAAGCAAAAAACCAAAAAAACCCCAGAGGTTTGATTTTGAAGGGAAATCTGGAGGAAAACTGTTGTTTTGAACTCCTTTGTATTTTGCTAGATAAAATACCATTACAGGTACATACAAAAATAAGTTTGCCAGGAATAGAAAATATCTCTTTCCAAATATCATAATTTCCTTACAGCAAGAGTGACAGCATTGTAACCTGAGAAAAGAAATGATCCCTCTGCTAGGTCTTAAAGCAAGACAGATAATGTCAGATACCGCAGCAGTTTCCAAACCTTTTCAAGTGCGTCCCATGAGACATCATCTCCTCAGTACATGTTATGAATGACTTAGAGAAAAAGGGGTTTTTTAACCTATTATTGGTAATGGGTAAGAGAACATATGTTTAGCTTTTTGAAAGAAAGTGTATTTTAAGTAGTATCACCTGAGGTTAATTTTATGTAAAATGGTACATCAAGTCTCTCTGAGTTTCTGTCACCTTTTACTTCACCATTTAATTTCTTGTGCAATCACTGTATAGGGATTTCTCTCCCACCATTGTTTCTGTAGTCATTATTTGATTCCCTGTTCATCTCCCCACTTCTAAAACTGAGACCAGTTTGCCCCTGGATCATACCACAGCCAGTGTTGGAGCATCCAGCCTCTTGGATATTTTTTCTCCTTACAGTCATAGTAAGCTGTCATAAGAAAGGCCTGAATGTGGCATCACATAGTTTCTCTCCTAGTAAAGCAGCTCAGACTCAAAATTGAGCACAGTGATTTTGAACTTCATTTAGCATCTCCTTTAATGAGACTCACCTTCTCTTTGATAAGATGAGGTAATGAAAATATCGATCTCGCCACTATTCTACATACAGCTTCTCCCACTTTGAATTAGATATTGAGAAACAGAGATCAAACTCTCAGTTCTGGCCTCTGTAGCAATTTTCTAAATTTGTGCAGGCGGATAAGAAAAAGTACTCTGCTGAATGCAGTTTTGCCTTTCTAATTTCATTTTAGGTACTAGCTGCACATTAGTTACAAATGAAGACTGAAGGTTATGCAACTGGTCATAAAATTCTGATTAAATTAGCATGATTATAATGATTATATAGGACATAGATACAGTGACAAATTAGTAAGTAGTTTTGGTTCTTTTAAGCAAATGCACAATATTTCTGAGCTCATTTACTTCCCAAGTACAAACTTTTATACTAGTTGCTTACACAGGGTATATAATTCCATCTGTCTTTCCACACAGCATGGTGAAACTGTGCAACTTGTGGATGAACACAGGAAAGATGATTACATTGGATCAAAGCCCTCCAAGTTTTTTCTGTGGTAGGAACATAGGAAAATTATATGACGTTATACTCCATTCATTAGTATCACATTGGCTCAGTAGTCAAGTAACCACTTGTTCCTAAGTGGATGACTGTGCCAGCAGCATTTAATTTTGTATAAATTAAATGCATGTTTGACACTTACTTCTGCGTCACTTAGAACGCTTTCCAGAAATATTTTAAATAGTGAGTTTAGGAATGCTAATTATGCATCATTCAGCATTACAAAACATATTTTTCAGCAATTACTGTCTTTAAATATTTAATCCAGTTTTACCCAATATTTGGAATAGGGAATAACTGAACAGTCTCATTTTCAGCTTCAAAGTACTGGCAAAAATTAACTTCTTAAAAAAGCTGCCTATAAGATCTTATAGGGCAATAGAGTCCAACCCAGATATGTGCCAAGTTGGCTCCAGAGAAACCTTCTAATTACTTAAAGCATTTCAAAAGTCAGTAGGAAATCCAGATAAGACATCCAAAAACTCATACAAGATGATGGAATCAATAGCCTAACTGAAGTACATCTGCATCGATGCAGGCCAACAACCAAGAGGAGCTGGAAGTCATTGTGCATCCGGAAAACTGCTAGAGTTGCCCTCACAGAAAGAGTTCTGGGCCCCTCAGCCCAAGTTAGACATTGAGGGGCTGGAGCGAGTTCAGAGAAGGGCAATGAAGCTGGTGAAGGGCCTGGAGAACAAGTTTTATGAGGAGTGGCTGAAGGAGCTGTGGGTGTTTAACCTGGAGAAAAGGAGGCTTGGGGAGATGTTTTGGCTCTCTACAACTGCCTGAAATGAGTTTTCATGAGGTGAGAATAGCTCTCTGAAGTAGCAAGCAATAGGCTGAGGGGAAATGGCCTTGAATTGAACCAGAGGAGGTTTAGATTGGATATTATGAAAAATTTCGTCACCAAAAGGCTTTTCAAGCCCTGGAACAGGATGATATGGGGAAGTGGTTGAGTAGCCATCCCTGGAGGTATTTAAAAGACATGTAGATGTGGCACTTGAGGACATGTTTTAGTGATGGACTTGGCAACACTAACTTTAGTTTGGACTTGATGATTTTAGAGGTTTTTTCCAGCCTCGATGATTCTATGATTCCTAGGACTCAGACACCTTCCCAAAAATTTCACACACTTTGGCACAGAAGAGAAATCATACCCAGCTATGGACAAAAGTGCTTAAGAAAAAAGTGTGGTATTAAATATCAGATGTTTAACAATTCTGTTGAACGATCCAGAAGAAGTGATGTTATTCATGCTGTTTTATTAATTAAGAGACAATATATTGTTACTCACCGGAATACACTAATACTATTGAATAGTTAGTAGAATATTGAAAGGTGGTTTCTGAGACTAAACATAGCAAAAGCCTTGTTTCAGACACCATGCATAGCTGACGCTTCAAGGCTGTGAGTTATAAATGGAAAGCCTAGAGAAGACCAAGATTCACTTTGATATTTAAGATGCCACTGGACATCTCTCTCTCTAAGCATTTGGATTCAATGCTGAACTTTTACTTTCTCAGTTAATCATTTTTGCTACATTAATTTTTTTTCTTGTTTCTGTCTGAAAAAATTATTCAATTACATTATTTAGCTAGTTTAGATATTATTAAAATTTTATAACTTTCTTATCCTAAGTGGACTCAGTAGTTTTAATATTGTTTCGTCTCCATGGTATTCGAAAAGCTTCCCAAATGCCAAGTAGTCTATTTAAGCATGTCTTTTTACACATATACAAAGATACCCCTTGTGAGAAAAACTTATTCTATGAATATTATCCTATACATCTTTCATATTAATAACCTTCTCTGCTACTGACTCTAATCCCACAAATAAAATTTTGAATAGATTCCATCATTGTCTGCGCCTCCTGTTACACCTGAGAAGGCATTTGATCTCATACAATATGTAGCACTTGCTATTGTTCCAAAAATTCCCTCCATTGGCTTTTCTGTGTGAACAGTTTCTGAAAATTATGATGGTTGAATTTGTGGTCAAGTCAGTCATTCTGAGAAAGCTCATAAAATCCCAAGAGACTTGCAAAGAACAATCAATCCCTACATCAGGAAGCAAAAAGGAAGTGCCAACCCAGTGGAAATTTATTTATGACATGTTTGAAGTCTGTTGAAATAACAAAACAGTGGACTTCACAGTCAAACAGGGCATATACAAAGACCATGAAATTAAATCTTATTTTCAACAAGGGAATGGTTTTCAAGTAACTATTAAAAATTGATTTTTTTGAAAGTCACTCCTATAAAACTTAAAACAAAAAGGTAAATGCGATTATATAAATTACATTAGGCATCAGTGAGAAACTTTCCTTGAACTATATCCTTGCAGGAAATTGGCTAAATGTAGCCCCTTGGCGCCAAGGAGGTCCTGAGCTCTGCGTCAGTGCTAATTCATTTTTTCTGACCGCATTGTGTTGGGAAATCCTGATTCCCAGTGCTGAAGTGTAAAACAAGACTTTGAACTTTATGGGATTATGCATATAATATGCCAAGCATTAATGAAATTTCATTTCCTTAGATAGGCAAGGTGTGTATTTACACAGAAAATGTTCCTTGTATCAGTAATTACTTTCTTTTGCAAAAGTTTCAGACGATTTTCTCTTCTGAAGTGAAAATTGTATTTGGAATTAAAACACTTAATATAATGCAATTTTCTCCTTCTCTCTTTTTTTTTTTTTCTTTTTTTGTGTGTGTGTGTGTCTCTGGAGCTATAACCCAAATTAAAACATTCTTAAAGCAAAAATATCCTATAACCACCTTTCAAGAATCTGGCAATGGCAAACAGATATTCATAATAATAATAAAAATAATAATAATAATAATAATAAAAAAGCTCTAATTCATATTTACAAGAAGACCACAAAAACAATTAATCTAAGTGTGAGCACAGTAGAGCCCAAAACCAGCACACCAGCAGGTGTGTTTGCCTCCCAGTCAAACTTGCCTTTAAGCCCTAGCTTTTGCTAAATAGAAGACAATCTGGAACGCAAGTTCCCAGAAGCTGAAAAATGTAAAGATACCTCAGTTAAACACCACTGTTATAAATCTGCAAATTGTATTATCCAGATAAATCAGTAGATGAATAAAAGTGACAAAGACTATGGCAAAGTATTCTCAAAGCTAAAGGTTCGTCATGCTCACAGCACACACCCCTCAACAGACCACCTGCAGCACTCTACTGGTGCTGGCTCTGAGCACGCGAAGCTTTAGGTTATACAGTGAATATTGTGGCTGTGTTTAATAGAATTAGGGATAATTCTGGAGTGTTTCACTTTAGGGAGAAAAAATAATGTCCTTTTCACCTAATATGCAACTACTATGCATGTGTAGAAAATGGATAGAATTCTGGACCCTATAGGCTGCTTTACAAATTTTCAGATCTTTGCAGTCCTTCCTTGATGACTCCCAACAGCTTCACCTGCTCCGCGTATCAGTGTTCACTGTTTGTCTAGACACAGCTGTGCTGAACTACTTCTATTCTATGCTCAGCTTCCTCTATAAAAGGGAATAGGAAGGACATCCCATGAGTAGCCCTAAACAAGTCATGAGAGTAATTTTTTCTCTGCACTGCAGTTAGTGGGCTTTGGAGAGTCACACCTGTAATGGCACACCAGGCATACTCCTCCTGCATCCACTGCCACCCACAAAGAAGCCTTCTGAAATGACTCTTGCGGAATCTGGGGAAAAAGGATGTCTTAAGCAGCAGAGCACAGAGATTTAGATAAGGCAGAAGATCTTTTCCAAGTGCTGAAACGCTGTGGCAAGGTGTACAGTAGGACACACAGGAGTTCTAAGGGTTAGGACGTATATCTGTCATCAGCAAGGAGGAGGGTCAATCCCACCAAAATGTATATAAACGGTAAAGTTATTCTAGGAAGACAAAGTATATTTCTGCACCATGGCAAGAATTATAATTTTGGACGATGTTAAGGAACAAGTTGGCTGCTAATCATATACAGGGGGTGATCTCTTTTTTGCCCTTGTGTGGCACTTCCACACTGACAAACAGAATATTGTTGTCAAAAATAAAATATATACAAGTTTGCAGGCACCCCAGCCCTTGGTGAAAATATTATGAAAGCTTTTGTTGTTGGGTTGTCTATCTTCTCCTTTCTCTGAATACAGTCAGTCAACAGTAGCTAATACCTCTTGGAAATAAAAGGTCTAATAAAATTTGTCTCCAGTTGCTTGTGAAAAGGCAATAGTAGTTCAGAGCTGTTGGCTCTTTTCCACAGTGTCTTAAATTTTGCCTTTGGAAAGCAGATTTTCTCCAAGCTCTTTGTAGAACAATAGTTTCTCACTGAAGTCAGTGCAGTAACATCTATTAACAACCAGTGAATGTAATGGGCTCAAAGAACAGCCTTTAAACCACTTCCAGACGTCCCTGCTTAGTTCTTGCAAGCAAGAAGGCATTTACTGTTATTTTGTATCCATGAGTTGTCCTAGAATGACATTCAGGAAACAGTGGGCCACAGCAGCAAAGGCAAGGGTAGCTGTCTATATGTTTGTACAGAGAATCATTTAGGTTGGAACACACTTCTAAGATCATTGAGTCCAAGCATCAACCCAGCACTGCCACATCCACTATTAAACCACATCCAGCGCCAAGTGTACATGTTTGTGAACACTTCCAAGGACAGGGATTCTCCCACTTCCCTAAGCATCCAGTTCCAGTGTTTGACCACCTTTTCAGTAAAGAATTTTTTCCTAATATCCAATATCAAAACCTCCCTTGGCACAATATGAGCTTGTCCTACTGCTTGTTACCTGGGACAAAAGATGGACCCCCAGAGAAAGGACCTAGAACATACATAGTACATGTCTTTTGGTCAGAGGAGAACAGAGAAGTTTATGTAGCGCCCTATGCAAAGGAAGGGAAGTTCCCCAGACGGGAACTCCCTACTAGCATCAGATTTCATTCCCAGAATCAAATTGACTCAGCAAAAAGAAGTTTGTGAGCCCATGAAACGAAAGTTTTAACTCCCTCAGCACGACACAAACCCTAAAACACTCCACTACTCCACAGCATGTTTAGAGTGTTTAATACAAAGCACAAAGCACAATGTCCGCAGCTGGCACAGAAGGCGTATGCCTTATGCTTGGACTGAGTTAGGGACACTAAAAAAATAACTTCTAATTCTGGTAGTGTGATCAGGTATCTTATCTAAGCTTACACTGCTTTAGGAAGACACATCATTGAAAAACATACATTGTACTTAATTCTACTTTTTTTCCCTCTTTATTTCTTATCCCATTTTCTTAAATAGCTGCTGCCAGATTGAAATGGCAAAACTCTTGAGAGCACGTATCCAATTTCCACCTATAATCCATTTAGCATATGTTACATACTGAGCTTATTTTACCACCATTAGGGAGGTGGTTTCCATTGCCACATGTCCGTGATCATTACCTATTTGGCTTGTGCAGATTTTTAGCATCACTATTTAAAAGCGATTCGAAATACTACTCTTGTTTGGGGCCAGTACAGGTTACCTCATGAAAACAGATCTTGTTCTCTTCTTTATCTAAAGAATCTTTTTGTTTATTTGTTTTAATTTCCTTGCAAAGTTCGCTTCAGCTTGACTTCTGGCAATTCTAACCTCTTCCTACTTTCTCTGACCTACAAGATAAAGCTTTCTTTCATGCTGTCTTTAGGGCAGGAGGGAAGAAGTTCTTTCTCAGGTCACTATTCATCCAGATAAGCCTGGAAACCCTTCTTTGAAGGGTGATGGGTTTGGGATGTTTTACATTTTGACTTGCAATCCTTTTTTGCATTTGGGTCCCTGACCTATTTAGTTCAAGGTAATTGAATCAGTATATTGGAATTTTTTTCTTAAAACATCATTTTGCTTTTTTCATACTTCTATTTTCTACTGATATTTTTGTCTGTTTTAGCATCTGGAAATATTTTTCGAAAACACATGCTTAGAAATTCTTATAGTTTCTCGCTATACATTGAAAATATATATATATATATCTCTCTAAGCCAAAAAAAATGTTATAAATGTGAGCATTGTTAGACATATCTACATCCACACACTGAAGAAACAGCATATGCCCACACATGTTGTGAGGAGTATTTAAGCACACATCAGTACAGAAATGCAGCTCTCCACAAACTCAGGGTTTGTTTTGGTCCCCCACACTTACAGTGTAATGTTTATTCTCCTTTAAGGGGTACACACAATTTGAGACCTAAGCATAAGGTCTCAAAGCATAAGATATCCCTCTCAAAGCATAAGATATATGCATAAGCATATCCCTCTTCAAGTTAATGACTGTGCACAAGGGCTGCCCCACACACACCTTGTAGGTCAGACTAAACGCACGTTAGGTGCTGTCCCACATCCCGAGGATGTTATTTGATGTGTCAACATTACAGTTTTTCTTTTTATTAGTCCCAGGAGCTGCACTAATTTTGACAGCTGCTAAACTCGTTTTCCTGCATTTTAAGTGTTCTAAGACAATCATCATAAAGGGGCAAATCCTGCTTGGCTTCGCAGTGGAGAAAGGCTTTGCGCAAGCCTTTTAAAATGTGATGAAAGCAAAATGATTGTTAAGACTTTATGGTTTGTTTGGGTTTTTCTTTCCATTCAAAGCAAGGCAAAGTACCCAAGCAGTGATCTTTGTTCCTCTTTTTCCCTCCCCACAACATTAAGAAGGAAACTACCTAAGTGCTGACCTTTAAAAGTACATATTCTGACAGTGTCTGAACTGTCAGAATAAGCATTTGTTTAATTGAACAACTTCTGAGGACAATTACAGAAACAAATCACTAATGTAAGTACTTAAGCAAATCTCTTCTAAGGCAACCTCTTACCCTTAAAATTTAACTTATAATTAAAGTGAATATAAATATATATTTTTAATGGAAATAGGAGCCATGTTTTATGCTGTTGCTTTTTCCAGAATGTGTATCCACTTGGCTTTTTCATATATGTCATACATACTATGTGAGAGATGTTACAAAAGCCCCCAAAAGAATATAAAAACACAGAAGTAGACTTTTAGGTTTGAAAGTGAATAAAATGGGAAGAGCAAAAAGAATTACCTCAAAGGATGCTGCCACTTCAGAAAAGGAGCAGTACATTTTGCCAAGATCTGTGAAATGCATTTCAAAGGAGGAACTGAAGATGTTCATCCTTCCAGAGGATCCACCATCCTTTCAGACAAAGCAGCAAGCAGAGAACATGGCTTAAAACGTCATTAGCGCAATTAAGCATCTGAACTACTATCATAAGCTAAGCTCTACACTGCATTAATTTCTTGTGGGTAAAGGATTCTTTTGAATTCTTATCCAAAAGCAAGTCTAGAAGTGAGTTTTAAAGGCCAGAATCTAAAGACATTGCATATGCTGTCAGAGATCTTCCCCTCTCATTTTCACCCCATGGAGCTATTCAAAATACTGATATTCACACGTGAACCCAATCAACAGGCTGGTTTCACAGAAATTAACAACCCTGCTTATGACTAGTCCTACATGTTTTATTTCTCATTATCCTATTCAGATTTGATTGGTTATAAATTAATTTCCCAAAGTCAAGTCTGTTTTGCTCATGAGGGTACCTGCTGAATGATCTCTGCCTGCCCTTATCTCAACCCACAAGTTTTCATTATATTTTCTCTCTCCTTTCCAGCTGAGAAAGGGAGTGATAAGGTGGCTTTGGTGGGCACCTGGCATCCAGCCAGGGTCAACCAAACACACATATTTATTTGCAGTAAGTGAAACTTCCTATGCCTTTTAAACGGTAAGAAACACATCTAGTTCCCTTTGGCTGGTCGCAATCTGTTGTTTGAGAAGCAAAGAAAGACTCTCAAAAAGGTACTCAGAGGAGAGAAATAAAATTCAATAAATGTCCCAAATCTTTACTTGTACATATTCTACTGAGTAAAGACAGTAAGTGCAATTATTATTTAAAGCGTCCCAGTAGAGAGGAGGAAGGATTTACAAAAACTATGGTCAAAAGAGGTCTATGGTCTTAAAGGTGGCAATAGTGATTGCACCCAGTCTGATGAGAAATGTTGTTGAGTTCTGATAAAAACTGGGGGTTTTTTTAATAAAACTTACATAAATTCAAAACTTACATAAATTATCATTTTGCCTATGAACTAAATTATGTTTTCAGTTCCATACGGATACACTGTGATGACATCAAGACAGCATCACTAAACAGCAGTGAGAAGAAGTTATCTGTAGGTGGCACAGACTTGTGCCAACAGCTGAATGGGGTTAACAGGAGTAGATGCCTACTAAACGGGTGGCTCTGTCTAGGCATATTTCTTTCCCCATAGCTGACTTCCTTTGGAACAAAGTCTCAAGGCAAATATTTGATTTTATTTCAGCTATTGGGACCCATAGGAAAATAGACTTGAATTTCCCTCTCCATGTCTATGACTTCATGAAGAAATAGTTCATGCTCCCTTGCAATCTAAAGTTACACCATAGCCTTATTCAACATTCACATACAAAACCCTTCAACACCACCGTAACAGTCATGTCCTGAGATACTGTCATCTGGTGGCAGAACTGAAGGCAGAGTCAAAATAGACTTAAAGGCTATTTTAAAAAGCTTTTCTTTAACAGTTCTCTTAAAGGCATTTCCTTCCATTGTCCTTTGAAAGCTATGTCAACTGTCCATTGTTCTTCATGGACTGGGTTGACAGCATAATTTTTATATGTGCCTTAATTTCAGCATTGTTTTCCATTTTTAATGACATTTAACTTCCAAACTGTTCAAATACATAACTTTCGGGACTGGGATTTCAACACTTGTATGACTTTGGAACTGGTTTTATGGAGTGCTACATGGCTACAAATCATAAGCCAGTGCTGAAGAGCACCTATTTTCCAAGGGTCAGCAACCTACTGCAGCATTTTAGTGGGTTCAGATCATTTTTCCCAGCTCCACAGTACAGCTCCATGTACCTGTACTTTTCAGATCAAATACTTCATCTCTTCAATACTTGTATTGAGCTAGACTAGCATCTTTGCAAATTTGGATTATTTCCCTATAGTTTCTGATTAAGTAAATGTATTTCAGCTTCTGTGCTTTTGCTAACCTTTTCTTTCTATCACATTTCTGAAATACTTTCATGTGTTTTTAAAAAACATTCCAATCTCTCACCCTCTATGCTTTATGGCTTCCTTCTATTCCTATTCCTTCTACATAATTGTTATCTGAAAATATGCTATATATTCTTTTTATTCTGTTATTCAAGGCATTAATTAATATCAAGTAGTACCAGATTTAAGTTAGATGATTGAGGAATACCATTTAATACATACCTATTGCAGCAGTAACCTTTTTCCTCTCATAATGCTGAGAAATCCAAATGCTGATTTTATTATTAACATTTATTATATTTTTTAAATTATTTTTGTTTTTTTGCTCCCCAATACATATTTCTTTTTATAATACTTATGATTCCAAGTGATTATAAGTGGTAAATCTGAGGCAATCTGCCATGATTCTGAAAACAAATGCTAAAATTGCCTATGTCTGCCATTATTCATTAGTTTTTTCCCTTCTTTATATTTTAGGATTTAAATTTCTATTATGTATCCTGTTAGAGGAAGAGACCATGGAAATTTGAAGAATCACCACAGATATACAGCCTGAAACAGCAAACACACTGAAAGAATGACTGTGATCCTTATGGGTCACTTTTAACTCAAGATATTCCATGATAATTATATTGTATGTTGTAAAAGTGATTTGCCTTCATTGGTCAGATCCAAGGTATAAGGAAAACAAAGACCAAAACTTTTAAATGAGATTATAGATTTATCACATTTTGTCACACAGTTAAATGTATCTCAAAAATAGCTATCCAGCAATGGGCCTGTTCCAAAACTCTTCACACACAGAGAAATTTTACATTTTTAATACGGAACATTAAAGTGCCGGAATCATCTAAAACGCTTTTCTCACAACATATAAAATTGCCTACCTTTATTTTGCAGTTCTGACCTAATATGGCTGCTAGGTTCTTTAAAACAAAATTCTTATGGCCTCCAGCCTGTCCTCTCCACCTCAAAGAGTCTAGTTTCCTCAGCAGGTTCCATCAGAGATGGAATAACAAACAAGTAATGCATGTGTACTTCGATTTTCACTTTATCATTTCCTTAATTAATATAAAGACTAACTTTCAGTTCAGTGAAACCAGGGAAAAAAATTCGTATTATCAAGGATATAAGAGTTAGGTATTTCCTACAATGCAGTGCATTCATTCAACGTATTTGTTTTACGAAAGGATGGTTTTTTGTCACAATCCAGGCCCCTTCTACTTGATCCTGCAGTACAGAATTTTTTTTTTATGGTCAAATTTGTGAATGGAGAAGACTGTACTATCCTAAATTTGTCATTGAGGGAGACAAGTTTGCTGCAGGAATGCATGAGATGACATATCAGGAGAAGTCAGCTCTGGTATCATGCCACACAGAGTTGTGAACTGATGAATAAACTTAAGAGGGGAAAAAAAGTACAGTCAAGTGAAGAACTATTTTTAAGGAGTAAAATGTATCATTAGACATGTAAGATTATATCTCAGGACAATCTAAGAAAAAGACAAACTACTACAATTGATTCTTATGGATCGTGGGGTGAAAGTGGTCATAAAATCTGTGCTGCTGTCACCTTCTCGTTTATTGAGGATCTTCTAACAATACTAGATCTCACTAAATGCACACAGTAAAATATAAAAAGTAAACCTGGAATGGCCCCATTCAGGTCGTTTTTGGGATCCAAAACTGAGGTAGGTGACAACAAATCTAAAATTTTTGTAAATGCCCAGAAGATAATTCCTCTAGAAAATGCATACTTTCTTCCAAACTAAGTTCTAAAGCCAAGTGAAACAGAGGCCTAAATAAGCTGTTCCCCCTTTTCATGGAAGTCCGAAAAAAAAAAAAAAAAAAAAAAAAGAAAAAATCAAACGCAGTCGGAAATCATGCGCACAACTTTGTTGAAAGCAGACCACTGCTAAGTAAACCTTCAGAGCCACTTTGTAAACAGCCAGAAACATCCAGTCAGTTTTCTGTAAACAGCTAAGTCACGCACCAGCAGAAGACAGCAGCCTTCTGTGGAAGGCTTTGGTTGATATTTAACAGGGTTACATTTCAAACCAACGAATAGTCACAGCTATTATCATTACAGTTGGATTGCACAAACCAGAAAACCTTCAAAAAATGGGCCACAGCCTATCGCGCTATAGCGATGCTGCTAGGGAATAAACTAAAGAGAAAATCAATAGATCTCCTAAAATATGACAGGCCAATTTATGCAAGGTCCATTCTTTATGAATAAGCAGAAAAGTTTTAGTTCACTTTGAGTTTACGAATTTCAACACAGTGCAACAGGCATATGCATACAAGTATTTATTCCATCCTTGTTTGCTTCTTTCTACTTATGCTTACTCCCCATTAACACATTTTGAGAAGGAATTAAACTGATCATGTGAGTTATTTCCTGACTTTCAGAGCTTGAAATATATAAGGCTTTTATTTATTCAAAGCAATTTTACATGCTTTATTCGCATAAATTCTCTTCTTAGTTTTAGTGATCTTTCTTAGTTTCTTTATAAAGGGAATGCATAAGCATCACTCCCACAGAAATAAAATTTAGTTTAACAGCTCAAGTCTTTTCATCCTGTCTCTTTTATGGCACCTTAAAATAAACTAAATTACTGTAAAACACTCAAAGTGTCACAACAATGAAGATCTGGCAAATTGACCACAACTCCTATCTAAGCTGCTCTTACAAATTGCTTTGAGAAAGTTTTAAAACTTCCAACCTCTTTTAGGTTGAAAGGCAATGTACAAATGAAATTTTTTAACAGAATGAGTATATTCGCATATTTCCTGTACATTATATGTTTTATGCAGAAATAAATTCTCCAGGGCCGGTCCTCCATCTCACTGCTATAAATGAAAAGTGACATTGTAGGACTTCTACACTAAGGGCTTTTGAATTTCATTTTTAGTCTCTACAGATGTAAGATCGATAAATACTACATAGCCTGATTATCCATTGTTATTTTGCAGTATTGATGACTATTTTTGAAAGTGTATATAGCCTAGCTCCATGCTGAATTTAAATTATGACTGAAATTCTTTTCCTTTTTAAAGAATTCAAGGTGGTTCTAGTTTTCCAAAACCTGAGAACTGCTAAAGAAATTGGAAAACTTTTAAATATATTTATAAAAATTACCAGAAACCTGCATCACTAATGCAAGTTTCTAAGTAACTTCAACAAAGCACGGACCTTAAAGGAGGAAATTAGTAACTTTCAAATACCTGTAAACTAGAGGATAAGCCTGACTAATGTATTTAGGGCACTTTGATATCTGTAATTAGCATGCAAAATATGTTAGGAATTTTGTTATGGCATGTATGCTGAACACAGTTTCCCAACCCTAAATTCAACAGATTTCTATAAAGCTGCAGATTTGTTCTCAGAGTTGTCTGCATTTTTTTTTTTTAGTCGTACTACTATCTTATAATAGTTCTAAATTGGAAAGAGGTAATGTCAGCAGGCATCTTGACAAAAATCACTGAACAGATTAGGTATTTAAAAACTATTCTCAGATGGAAATATTATTGTTTGCGTATCTGTATTGCTACTAGTCAAGCTAACAATTGATTTGTTATAGAATCAGAGATATCGCAGAATGTGCTGAGCTGGAAGGGAGCCACAAAGACCATCTAAGTCCAGCTCCTGGCTCTGCACAGGATATTCCCAAAGGTCACACCATGCGCCCAAGCGTATTGTCCAAACACTTTTTGAACTCTGTCAGGCTGGTGCTGTGACCACTTCCCTGGGGAGCCTGTTCCAGTGCCCAATCACCCTCTGGGTGAAGAACCTTTTTCTAATAGACAATCTAAACCTTTCCTGGCACAGCTTCAGGCCATTCCCTTGGGTCCTGTCACTGGTCACCACAGAGAGATCAGTGCCTGCCCCTCCTCCTCCCCTTATGAGGAAGTTGTAAGTGCAATGAGGTTTCCCTTCAGCCTCCTCTTTTTCAGGCTGAACAGACCAAGTGACCTCAGCCGCTCTCCATACAGCTTCCCCCCTCGCCCCGAAGACAGGTCCTTCACTTTCTTCGTAGGCTGTCTCTGAAGGCTCTCTAGCAGCTTGATATATTTTTATATTGTGGCACCCCAAACTGCCCCCAGCACTCGAGGTGAGGCCGCCTCAGCGCAGAGCAGAGAGGGACAATCCCCACCCTCGCCCAGCTGACGATGCTGTGCCTGATGCCACCCAGGACATGGTTGGCCCTCCTGGCTTCCAGGGTGCAATGACTCAACTTGTCGTCAGCCAGGACCCCCAGGTCCCTTTCCATGCTTTCCAGCATCTCATTTTCCAGTCTGCAGGTACAACCAGGGTTGCCCCATCCCAGGTGCAGAATCTGGCACTCGTCCTTCTTAAGCTTCATACAGCTGGTGATTGCCAGACCTCTGGTTCATTTAGTTTATGCTAAGCTAAGAGTTATAAATAAAGAATAATGCCCTAATGTTTTCATTTGCTTTAAAAGGCAGCATTAGAAGGACATAGATAATCTAAACTTCTCCTTACCTGAACGTTTTCAAAACCTTTTGTGTCTTAGAGTCACAAAAGGCATCTTTGTTCTTATCTTATACAATCCTGGGGAAAAGGGTAGGGCAGACAGATGAGGTGAAAAATAGGCTGCACCTAATTTCTCTGGTTTTGCTTCCTTGCACCCTCAGCAAGTTTTCCTTGATGTATACTAAGGAATTAAACAAAAGCACATGTGGTTGTTTTTACTGAAGGTTGGCGATGGCTGAATATAATTATCTTTTGCACAAAGAATTCCATACATTTGGTGAAACTCCTCTAAACATTAGGTATTCCCAAGCCTTAGCGTATTGGCATTGATTTTTTTTCTAGCAGAATATTAGTATCATGAGAGACAGCAAAGGCAGATGCACAGAACAGAAGGAAGCCTGACGGACCCTACAGGTGTAGCCTTTGACCTGAAGTGATGTCTGCTTATGACAGTCTGTGTTCAACCTTTGCTTCAAAGACAAAATGTAGGAGAAAAACCCTATAGTGGCTGAACTCTTGTCCTGTCTGGATTCAAAAGCAGCATAAGTATGGATGTGTTTTACTTCTTAAGCCAAGAGAAAGAACTTTCACCTTTTTTCAATGCTGTGAAAATAACATAGAAGACGTGGAACTAAAGCTAAAAAAGGTTTTGGCAAAAATTTGCAGGAACAGTTATGGAACAAAGAAGGATGCAATATGAACTTTTCCAAAGTGCTTACAGACGTTTTTTAAATGTTGCTTCATTAAGCTGTTAGAAGTGTACCAGTAAAAGGACTATCAACAAGATACTGTTTTATCTTTAATGATATTTATTGTGTAATCATACAATTATGAGATATGATGAGCTTTTGTCTACATAAGCTGATAGCATCTTTCTCATCTCAAAATAGGTGTTCATTGTTTTAACTTCCTATGGGGAAATGGCATTTCCTTACCTTGGCATTCTGTATTTCATGATGTAACAATCCATCTCATTACACTTATTACAAGTTATCTAATTTTCCTCATCTACCGAAATTAGCCTGAAGATGTGACAAAAAAAAAAAAAGAAACTTTCACAGTTACTGGATACTACTTTGTGAGCCACAGAGCTCCCATAGCCTAGAGGAGGAACCTGGCAGACAGACATAGTGAAAGCAAGAGATGCATGACCTCAACTCTCATGGAGCACCACAATACTTTAAGGAACCAGATTTTAGGCTGATGCAAAAAGAATGACATTAGGTTTTTGTGGGACATTGAAAGTAAATATTTTGCTTCAGAAATACTGATGTAAAGATTTTAGTTTCAAGCAGAAGCAGCTTTGCAGGTAGGAGAGAGCATGCTGGGAAAAACATTTACTTTCTATTGATTCATTAATAGAAAATGTTATGTATATATATCTTCCCCCTTCCTCTGTAGAATGAAAAAGTGATAGGCCCTGACACATTGCTGAAACTTTAAAAAATAGTGGAACTCAGTATACTTAGATTCTTATGGCAAGGGGTGTCATGGTTAGATGTTCAGGTGTCTAGTGAGTTGACGCTTTTCCCACAGGTGAATCTACTCATGGGTCTCACTAAACTTATACCGCTGCATTTTACTCAGGAAGCATCACCCATACCCAGGTTTCAGGTTCATTTTCCTGAACCTGCATGAACTTAATAGCCTTGAGACTTCTATCAGTCTTTCAAAAACAGTTGAAGTAAGCCAACTGATTCAAAATTTTTTGGAAAAAGAGAGCATGCTTGACTGGAATATTTTTTTTTTTTTATGTGGAGTCTGAAATAACAGAAAATAGGATGCTGCATGATTACTTTCTGATTAGAATGGAAAACAATAAAATGGGATACGTTGCTCCACTTTTAGTTCAGTTTTGTAAGTAGACACGTTTTAACTGTCTATAATTTTGCATTTCAAACATAAAAACCTAATTTTTCTCCAGAAATTAAAGAATTTACAAGCTGAAAATACCATTAAAAAGGTGGATTGAAATGCACCTTAATAAATAAGGTTAATAGATAAAACACTGGATAAAACAAGTTTTCAGACAGAAAACTGAAAGGCAAAAGTAGGAGTGAAGAATTTCCTGACATGGAAGTTGGCATGTTCTGTGTTTTAACCAATTTAGAAAACTCAAAAATAATCAGCGCTGACAGCATGCAAAGTATTTTTAAAAGTGTTCTCCTAAATCTTCACTATTTTTAGATTTTATTAAGCTGAGATGATTTCTGCAATATCTGAAAAAAGCAATATCTACCCAAAGCAAAGTCCTTCTGACGCGATAGGAAACATCTGATGAAATCTTTCCTTCTTAATGAATGTCATTAATGCATGTAACTGTAGTTTAATACAAGACACTTGACAAGAGAAGGGCTCAATTTAAATAACCCGAACAAACTCTGATACAATAAAGTAATATATGACTTGTGTAGAACTAAAAATTATATATGTCTTTTGGTTTGTTCCTAGGGTATGGGTTCAAACTGTCTAAAACTGTTAATCTAAATGTTGAACTGGAATGCTCTCACATCTTCCCACATGATTCCTAATTCACATCAAGGCTGGAGAGTATTTCCAGCTGTTACTGATCTGTTAATAGGACCACTGTGAATGCATGTCATTTTTTAAGACCATACATATAAAAAGAAGTATGGGTAATATTTCCCAGATAATTTCATCCAGCCCTGCAGTGACTTTTGCTTTGCTTTGAAAGTTGTACTCAATTTTCATTCTTCTTACTAACAATGGAATTAGTCAGATTAGATATGCCAATGTTGCCCTACTAATATTTGCTTACATGCACACACTTGGAGTACAGAAGGGTGAGAAATTGCTGTGGAAGAGTTATTAACATACATAGTATGTTAGTATATACATACTAACATACATATGTAAACATACACAGCAGGTATGAAGTCTCCATATCTTTAATCCTGCCTCTTAAAATTATTGTCTTTATCTTCTTTCCCTGGCTCATGCAATGATCTCCAAGAGGGGGAAGTAGAACACAGTGCTGCCAAAATGCTGGATATGTTGCTTCCAGATCACAGTCTAAGCTGCCCATCAGGTTGTTGAGCTACAACTTGAGCAGTGTCCATGAGATCAAAAAAACACCTTACAGGTTAAAAACTCATTTTTGGAAATCTAAATCATAACAATCTAATAACAGAATTATTATTAGCCCAGGTCAGGTTATTACAAGTAGAAAAATCTTCTAAAGTATTAGTTTAAATTGAGTCCACCCAGTTACTGGTATCGACACCTTATTTTTGGTGTTCTCACACCCTTCCTCTGGGAGAAGACAAAGGCTTACAGCGTAAATTGAAGACTGCTTTCTTTTCTACTCAAGGAGAATTGAGATGTTGCTTTTCTTCCTCTCCTCTAAGGTCTTAATAGCGCTATTTTGATGCACTTTCTAACATGCTCTTCACATTGCTCACGCCACTGGTTTGCAATTCCACAGTACAGCCAAATTCCCTATACGTAGCAAATTTTAACGTATTGGATACTTATCCTCTGTTCTCCTTGCAACCCCTAACACTGGTTTTGACCAGTCCCAGGGCTGCATTTCTGCGGTGACCAGTGACTGACCACATGGAGTGGTTTATAGCAACGGGGCCTCTAGTATAATTTAAAAGGCTTTACTGTCATTCCCTGTCCCCTCTACCCTACATTTTATTCCAAGGTCAAACATAGTTCATTCTATATAGAATAGCTTTATTATATTATTGCCTATTATTAGGCAATTTACGTAACAACAAGCACCGTACCACAAAATTGCATAAAGCTAAGCAAAAGACAGAACAAGCCATTCATGGTCATCTTCTCATTAGGTAATTGCTGTAGCAGCTAAACAAGCTAAAACAAACTTCCAGGAAGACTGAGACAAGGTCCAGACAGAGCCTGATAAACCTGAAGTTCTGCTGCCAGCTTAGCACTATGACCAGTGGCATTTTTCTAGTAATGGCAACTCCTGTATATGGGGCCACAAGGCTACATAACTGTAACATGGATTATAGTGGTTATCTAAAGCCAACGTGTTCTCCTGCACTTCTGACAGACCTATTCCAGACTATGTGCAGCGTGATTCCCTGCTACTGATGTTGGTAAAGTGGTGGTACCCATGCAGGCACAGATTATAACATTCTCCAGTAGAATCTTTTGAGCATGATGCCCAGAATTTTCCCGAAAACATTCAACAGAAGGAAAACCCATGTCTGAAACCTCAGTCCTAAGTACAATAAGGATCAAAAACCTTTGGTCTTTATTTCACCATACCAAAAATCGAAATAAAAACCATAAAAGGATTCAGTGTTGCTCCCACCAAATGAAAGTTACAGCATCTTAAAAATACACTGCAAACATTTAAGATTTCAAAACTGTTAGAAGTCTATGAAAAGCTCACTGCAACTGGTTATACCTTTACAGGAAAGCAGAAGAAATAAAGTACGTTCAGCAACTGCTGTTGGAATTACAGCACCACCTAGTGTGCTCTGGATATGCTCCTAAGGGATGCCTTTTAAATTGTGATTTATGTTTGCCTTTGGAATTGAAACCAAGTCATTGTCATTTTGGTTTTCATAATTCTTGCAATTTGTGTTTTTTTTAATCACAGTCTGAGGTCCATTAAATTCATTGATTTTGACTCTCTCAAAACATCACCAGAGGAAATGTTACATAATATTACACTAATTCCCACTCCAGATGCCAAGAAACTACTTATTTCATTTCCTAATTAAAGGATCTACAAGACCTTTCCCTCTAACCCTCTTTTTAAGGAAATGAACATAGTTTTTCAGGCATGGAAGGAGGAGCCTGTCTGCAGAAACTGAGATAGCCCAGCAGTAGGACGGAGTACCCTCATAAATACCCAATCTTGGGCTCTCCATCCAGGTTTTCAGACTTTTCAAGAAGTGCAAGGACACTCTCTTTTTTCTAGTTATCTTGAGAATTGTGAGAGACTATGGAATAAACCCTGTACCAAGCAATGAGTTGTTGAGGTTTTTCTCTCCCCTGCAGAACAGAATATTCCTAGTTAACCCTGGACACAATTTGATAATCATACTTGACAATGGTAAATTACCTTTGATAGTATTTTTCTCTGATTGTTGTGCACGTAAAGGGGAGAACAGTGAAAGTTGGGGATAGAGAAGGTAGGTTATTTATTTACATACTTATCAAGATGGAAAAACAGTGCTAGAATTAAAAAGGAAGAACAGACACAGTGATTGAGCAAGCCTCTGAATTTCCACATACTTGTGAGATCACAGCTCACTTTTACCATGTGATTATTTTCAAATTTAAAATGAAATTGGCAAGGGGCTTCTTGTCTGATTTCCATCAGAATGATCAGGGCTGGAAAACCTCAGCCTTTTCAAGCATTCCATCATGTATTTGTTTTTGTACTATTTAAATACATTTAAAAATTTGGAAGCTGAAAACGCCCATTAAAATTTAACATGCAAATGCAAATTTGAAGTGGTCTAGACTAATCTATGCCATTGATAAAAGGGAGCAGGCATATGCCTGCACTCTCTCATACAGCGAACTTATGGCTGAACATAACTGCTGTTATAAAAGAGACTGTAAGAAGAAAGAGTCATTATGTAAATCTTTGCTGCTTCTGTACATTGTTCAAACCCAAAGCTCAAGACAAATGTAGTCAGGTTTCTAGCTTAAGGGGTTTGCCTTGAAGAAGCACAAAACCAGCTTCAAATTGTAGGAACTACCTATCTTTGTGCAACCATCTTCTGATAAGAGCACCTGTCCAGGAAACAACATATCCCCATAACTGATAAGCGATGAGTGGGCTATAAAGGGACCAGTCTCCTTCCCCTCTCTGGTAAATGCATATCTATGCTGAAAAGATTCAAATATTTAATGCACAAGTGACAGCCTGATTGTGCGACCTAACAAGAAAGACATTTCCCATGGGAAGCTCTGAGGTCTTGTTTTTGTCCACTGTGTCCCTCGCGCACTCATTTTCAATGCCTCCGAGTAAATTGCTCCTAAGAGTGGCTTATGAAGAAATCAGAAATGCAGTCTCCTCTGTCCAATGGAATTTACTTCATCTCAGAGCTGAAGATCTTCAACTTTCTCAAGAATAAACATACCTTATTTATTAAATCTTAAATAAATAAAGATCAAAGATAGCTCAAATATATAAGGGGGAAATTGCAAACCTGACTGTAATTGCATTCATCATAATCAGCTTTACCTAAATTACTTATTTTTCGTCACTGCTCGTAAATTTCTGGAGCAACAATATTCCACCACACTGTTACATGCTTTACTGCAAAACTTTTCATACATTTCCAAAATTTATATTGGCAAGCCAGAATGATCCTGAACTTCATAACCTAGCAGGAACGCAGAATGAGAATTATAATAGTGCTTGCAATTCAAATGTAAGAAAGGATCCTAAGAAGTTCATAAAGAGTGGCTCTTGAGGTTTTTTAGTGGACAAGATGCCCAGCAGGTCAAAAAGATAAAATATAAAAACAAAATCTAATTAAATTTTACTCTTAGCAACAAAATAGAGCCATGTATTATATATGAAGAGTAGTGTATACTCACATCTGGCTTCACTTACACACAGTATGTATGGGAGCTGACTGGAGAGGTCTCCCAACTCTGTAGGCAGTGACATCTCAGCTTGGCTTTACCTGAGCTGCCTCTCTGTCCCTTCACAGACTATGGAGAACACTGAAAGCATGTGTTTTGTCTTATCCATTTTAGAACAAGATTAGTTGTGCTACAGAATGCCTCTTTCTCTGTTCTGCCTATAAATGAACCCAGATGACCAATTCTGATTATGGTATCTGTATTATGGTAGTCAATATTTGGTTAGTTATATTGAAACCAATTGTCTGTATCCATAGTGAAGTACCATTCTTACAGCAGAAATTACAGTTTTTATGTCTTGAATACACGCATGACAACATCTGTGACTTGGGAGAGAAATATTGTAACCATAACTTCTGCCTTATACATTACCAGTGTGATTTAGAAACACCAGCTTGGACCTGTAGTGGCAACTGTCAATAACAGTATTATTTCTACAGGCTTTTTTTCTTTTTCTTTTTCTAAGTATGGATCTCTGGAAACTGTGTACAGCATGCTGTGCTGACAAACTTATTGGCATGTTCCCTTTGTGCTACCATGATTCATTTAAAGGACCACAGGACAAATTAAACAGCAGGATCTTGCTCTCATTAAAAGATAACAGAATAGCCCAGTTTTGTTTAAAACTGTAGGTATAAAAGTTAAGAGGTCAATTGGCTTCAAGAGTCTGTCAGTACTGAATTTTTGAGTCTCCAAATATTTTTAAAACCAATGTGTTCAAACATGAGGGAATGTTGGAATATTCTCCCAAGGCAAGAAAAACAAAGAGAAAAAGAAGAAAAAAGGAAAAAACACACTCCAACAACATCCAGTCAACATACTTTGGGAAATTGAATGAAAATCTTCTGCATGTTTAAAATATGACAAATATAAGGGTTCAGAAGAGCAATATTTCAAATATAGTCATGTTTAAGGAAAATGGCTTAGGAGGTAGAAACTATATTAAATATTTTAAGACATAATTTTTATTTTATCAGCATTGATATCCAAATTTTACTTCAATTTAGGATTTGGAGAAAAGGAATTGTCTGAAGTGCTAAGTAGGTGAAGAAGGCCAGTTGTTCAGACAGTGATAGGCAACAATGCATAAAAAATAATAAAATATCTTTCACGGAATACATGAATTAGGAGTTGCTGAGGTGTAGGGAGAATGAAGCAATAAGAAAAAAAATACCTTTAAACACATTTGGAAATTGTTATTTAAATTAACATGTCTGGAGACTATGCAATGATATAAGAGGGTGTAACAAGACCATAGCCTAACCACACACTAGCACTTTTGGTAAGTATTTTTTTTCAGTTACACTAATATTTGACTCATGGCAAAGCACCAAATGAAGAAAAGCAATCAAAGGAAATTGAAGTAAAGACTGAAAACAGTTGCACAATCAAAATTAGACTGAAAACAGTTGCACAATCAAAATTAAATCTAGCAACAATTTTTATTGTGCATAAATGATATGCATACAGACTATGCCCTCTAGGGAACACAGTCATCAGAAAAGACAGAAGACAAAAACAAAGAAACAGATGTGAAGTGTGAGATAAAATTTAGAATTATTTGTGATGATAAAATATTCTCCCAAGTTAAAAGCAAATTATATCCTCCAAGGAAACAGGCCTTCCTATTTATATGTCATCATACGGCATGAAATAATTTTTTTTTTCCATGTGTCCATGAGTACAAAGACCACTTGACAGTTCAGAAACTTGGCAATATTCAATAGTGCTGTAGTATAGTGGCACATTTTGAGAACAGCTAAAGAAAGATTTTTTAGAAATTGTATTCATTAAAGATAAATTAACCATGAAATGTAATTTAAAAGCCCCTTTCTGTGAGCCTTTTTCTGCCAGAAGATGTGCCTCGCCTTTGAATTACATCAAAACTTTTCTAGGGGAACAAATAAAGTTTCAAGAGAAACCATCTTTCCTTGTATACTATTAAAAATATTTGAAATAAAAACTTAACTTCTTCTTTTAAACTATTCATCTGAATTCTGTTTCTTCTTCACAGATATTAGATTCAGGAAACTAACCTTCTTGAACCAAAAGAGGAGAGACCGAATCGCCCCGAAATGCAATCATTACATTGCAGCAGCATTCATTGCTAAAAGCTACTTTGTTTGTCCAGTCATTATTCAATGATTTTGCTAATAATTGCTATAATTATTAACACAGCTTTCTCAGTTCCTACAGGAAATTCAGTATGTGAAGTTCTTAGGAGTTGTGTAACAGAGAAGTTTAATAACACATTTTCCTGATGGCACCGATTTCTGCAGGAAACTTGCATCAAGACAACACCACCTAGTTTGCAAATTCACCATCCTCCAATTTACCAGCACTCAATAACCCAGAAAATAGTTTTTCTTTGAAGACAACGTGAATAACACAACATAAAAACTCCAAACACTAGCATAGGTAAAAACTTGAAGTTCTTCCTCCTCATTTTCTCTTCTAGCAGAAAATGCTGAGAGAACCTGTCTGATGTACATCCCTACTATAAATGCCCTACTTTGCATACATGTGATAAAGAAAAATCAGCAAAGAAAAACTATGAGCAAAAATTAAATTCTAAATTAAATCCTATCATAGAATTATTTACTCACAATGAATTGACCATTACTAAAATAGGCCTTAAAATTACATTACTTGTTCACCTAACACCTTTTCCATATTAACACCAGGTTTTTGCTGATGTCTTTGAACTTCCAGATTTTTCCAATTTAACACCATCTCTAGGTACTACCTACTCTGTCTTGATTCGACTTCTTGGTGATCTCAGTCAAATTCTGAGACCTTTATGTTACCCAGTATAGTGTATTTAAAACGCCTGCTCCATTTCACCTTCCATCCCTTGCATACCTTTCTATTGAATCGTTTGATAAAGTCTTCACTCTTATGACTGGTATATTCATCCAGGTCAGATCTACAAGAATGGACCCCACAAATAAGTAGGGAGAATCAGACAGTAACACAGGAATGAAAAGTCTGTGGGTAGTGTTTAAATTCCTTACAGATGTCTCTTTTTCAAGTGTATCCATATGTATGTCTTATGACTTCCTCTCTTAGAAGACAAAAAGCCAGCCTGGTTGCCTTAGAGACAGCTTAAGTACAGTGTCAACTAAGATGGAACATGCTACAGGGAACTTACAGGAAAAACACACTTAATAAAAGAGTTCATTGCCAACAGCCCACCCAGTACAAACATGTGCTGGCAACTGAAGATGTAATTGTCTTTACAATATAACCTATTTTTAACCTGAAGCCCTCTTTTTTAAAACTGTTTAGCTGCATTGCTGAAAGATGGATCATCTGTGAAGACGTGCTAAGTACCTGCTGAAACATGTTTTTACTTGACATTGTGGTCACTATTGTGTAAAAGAAGCTAAGCACTGACTTGTAAATAAAGCCTGAAGATGTATCAGTGGGAGGTGTATTTGACCTTCTGGACATGTGACCTGCTGTGAAAAGTTTCCCTAGGGCATATAACAATTTCATAGAAAACAAGAAAATTTAAAATTTCAAAAGCACTATTGCAATCAAGAACAACACTCAAATCCAACTTACTGAGAACGACTACAATCAAGAAGCAGCAAAAAAACCCAAACCAAAATAATAAAACAAAACAGCAATACCGTAATGAATCAAAACTGACTGGATTCTTATGAAACACTAACCTCATAAACATGAGGAACACAGTTTTCTTCCCAAGACCTTGAGTTAATTCCCTGAGGGATGCTATTTACTAAATGATTTATTCTGTAGAATAAATATATTAAGAAGTTCAGTACTTTTCTAGTGGTTGATTGCCCACAAAAAGTTTTCAGAGAACTGACCTAAGGCATCTCTCTTTCAATTACCAAATAATTTGGAGTGGAAAAACACCATAGGACTTAAAAAAAAAAAAAAAAAGAAAAGCTGAATCTTGAGTAAGGAGAAAATATGACACTGAAAATGTTAAACTACCATGAGACAATTTGACCGGCTTTCAGGGGACTCTCAGCTGAGGGAGAAGCCACAGATTACAACATTTGCTCAAAAGATTCTGCCTTGCCAAGCTCACCTGGGTTGTAACTAAGTCAGAAGGCCTTAGTCCATGGCTTGTAATCAGGCAATGTAAAGGAAGGCAACAGTTCCAGCTGAAGAAGAAATAAAACAAAACAAACTTTAGAAATATGAATGACAACCTACAGTAATATCAGCCCATATCCACCCATAGATCTACTGTAGTAATGGAAAAGAAAATATTTTTGAAAACCAGATGAAAAGTAAACAAAGAGACGCAATGAAACAAATTATGCTCTGAGTATTTCAGAGGTTATGGCTTTTGAAAGGCAAAAAGTAACTGCCTATCAAACATCTTCTGCAATGTCTCAAAGAAGAATGAAAGGAACCATGTTACACTCTTTCCTTCTGTGCCAAAACTGTGAAAATTGCAGTGAGAGCTGTTTCTGGCTAGTAAGGTTGACACAAACAAGAAGACATTTTCCAGCTCTAAAAACGCTGACTGGGAGGAAAGCAACCAGGAGGAGAAATGTTTTCTAATCTACCTGAAATATTTAGCTTAATTCAAGATGTAACATTTCAAAGCCGTTTTTGTTTTAATTTAATTTTTTTCACATTTTTTCCCTTTTTTTTTAACTTTAGCTGACTTCTGGATTGGAAATAGACATTTCAAAATGAAAAACACTACTGTTTTATCCAGGAACAAACAAAAAGAAACATTCGCATTTTTTATTTTACTCCTTTTCTTTAAAACGGTCATGTAATTTGCTTAAAATTCTCCATAGAAAAGGCTAAAGAGCAACACTTTTAAAATAGTTCAACATGCTACAGAGTCTAGTTCTTCCGTCAGATGCCATAAGGAGACAGGAAAATGACCGCTACAAATTAAATGCCATTGCAAATTTAAATAGATTTAATTTTGTTCTAAATATTTAATTCTTTTTGCCATTAAATAAAGCCTAGTTATTAAGCAATATCTTATGATTATCATTGACTGCCTGGACTTATTTAAGGACGTTTGCCATTTAATTTTCCCCTCAAAAAATATACTTGATGGAAAGAATGGGTCCAGCTATTTTTCATCATTTTTCATAAGCCACGTAAGGGATGAATGCTGATTAGTATTTGGTAGGGCCCATTTTTACAAAGAGGATATAGAACATGCAAAAATCAAGGGAGTTTTCTGCTGTTTCCTTCTACTCTGATAAACTACCACAGGTTTCATTTCAGATGATACCTGCATACTTACCTATCAAGAAGACTCAGACCTAATGACATTTTAAAAAATTATCAGAAAAAATATTTTAAAAAGTGGAAACACATCTTTGATTCATACTCCTACTGCAGAAAATGTAGGAAGAATACTTCTGAAAGTCTTGCAGATCCCTTTTCATTAATTCTAATCCCACAAAATCAATGGATATTTTTCATAAAATTCAGTTTCTTGCTGAATATTATTATGCAAGCTCAGATTTGCATTCCTAAATGCATCTGATATCTCAGCTGTAACAAAAAAAATACTTTTTAAAATACTTTCTGGAACTCAGAAGGAAGTAACATGAAGAAAAAAACCCAAACCAGTCTTTGGAAAAGTTTTTACTTAAAAGAGTTTATAACTTGTATACAGCTTTATGATCCATAAAACCATTTTTTGAGACAATTTTTCTCAATTTTAAGCTTAGACTATACCCCTACTTCTGATCTGAGCCTAATCACCCAGCTTCTCCCTGTCAGCCTTGCCTATTTATCTACTGAGCCATCATTTGCTTTATCTCTTCTTTGAATGAGTTTCAGCGCCAGACTCCCAAATAAGCCAAACAGAAACTCTCCATTTCACATGGAGATATCAACAACGTTGACATTCCAGGCTAGAGCTGGGAATGTCTTCATTGCTGTAATAAGCATCAGTAATGGAAAGCATCACTTTGCACCAAGTAACCCTTTAGTTTCTTGATTTGTGTACTTTTCCGAAGGGTAAATATCTGCTCACGAGTGTGCTGTGAAAAGGTTAACAGAAGTTCACTACTTTCTACTGTCAAATGCAGAATTTAATGAGAGACTGTCCCAAGTGTTATTACCACTGATACACATCTATTTAAGTAGAAGGCACATTACACCCTGCAAGATCAAGATCTTGGGGGAAGATTTCCAGTCAGGCATGAAATATTTAGTATGTCCCCATAACTGTACTCGTCTAGTCAATCCATTGCAAACGTCCAAGTGTGGAAAAGTCTCAGCTTACAAACCTGGGCTTGCAATTGACAGAGGAACACCACACCCGTTTCCTTTCTTATTTATTTATTTTTGAAGCACTAAACACCCCACCCTCTACCTCCCAGAAAAAGAATTTGGCAATAGACTTTCAAACCCCACACAAGTTTTACAGATACATAGAGCCAGCCGTGTGCATTTATCATTACCTGTAATTTCTTAATTTATTTATGGATAAAGTTGGCTAACACCCTAATGGGGATTGAGCAGCACAATTCAAATGTCACAATAGCCAGAGACAGCTGCCAAATTCCAATACAGTATTCCAGAGCCAAGATTATTCTAAAATTATTTTCTACTATAGTGCAAGCTAATTAGACAGATACCCTAACTACATCCAATTTCATGTAAAAATCAATATATTTCCTGAATATGAAGCTTTTAAATTCCTTGAGTATTTGAATCAAGTCAATATATACAAAAGAATCATTTTTTTCCTATTATCATTCAGTTGCCTCTATGGGGCTTCAATCCCCATAAGGACCGTTCACTTAAGAGTTGGCTTCAATGATCCTTCTCTGTCCCTTCTAACCCAGAATATTCTCTAACTTCTGTAAGTAATAGCGGGTTTTGTCTATCAAATAATTTTTTAATTGTCTCTGTTGAAAAATTTTCTGAAAAAACACACAATACTTCAGGATTGTAATGCTTTATAATTATTAAAATACTATTATCAAAGAAAAAAAAACAGTTGAACAAAATAGGTGGTGCTCAATTTACTTTTCTCGCTCAGCCATTAGCATATGCATAAAAATAGCAAGCAGTGCTTTCATCAATCAGAAGTACTTTTCTTGTCTCTGATTAGATGCTTCATAAAAATATAAGAGGACAGAAGTATGACTTTTTGTTCAGACTCAAGAAAGAAGAAAATATGCTGACTGAAATAGTGCATTGAAACAAGCTTGCATTTGGAAGTTTTGCTTTGACACTGCTGATATGGAGGTACGTGTGTACATGTGTTTAAGACACGTGAGGAAGAAAACCAGCCCTTCAGCATTTGCCTGACAGCCCCTCAAACCCTGAGAGACATCCACGCAAAGAGTCTTTTATCAGTACATCTGGAAGTGAGCAGGAAGTACCAGCCCACTGGACCTCCACCTATTACTTGTTTGACAGCCGTGGGTTAATGTATGAGCAAGCAGACAATGGGCAAACATGATGGGGTCATCCTTAATGCAGATAAATGAAAACTGATAAAACACAGGACTTTACAAGGCTGCTAATGAAGGCTCTCAGGAAGCAATGGAAGGAAGACATGCACTATACAGTGTTCTTTCTCTACTTTAAAATGTCTTGCAAGAGGACTTGAAATTTTAAACCAATTTGCAGGAGAACTCCCTTCAGCCACTGAGGACAAGAGAATATGACATCCCGTTTCCTTCTACTCATACAAATAAAATCCACAGCTCAGTTCCTGAGGGTAGAGGTCTAGAGGGATACAAAGGAAATGAAAGGAGATCTCGGCCAATTTAGGTACTAAGTTTTAGTTTTCCTTAGAGTTATGCTTAATACCATCAGTTAACCAGTGCAGTATTCTCTGGAACTGTCTCATTCAGAAACACAGCCTCAGAAAACCCAGTCAGAACCCTCCCCTGCCCCACCCCCCACAACAACACACAAAATGCCCAACCAAACAAAAATAAAACAACAAAGAATCCGTCCAAAACCGACCAACCAACCCCCAAAACCCACAAAATGCTTACTTTCTCATTGTTTCAGGAGCCATAGTGTGACCAGATTAGCTTATCTGACTTCAGCGACAACTGACCTTAAGAAGCTGCTCCAATATCACTCAGCAGAAAAAGGCAACAAAAATTGTCAGGAAAAATATAAACAGCTCAATACATTCCTTATAAAAACCCAGGATGAAGGACATTTAGTTATCTGCATACATACTAATCAAAGAATACTTGGCATGCAAGTTACACTTGTATGTACTTCAAGAGAAGATCATCAGCCAGTCAAGTGTAATCAAGAGTTCCTAACGATCCCAAAATATTCTACAGCAACAGTATTTTGGCATGGTTTTTTTTCTATGATAAGAATAGTGTATGGAAGGTAAACAAAATAATTTAAAAAACCAAGGCAATGCAAAACCTGACTAAGAATTTGTCTATCCAATGAGTCACAGATATCAGCACAGTATAGATTTTATGTATATTTGAGATGGGATAAAAAATATTGTAGAATACACAGAATACACGTGAAGAGTATTTACACGTATATTAATATACATATAGTAATATACTATACGCACTTTTATTATATGCATGTAATTACGTCTATTCAATGAATTTTGAATACTTTAATAGGACTTTTGTTTTGCTTTTAGGTTTTTAAAACCAAAGTAACTGGAGAAATCAAACATTATCAACTACTACAGTATATCAAGGGTGTTACAGTGAAAGACCCTTATGAAATAAAGGAGAGCAAGGTGAATCTGAACTAAAATTAGAAATTAGTTACTGCAGTTAACATCTCTTTATTGGCTACTATATATTCTATGAAAACCTACAACATAAGAAAACAATAACAGAAAAATTTGAAATTTGTCAGTTTTAATACTATATAAATATACACATGGGCCTATGTACACAATACTATGTGTTGCAAATATAAAATATTTTATATAGACTATGTATAATATAGCAATTTCAGAAAGAGTGCACAAACAATGTAGAGAGAAAACACGGATAAGGGTCCACTAAATAACAAAAAGCCCAACTTTTTTAGGGCAAAATTAAGTCAGGAAGACTATAATGCACCAATCTGAACTCACAATTTCATTTCTGTTGAACAAATAAGTGAAGTCTAAATCAACACTTAGCCAACATTACATATAAGTATTTCTGTTCTATGCAATTCCCCAATTTTTTTTTCCTCAAAATTAATTGTTTTCCTTGTGATCTGTCATTTCATAATTGTTTTATTAATATCCTTTTATTTTCATTTATATACAATTGACTATTGTTCTTTGTTGACCTAGGAAAACAACAAACTACATGTCATTTTGGAGCTGTAACTGATTAAATATTTAACATCTCTAGAAAAATTTTGAAGACTGAGTTTTATTGTAATCTGACATATCCTTGCAAACATGCATGCACTGTTTTAGAGTGTTTGATTTTTATGTACATTCATATTTGATTATATTCAAGTTTTAGCTTTCATCTATTAGTCTCTGTCTGATCAGGCATTAGGAGACATGGCTGGTTTTGATTACATGATTACTTAAAAAATAAACCTGATTTATACTGAAATGTTATAGAAACTTATTGCTTTCATATTTTATGTGATACATTCAGCCTTGATAAATACCAACTCACAGCTGGTTGTAAAACAGAAACATCAAGTCAGAATATACATATCTATGTAAAACATATCTGTCTTGTAAAAAGTGTTAGGGGTGGTGGTGTGCGGGACGATGTCTTTCTTTTAAAAATATGTGTAACATTTCTGTGAAAATTAGTAGTTTGTTCTCACAAATATTATTAAAACAAATAAACAAACAAACAACTTAATTTCTATAGAAATAAGCCAGAGTGGAAAAAAAGTCAAGGTTAAAAAAATTTTCATGTGATTACTACATGAAAACATCTGTAAGGATACATCTGAACATTCACATATGATTTATCCGCCTGCCAACCCTATACTTTTGCTGCTTCTTTACTAAAAGAAGTGACTGAACAAGAAAGTCTTTCTTCTATGGAAAGCCACAAGACAGATGCACAGTAACTGACTCTGCCAACTGAGAAGTACCAGTGGTGTTCTCAAATAAAATGAGGTTTCTCTATTAAAAACATAAGCCACGAAATTATTCAGACCATTGCTGGAACCTTTCTAGAACAGACTGATGAACTCGGCCTGTTCCCTCTTGCAGCTGCCCCCACCATTACTCTGCTGCCAATGGCATGAGAGTTACTGAGTGCACTTCTACAAAGTAATTTTTTAGTACTTTCCAGTTTACTCAGAACTTCAGCAGCAATGCTAGAGATGAGCTTGGGTAAGAGACAACATGGAGAAAAAGTAACCAAGATAAAAGAGGAGAAAAAAAAACCCCAGCATATTACATGAAGAAAAGACTGCAGTTTTCAAAGGAGAATGAGAGGGAATACCAAAGCTAATGTATTGAGACAAAACATTTCCAGAAAATAATTCTCAGTCCAAGTCCTTTGACAAGTTCAGTTATGCTCAGTTTCATAATATTATTCTTAAGCACTGCTAATGATCTCAGTATTGAGTCCAAATAAAATAAAAGCTAGATATCTAAATAGATACCTAAGCTGCCAAGGAAGTGGTATTTGACTGCTGTTGTAGATGACAAGTATGTCAGGTATAGATGTAAAACTTGCATACAAATTTGGGGTTTAAAATTGTCTTCACAAGTTTGCCTTAAAAGCTGTGTCTGACCAATATTTTTTCTTCACTGCTTTTGAAAAGAAAAAAATTTTCTGCAATCTGAGAATGCAGTATATTAACGATTATCTACACTCATCTTTTCAGGGCTACTCAGAGATTTCCTAAGTTTAAGTTAAGTAGCTAACTAGCTCAGCAACTTAACCTTCTTATTTTGAGAGGCCACTAGGACAAGAAAACAAATTGTACTACGGCTGTTAATTCATTCTGCTATTAACATAGAATTATATTTTTCCAGTTTGGAAACTTCAACCCCACACTTATCAGTTTTGGGGCTCCTGCATTCAGGAGCATTCATCTCTATCTCCATTTATGAGCAATTCTCTGCTCTGGTCCATTCACAATTTATGCTGCCCTCTCCAAATGTACGTGCTAGCTGCAGCTGGGCAACAGGAGACAACACCAATACTAATACAGCACTATTGCTCAGATATTACTAGTCTCTGTACAAAGGATGCCTAGAGCAACAAATAATTATTCATGCAAGCCGGCAATGCTCTGTATTGGAATGAGTCTCTGCTTTGTGGCTGAGGCCCTGCCAACTACACAGTGTCCAGGAAACAGGACACAGATTCTGAGTGTCTCCATGCAAATCTGGGGAGTGGTGAGGTCTTAAACTCCATAGATATTTCTGAGCGCTTTTGCCATTCTCTGCACTGCACAATTGAGAGGAAGCTCCAGTTAATTTCAGCCAGCTTTCTCATCTGTGGCCATAGAAACCTAGGGGGAATTCTAGACCCTCTATGCCATAAATAAGTGTTTAACGTCATGGGCAGCCATCAAGTGTTCTGGAAATCTATTTGATCTGAGATCACAGAGAGTAGCAGAGCTATAATACATGTTTTGGAGCAGACAGCCAAGTCTTCCAGATTTCTCTATGCAGTTAGGACTAATTAGAACAAGAGCTGGAAAAAAACAAAGAAAGCCTTTTCATTTCATCATGATTCAAATTACTGAATTTAAGACAGAAGTCTATATGCATGAATTCAGATAACCCTCTTCAATCTAGCTAGGCCTTTATAACACAAACTGTAGGATTTTAGCATAAAGAGTACCAACAGCTTAGGTGGTTGTTTGCACAAGGGGGAAAAAAGTGCAAACAAAATGTTGATTAGGGCTCATAATTATAGAGGAAAAATTTACAATGATTAGGATATCCTGCCTCCACCCTTTCACATAACTCTGCTTGCCCACCTAAACAAATAAAGTGTTGTATGATTTACAATTCTTAATGCTAATTAGCCTTCTCTTCATGTTTCCTTTCAAACTCTAAAAACTGGTTTAAAACATTTTAAACTGTTCATTATTGTTTGATTCTTTAGAGATACAAAGTGAAACAACACATTCCCTACTTTGGAACTAGGAAAATGTGTCAATGATTTAAAATGCTGCATCAGCCAGAGACTTGTTGAATATTCAAATATTGTTTTAAGGGTATAGATCATATAAAGTGTGTTGAAATGTTTACAAGTGACATCTCATCGAATCAAAATACAATGAAAAGCATTTGTATGGGTGTATGTGAGAGAGGGAGCTATAAAAATGCAGCTCTTAAACAAATTATATTTTAATTGATGTGAATTTGGCAATACTTACTATGCTTATGCCAGTCTAGAAATTATTAATTGTTGGATTTAAGATCAGGTTCCCCTACTGCCTGGGTTGTGAGGAGTCCACCTAGAGAAGAAAACCAATTACCTTAAGATGAAGCTTTAGGGATGAGTGTTGATTAAAAAGTTTCCCTACAGTAATTTGTGTTTCTGGCTTTATTACCAACTGCCTCAAAAGCCAGAATATTCATGATGATTTTAAGAACCAGGCTGAAGAGCCAGGTTCTTTGAAACCTGATTTATGCTTCAAAAGTTTCTCAAAATTATTTTCTTGGTAACTAGAGACAACATGGTCTTGTAACATGCATCTACCAAAATATCACCTCTTCTTTTTGTTAATGGTGAGTTAGTTGCAACTTCTTTGTAGAACAATGTTCAGTTGCTCCTTGCGATGAATAAAGTTGCCACCTATTCCTGCATAATAGAGAAAGAAATTCCTCAGAAAACTCATGAAATTTTCACTTTATTAAACAGACTCTTGTCTCTTACAAAAGACCAGTTATCTGAAAAAGGTTAAGGTCAGAAGCAAATCAAATCAATTGAACAACTTAACCTTGGCTAGAGATTTTACTGTTCTCTTCACAATTATTTTGGTCATTTGCTACACAGGGTCAGTGTGTAGAGATTTAACAGACTCAACTGCCTCCACCGTCAAATTTAGACTATATAGTATCATGGTTTCCAAACTACTCTCTGGATGTAAAAGAAAGGAAAGTGATTTTCAGCATCTACTCAAGTGCAAGACATTGGCACATTTGAATTTTGGGTAGATGAACATCAGTGATAGACTTCATGAGGATCCTGATGTCCTGACAAAAATAACACCTTTCAAACAGCACTTTTTAGCCCAAATAGTAGCTTATTTCATGCAGAAGTGAAGGTAGTTCTCTGATACGGAAGATAAAAATCTTTATCTTTACAAGTTCCAGTTCAATTTTAGACTGTCAAAAATCACCCAGCTGTAATTGCTACAATGATTTTATATCACATAATTCTGGAATTCCTGAAAGAATCTCCTGTGAACCCAAACACTTTTAATTTAGTAACATAGATAGTTTTTATGCTTGGAGGAAGTTTAACTTGCTATTCCAGGGCTGCTAAATTTAGATGCAGTTTCTGAGTTAAAATTTCAAATTAAAATTTCAAATTAATATTTATTACCTGATATAAACTGTACTTTNATGCAGTTTCTGAGTTAAAATTTCAAATTAAAGACTTACATTTATCACCTGATAGAAACTGTACTTCGAAAATTCTAGGCTTTTTCCTCATTTGAAAAAACAAACTGTCCTAGAAATCCATCCAGCTTCAAAAGTGCAAAATAACAAAAGATTAATCTTTCTGTGTCTCAAAAAACAGGTAGCTTTTTTATATTTTGGAAGAGGGTAGCAGTGTCTTTCTGGGTATGACACAAAAATCAATCTTACATTTTACAGGCAGTGACTCTAGTATCATTATATATACTTATGAAATTTCCGAAGGGCAACATAGCATCATGTAAATTGGTTTTTTTACTACTACACTAATAAGGTTTTTGGTCTGTTATCTAACTGAGAAAGAGCTAACTAGCTGAATGTTAAAACATACCTACTACTTCATAACCTGCAAAGATGGCTGATTACAATCATCTTGTGCATAAACCAAAACTAATTACTAGATTGAATATTTAAGGAAACAACTACTGTAATGTGGTGAACTAGAAATAAGACTTAGCTCTTCCTGTGTTTTGATTTTTATGGCTATCCAAGTCATCATTTAAGCAGGATACTGCCGAAGCATTTAATAGTGCAGGTACATCCTAATCAAAGACACATGAATGAAACATTAAAAGAGATTAAAATTGTTTAATCAGTAAAATGAGAGCTTCTGTCCAATAGAGGAATGTAGACGTTTCAGGTCTGGTGATTTGATTATCTTTACTGTTTTTCTGGCCTTAATTCAAAAATTTATTACCTCAATATCAGATGAAATAAATCTGGAGGGGAATAGACATACTCTTCAACTTAGTTTGTTTTGGCATAACATTCAATAAAAGGCTTTCATTTATGTATCATGTGATTGATAAAACAAGTTGCAATTGCTGCACAAAACATGCCATTGTTCTCACTCGTTAAACCCAGGCAACAATTTTTGCTTTTCATAAACCCAAAGATTCTTTTCCTTCCCTGTGAATTTGCTTCCTAATCACTTATTTATTAATGAAAATCCAATTACTATACAAATCACAGTTTCTTAAAACCTCCAGTTTAGCATACGTTAGGCATTTTATTTCACAAAAAACCAGGAAGAGGATTTTAGTTCAGACTGTTTTTAGAGGTTAAAAATGAAGCTAGTTACAGGAAAATTGCATTTTACTGGGCTATAATATAGTTAGTTAATAATTAAAGAAAATGCCTATTTCAAACAACAGTACAAAACCATTTAATTTAGGTATAGTCTAGGAGATCTAATAAAAGAAATATTTTAAGATCAGGGGCTGAACATGACTGTGACAAGTAGACAACAACCTACAAAAACAAGTGTCAGTGACATGGTTTTCTGAAACTTTACTTATAAAACAACTGTGAAATGAAATTATGGAAAAACTTAATACAAAGAACACACGAGGTACCTTTCTGTCCACCTGTCTGTTGGTGCAAAAGGAAAATACAGGGGAAAAAATGCTTTGTTTTTCCTATTTTATCCAAACAATAAATTTTGACTACTTTTCCCCTTCGGAAAACAGATTCTTAGCTAAGAATGTTAAGACCTTTAAAGAATCCCATCTTTTGAAACAGCAGTCTGAGAGACAGCATGTTTTCCAGGGTCCTGGTTTCATAATAATCCTTATTGCTTAAATCCACAGACATTATCCTATCTGAAGCCCTACCAGTCTTACCCAGCATTGCTATCATGGCTAGGTGGAAAATTTAGTGCCATACAGAGCAAACAACTTTTCTGCTTCCAACACTACTGACACCAATAAGGTTTTGTTTGAAAAAAAAATTAACCTACTTCTAGACTCTCATTAATTAATGTTTTAAAAATATTTCATTTGCATTGAACAACAAACAGCAATAGCCAATATTGTGATTTTATGGATTGGCATCATTTTAGCCTGTGTTCTTCTCACTAGCAGCAAGAAGGATGAAAGTGAAAACACTCTAAACCAAGGCTGAAAGAACTAAAATTCATGGAAATGAGCTGAAATAAGAAGCATGGTTCAGCCAACATAATGTTCGTCAAATACATCAAAGGAAATGTCTTTGAGATTTTTTAATAAAATTTGGATGGTCCTAGGGTGGACAAATACATTGCAATATCATCTTTCAGAAGATTGTAAAGAAGAGATAAGTCAACAAGATTTTAGTTTCAAAAAGGTGGTTTCTAGAATTATGAACAGCAAAACACTAGAACAAGCTGTCTAAGGATGTTGGAGTTTTGTTTGCAGATGGATCTTAAATATACATCAGGGAAGACATATAAACGATACTTTGGGGTAAGAGAACACAAACTGTTGACATGCTTTGAAGGCCTAATTTTTCTGTAACAGGAATCATAGAAAGACATAGAAAATACCTTTGAAAATTCAAGACTGCTTCTGACTCAGTTGCAAGAAGCAGAAAACAAGTTTTACTGCTCACCAAAGCAGTAAATCTACTTTACTGCTGTAAAATTTATTTGGGTTCAGCCCTGGAAGTTCATTTCTCAAATTCTTTTCCTAGTTATTTGTATCATGTGTCCATTTGTACCATTTCTAACACAAACTCGATAGGACAATTTTTTGCTGAGAGGGCCCCTAAGTTGGGCAACATTTACGTATATCTTCTGCTACCTTCTGGAGAACATAGTCAAGAAAAAGAAAAGAAAAATATCAAAGCATCTTTTCTCTGTATAGACTCCTGCTGCTAATAGATGAGCTCCATTTCCCCGCGATCAGACAAGGTTCGAGACATTACTTTAAATATACTTCCTTGTATTTTAATGTCTTCTATGAAACAATATTTCACTGACAAAAAAATTCAAACCAAATTATTTATTTTACTTCTATTAATTACTGACTGCAAATATAAACAGTATTAAAACAACACAGCAACTTCTCTATTATTCAAAAGAATCAACACAGATTCCTTTGTGGAGGAATGTGAAGTTTAACAGTGTGCATCAACAAAATGCAATTGCAAGAGGAATAAAATCATTGTATGGATGCACAATTACTTCCAAGTCTGATACTACAAAGCAGGAAAATTCAAAGCAAAATTTACCCTGAAAAGAAATCTAAGAACATAAAAGAAAAAAAAAAGACACAGGAGAGCATGAAATAACTTCTGGATCATGTTCACACACCTGTTCCATACCGCACTTAAATTACAATGTTCTTTTACTTCAGTTTCTATTGTCTAAAGATATTTTCTTCTCGTTTTACTTTCTTCTAGTGAAAACTCATAACTGTCCATATACCTTACAGAATATATCATAAACCAATCTGAGAAAGTCAAAAAGAAACTGAAAACAGCATTTGAATCCTATAGAAAACTACATCCAATAAAAGGCGGTAATATTTAACTTTGTAAATCCACGCGCTGTTGAAAGAATAAGACCCTTCACATTCCAGAAATAGAACCAGACATATGTACAGGCTAAATGCCATTGGAAGAACACAGTAAAGCTCAAAAAGACCTAAGAATAGAGTTAACATTAATCTAAGTAAAAATATTATATATTACAAAAGACTACCTAAGTACTTCCACAAGCCTATAGGGGATCAGAAATTCAGATTAAAACAATTATTACACGTGATCTACAAGAGCAAGATTCTGTATTGACACCTATTTGCCATACCATTCAATATGATTTTCCATAATGAATGGTTAATATGAAATATATATACTATTGATATTAAGAAGTGTTATGTCTTTAAATTTTCCTTAAACTACCACAGTTAATAAGCTGTAGTTTTGGGTGTGCTGACTGGAGACTCATAGTTTCATTCAAGACTTATTAAAATCAGTGGCAAACTGTTCTTGGATTACCAATAAATACAACAAGAATAGTTCCAAGATCCTCTTCCAAAATTTAAATTAAGGCTTTAATTTTCTATGACTATCCTCAACCTTTATAACACCACAGATTGCTTTAAAGTATCTCTTACAAGATGAAACACAGAACATCTGTTGAAAACACTTTGAGAACATGAAAGAAAACTATTTTTTCAAGTTTTTTATTTTTAATATAGAGCAGGTTACCCCCCAAAAAAAAAACCGAAACAAACTTAAGAGATTTTCATAGGACCAAACTATACATTTTTCCCATGTTCAATACATGTTTTTTCCATTAAATCAGTGTTTGGTATTGTAATTTGTCTTTAAACAGTGCTTACAGAGATAACATTAAAAGTTGCTATGTAACAAATGAGATTTCCTCTTATTGTGAAGAAGAAAACACTCCCTCTTAGTCACAGTTAATGGAGAAGAGGGGGGAGCAGAGGTACAAGCCTGTTTCTTTATTTAGTTGTGGTTGCCAAATTGGACCACATTCACATTCATCAAGTATTTCAAGCAAGTTCCTTTCTTGAATTGTTTCAAGTGTTTCATTTTTTGAGTACAGTTTAATTACAAGAGAGGCAAAATAATGCTGAAAATTAATTGCAGCATTGAATTGAAAGCTCCTCTCCAATGTAACATCAAAGTTTAAAAAGAAATTAAAAATAATCTGAAAACATGAAATTATATTAATTTAGAAATAAACTTTTAATGATATACATAGTCCTAAAAGTTAATCCAGAAAAGATACCATTTTATTAATTTACACTATATTTGGATATTCTAAAGAGAAACCCCCATCACAGTAAATGTTACAAACATTAGCACCAGAATGTTTCACTGGTTGAAGGCAATTTACAACATAATATTTATTCAACTTGCAAAACAGCTTCAAATTCTATCTTCTTTTCATCGATTCAGTCAAAATCTCCATAAGGATAAAAAAAGAACCTAAAGCTCATAGGACAGTAGCAAGGCTACACTTAGCTATAACCATCCACTCAAGAATTTGATAGAATTATACTAAAAAGAAATGTACTGGGGAAAATGAAACGTAAGTTCTGTCCTTATGTAGTTGCTGAAACTCGCACTTTCATATTCACTTCTAACTGAAGTGATAAATACTGCTATTTCCATTCTGAGTATTCTTATCACCAAACAAAAACGCCAGGACTTCTTAAGAAAAAATGCAGTGCCCACTACAAACCTCCTCATCTATCACCTCTTATTATTTACTCGTTTATCTAAGCATTAACCTACCCACAGCTGCTTTCAGAGGTAACCAATCTGTACCCCCTCCTGTTAAGAAGGCTCACACAGAGTCAAGATTATTTTCTCTCAGCTTGCCTGCAACCGGTCCGATCTTAAACTGAAATTTGCGAACTCCTGTTTGATTGTGAAAAAATAATTTTGTGCCAAAACATCGGGAGAAAAGAGTGGTAATTTTTATCAGTTGGAGTCATAAAGGCAGCAGCTTCTCCAAGCTCATATAACTCACATAGCTGTGATGGTTTACTTCATCATATACATTTCTAAAACAGTCTACCAGCATTTTCAGAAGGGAAAACAACTCTCATCAAACCAACTGTCTTTATATTCCTGGAGCCAAATCACTTTTTGGCTTCCATTTGTAAACTACTTATGCTGCCTATTTTGGCCAGTAAGAGGCTTCAAGCCAGTACTATACATAAATATATAATGTACTACCAAAAGTTGCAAAACTCACTTGTCTGATGACCCAGAGGAGGGAAAAAAAGAAAAAAAAAGAAAAAAAAGAAAAAAAAGAAAAAAAAAAAGAAAAAAAAAGAAAAAAAAGAAAAAAAGAAAAAAAAAAAAAAAAAAAGAAAAAAAGAAAAAAAAAAGAAAAAAAAGAAAAAAAAGAAAAAAAAGAAAAAAAAGAAAAAAAAGAAAAAAAAAAGAAAAAAAAGAAAAAAAGAAAAAAAAAGAAAAAAAAGAAAAAAAAGAAAAAAAAGAAAAAAAAGAAAAAAAAGAAAAAAAAGGGGTCATATACCACTTCTATTTGACTCAGATAAGCCAATGCTTTCAAAGCTTTGTTGTCCCTGTCTCCTGTCAGGACTTCACTTCGAAGGGTCAGCTTTGACTTCTGGAGCACCATTAAGGAAAAACCAAGCCTTGGGTAAAGGCAAGGGGGCTGTAAACCTCTGGTCATTCAAGATCAAAAACTGACAAAGGAAGCCTGGTGAAAACAGCTTCCTTAGCTACCTCCTTCATACAGTTCTGAAAAATACCTTCCTCAAGTACCTGCATATAATATTATGATATAAAGAAATATTACTGTTAATGTTGTTGGAGAAAATTTTTAATGAAATCAACATATCGTATATCTATTTCATATGATCCACACAAAATTTAAATTACACTACACACAGCAGTGTGTGTATTTTTATGCCTGAGTTTCAGTCATTTATTATTTCTAACAACCAGAAAGAACCCCTTCAAAGCTTTCATCAGCTGGACAGCCTGCTGTTTTCTTTGGAATCAGATTCAAAGGACATCACTTGGCACATAACCCATGACAAGCTCTGGCTAATCCGTCAACAAGGCAACACAAATGAAAATGAAGCCCTGCTGTCCTCACCATTGCACTATGACACCTGCAAGGTAGAACCTCAGGATGGTCTATAACACACTCTGTGTATTCTCTTAAACGTAATGAGAGGCTGCATCTGACCGAAGAAAATATGTGAGGTGGGCAAAAAGCATATTTCTAAACCTTGGGAAGTATCAATTTTCCTTTAACATGATCACAACATTGTATGGTTATACTGTAATAGCATTTTATACTGTTAAATTCTTTTTTTCACTTAGATCAATCCCTATTCTACTGAGTCTATGTAGTAGAAAAAAAATGCAAAAGAGGATGCATGGTATTGAATCACGTACAAGTGGCAGGGAACCTTGTTCTGAAACTTGTGGGAGTGATTTGTGTTATGTTACATATGCTTCATGGTATGGATTTTTGTATGCTTCTAACCTTTTGTATGAGAAGGTCTAGAGAGAAACCCAACATTGTTATCAGGAAAATCTGGCATTTTTTCTTATCAGGTGAGCTGGGTTTGACTTCTGAAACTAAAAGACAATTTTTTTTCAAGATTACATGCATTTGTCAAGAGAGCTTTGTGTTCCAATGGTTAAACTTAAAGAATTCCTCTATATTCCAGAATGTGTGCCCTAAACTGGAAAAAAATAGACTAGATAAAGACCATTTTTTTTTAATATATAAAAATCTACTTTATTTTACCTTTATCTTGATCTTAGTATATTAATATCCATTTATATACCAAGATAGAATAAATTCAGACATTTTTGCCCATGGACAAATAAATGAGACCTATGCAGTAAGAACGAGTAAACCTTTTTACCAAATAGTATTAGGTGTGTGAGGAGATCCAACACAGCACATTAAAAGTTTCATATTTACAATGTGTAAATAGATGTGAACCTATGTACCATATAAACAGAGCTCTTGTTCCACTAGTACCTCAGACCTGCAAATATGGAAGATCTAAAGACTATTATAAGATTTTCCTAATTCCCTGAGCTAAACCATAGCAACACACACAGTTCCTGCTTTTTAGTTTATAAAAATCTTCCATGTTCACATTTTCTGAGTATACCTTTATTCTGTCTGCAAATTATTTGGATTTCCCCCTTCCTTTCTTCAATTTTGTTAAATATATTTTCTTTGCAATAGTTTTCTCAGAATTTCTCTCTTTCTAGTGCTGATAGTTAAACAAGTTATTTCACTAGCAAGGTATCTGGCTAAGTTATCAGACTTGACAAGTTCTCACCCATTCACTTCTGTCCTGCTGCTTCTTCAGCTTTACCACCATAATTTGGTCTGACACATAACCATTAAGTGCTCTGGTTAAAAGGGCCTATCAAGAAGCAGGTAGGGGTAGAACACAGCCAAGAACAGGAAGAGATGGGGAGAAAAAAAATAAGACTGGATTTAACCTGCACAAATGAATACTCTGGTGGAAATCCTCAGAATTACAAAACTGATTCTATATCAGACAATATCTGTTAAGCACCAAAACTGCAAACTTTGCTTCTATAATCACAATAACCAGAGCAACGCACATTTTCTTCTGGTGGAGGGTAAAAGCATTTGCACCCAAATATTTTTCTTTCATTTTTTTTTGCATTGAATAAGAAAAATCTTACATGCAATTGAAGACAAACATTGATAACATTTTGCTTAAAGAAGTGACCAAAATAATGGCAGAAATATAAACAAATCACACTCTCAGACAACAGTTGACATGGCTCAGGTTATTATAAAAATTACCAGCATCAGAAAGAGACAGAAGAGAGAGCAAGAGAACAAAACCAGCATATTGGTATCTAAATTACTAAACCAGAGAAATTCAAGTACTTTTTATCCTCATGGTTAATATAATCTAAGTTTTGCCATACTACAGAACCCTCCTTCTGTTATATAAGGTTCTCAGCTACAGCCGTAGATCATACCAGAGAAGAAAAAAAAATTATATGACTGTGATAGCTATCTTGTAGTTCCTTTATATTTCGGAGAACAGTAGATATTTTAAAAGAAAAAGAAGAAAACTATCTGGAAAATTCCTTCTCCCAGTCACTGGAAAGGAAAGGTATTTTATTTTAGCTCATTTTTTATGTGCTTCAGGTGTCTGATCCCAGCTGAACTGTGGCACTGTACCCCCTCTTACTGATCGCTTCCTGCCCTCTCCATGGGGTCTCCCTCCTTCCCCT
>VZRR01005860.1:287927-327275 GCA_013398015.1 Oreocharis arfaki | reverse complement strand
GCCACACTGAACAGTGTGCCTGCAGACAAGTTTGCACAATGAATAACCTGAAGTGTAACAGATACATGCACCACCTGTGAAGCTTTCTCTGATGCACATTTGTCACAGGTGAAATTATTACATGGATTAAATCAATTTTCTTGTGCAAACAGTAAAAGTTTGATAGAGAATAAGCACACCACCTCTGACTCATTTTTGTGACAATTATAACAGATTTTTTTTCTTTAATTTTTAAAAGTTTACTTTTTGAAGAACCCCTCCTGTAAATTGCTTAGAAATACAGCCCAAGCCCCACTAATTAGTTTTATGTTTCTGGAATGTTAGCTTTTATCTTTTTGGTTTTAGACTTTCTTGTTCTCACAGGTCTCTTTACCATTTAATTTGCCCAGCAGTCTTTAATGAACGTATTTTGTAGGCTTAAATACCCATTCAGGAGTTGATAAAACTCTTCCAATAGTAGTAGCAGCAGCAGCAACATTTTCAACAACTACCAGCATTAGTAGCTGATACTCTTAAATTTCCACACTTCAGTACATTTAAAGATGTACAAACTACAGTTCAGAAGGTTCTGCTCTAACCTGAATTCTTTGGAGGTCCCCCCAAAGCTATTGCATTTGCTTACCTCTACAATGGCTCATTTTTCATAGTAAATTACATTTTTCTCTGAACACTGAAGCAGAGAGATCAAGAACTAAGAATAAATTTGTACTAGTATTTCAAACACCTCTCATTCAAGATTACTTTGTTCCACAGTTTGAAAGTGTTTGAACTGAGTTCATGTAATGTGAAAGCACAGCCACTATGACTGTTTTGTTTGTTTTACACTAAATCCAAACCGACTGACAGAATTAATTTTGGCTTATGTGTATGTATATTCATTAAATAAGAAATAAAGTATACTCTATGTATATTTCAGTTGGCAAATAACAATTTTCGCTAAACATAGTGAAGTTTCTGGGGAGATCCCCAGTTTGTTCAAAAGCTTTCAATGTTTTTGCAGCTGACATTGCTTCTGCCTACCCACATAAAGAAATTTCCCATGTCAAGGGATTTCAGATTTGGCACAAGAAAAGAGGGCTTACATCAATTTCTATACTTGGGATCTTTCTTCCTCTGTACAAAGATCATAAATCTATATATTTCAAGATACAATGTAACATCCAAATTCTAGCATCCTTACAAAAACAGAATGAAGAAGATTTTAATTGACACACACAGTGGTGGGTTGACCCCAGCCAGAAGCTGAACACCCATGCAGTTGTTTGATCACTCACTCCAGTGGGATGGGGAGAGAGTTGGAAGAACAAAAGTGAGAAAAATTCGTGGGTGAAGACAAAGACAGTTTAAAAAGTAAAGAAAACTTAAACCTAATTAAAAAGAACCCCAGTGATGCAAAGGCAATCACTCACCACCTCCCACAAGCAGACCCAATGCCCAGCCAGTCCTACAGTGAAAGTTACCTTGGGAGAGCTATCTGCTGCCAATTTTATTGCTGAGCATGGTGTTATATGGCATGGAATAGCTCTTTGGCCAGGTCAAGCCAGCTGTCCCCTCCCAGCTTCTTGCCCACCCTCAAACTATTCCCTGTGGGGAGAAAGTGAGAAGCAGAGAAGGCCTCGCTTTGCGCATGAATAAGTGATAGCAAAAACATCAGTGATATCAGCACAGTTTTGGTCACAAATCTAGAACATAGCACCATAAGGGCTGCAGGAAGAAAACTAATTCCATCCCATGTGACCCCACACAAATACTATGAATGAACAAAAGGTGTGTTTAACTACAAAAAGAAACAGAAAAGCATGAGTTTAGAAAATAGACTTGACAGTATGTTTGTCTGAATATTCATAGAATCAGTCATAGAATATTGGGCTAGAGGGGGACCTCCCACATTGTTTGAAATTTAGTTACAAGTTTTTGAAAGAACTATATTACTATTGATATACCTACAAGAATAAGGCCATTTAAGAAAAACAGTTATTCTAAAGTTAAAACATTTAAGTAGGCTCATCTCAGGCCCCTTCTGAAGGCTGGCCTGGGAGCTATCATTTGGGTCTTGTTAATAGGAAAATTAGTTAAAATGGAAGTTAAGAGCTGTGATGCAAATGAATCAAGTCCTAACATAAAGCTACTCCAGTGGAATGTTTAATCTAAATCAGGCATAAGATTAATTTACTTTGTTTCAAATGACATTTGTGTACTTCATCAAAGGAAGTGCTTATAATGCACAATCATTTTTATTTTAAATTTAAAGCCTACAAAAAGTAAATGACTGGCAGCAGGAAAAGAGGACACAATACAAACCTCCTGTCCCACCAGTGACCTCTATCATGCGTTACAACTACTACCTTCTTCAGGTGTCAGAGAGAGTTTATTCTTCATGTTCTTTCATCCCGAAGCAGTGCCCAAATACATATGCAGAACGAAGGGGGAAAACATGAGTGGCTGTACTCCAGGCATTGAAATCTGAAAGCCTCTGAGCTAGCTGAAACCAGCCATAATGCCATTCTGTTAAGACCTAACCCATTCTTCAACTTATAACATCTTGGCTTTGTCAAACAAGAAAAGCATAGCTGTATCACAGTCAACGAAATTTAAAATTACATTTCCTTGAAAAAAAAAAAGGCAATTTGTCAATATAACTCAAATCTTCCAGAAAAAAATATCTTGAAACTAGACTAGTTTTAGCTACTACTGTCCTTAACATTACAGGCAACCATTTCTGATCAGGAGTGTGTCAGGTTTCTTCCTATTTCCTAAACATAACAGAGAACATGTGCAAGCACAGCTGGCTCCTGACAGAAAACTGAGCAGGTTCTACGTCAAACTGAGAAGGCAGACAGCATAAGGAAGGACACAGTAATGTAGCCAAGCTAACAAAAAGGACTAATGAACATGCAGCCACTGAAAATACCAGTGCTTTCATCACATCCAGAAACCATAACCATGGTTATGCAGAAATTTCAAATCCATGACAGCTACAAGACCACTACAGCACGCTTTCTTTTTTTGAGTTGAAAATCTTTAGAAAGTAAATAACTCTGTATCAGCCTTGAAACTCTAAGTAATGTATACAGAACTGAGTAATTGCTAGATGCTGATGCTCTTCTTTTATGCAGACCTGCTCTTTTCTTTCATGAGGAGGTTTTAAATTAGGTAAATTTGATACAACTAAACATATCAAATAAAGCTGGAAATTTGCTTACCAGTAAGGATGACTACTTACATACACACTAGAACAAACTTACAACATTTTGCATCAGGCTTCTAAAAACACAGAGCTGTAACAATTAAAATACCAAGCCATAAGCGCAAGCAGGCCTCCTTTCTCAGCTCGGCACAAAGGCTTTAGCTGTACTTAAGCTTTTCTGTCCTTTAGCTACTGCAGCTAACTCCAGGGCCTCTCACATAGCTCAGAGATACCAAAAATATTAACTTATAACCCTTTCTGCTAAACAGCTTCAGTTTGCTTCCTAGGACAGGGTGCAACACACAGGAAACAGGAGAGAGGCTCAGACAAGGTCGGTAGCAAGACCCCAGTGAGCTGAAACAAAACCAAAATTCCATTATTTCATCCTTTTTTGTTCCAGAAGTCAGGCATGAGAATGTCATTCACTGCTTTTCTGTAGGTCTTTCCCCACAAGACGCAAATAAAGAAAAGGATTTTACTTTATTCAATCATTACCTATAAATTTAGAGTGTACCAGTTTAGGGGGTTAGGCTGTATCATTTCTGTTTAGCAATAGAAGCATCAGCTTGCTTAAAGCATACAAATAGACTTTTTTTTTTAATTTTTAATTTGAGCAGGAATAGCTATGACAAAATTACATCCAAATAGAAATAATAATAATAGCGGCAGAGATGGGTATATGATGTATAACCAAGGCACTTTGTTTTCAAAATAGACTTGGACAGAAAAATCTATATCTCAACAGTTCTGGTGGCATGCTTTTATGGAGCACTCTAAGTAAACAAATCACGTAATCTGATTATAGTGTGGCAGCAGAATGTGCATTGCATTCATCTTCAGCTGGAGGTAGCCAAACCTCTTCTCCCTCTCTATTCCCTTCTTCCTGGAAAGGAAACATCTCAGCCTCACTGGCTGTCTTTCGTGATTCTCTGTCATCTAGATTTACTTGATTATCACTTAATGTCTTATCAGAAACAGTTCAGTCATTCCTATGGAAGGACTGATTGTTTTGCATTTCTCTGTATAGGTGATCAGTTATGAAACTTCATATGATCATCTTAGTCCTACCCAGTTCGTAGTGTAGTTTTTGCCTTTTTACAGAAAAATATCACTCAATTACTGGAAAAATAGAGGGGAGAAAGCATACATGCATTATCTGAACAAATATCTTCTTGAAAGGATACTGGAATACCATTAGTGCAACATAACTGATGTCATAGGCTTTTATTTCATGCTTGTCAAGATCTAATAGTAGATCAGTCCTTGTCTGAATCATCTTCTACAATTGCTTGCAAGCTGCCTTACCTTCCCACTTTCAGAAGACAGATGCTTGCACCAAGTGCCATCCCATTCAAATTCTTAATTATACAAATGGTAGCTTCCTTGCCATTATTAGAGTCAATATGGAGCTAGAGTCACACAAGTCTTAGTAGAGCTCTCTGAGGTAGATCAGGTACGTGAGTGATTCCTCAGTAGGCACACACTTACAGAAAGAGGTTATTATCAGACAGGAATAACATCTATGAAGCACACAATAGCTGATAATTTTCACATAATAATAGTTCTACTGCCAGCATGTCTTGGCTGGCATCTGTGGGAAAAAGAAAATATTCTTTCACATCAGGATATTCCAGTGCAGGATGGTAATACAAAACACAGTTGTTCTGAACACATCTGGTGCCAGAAAGTGAAAAGTCTTCCAAAGGTTTGGTCTGAAAAAAAAGTGTAGGATTATTTTAAAAATGGGGAAATAAACTCTTCTGCTTTTCTATAGAAATGATTCAATTTTGTTTAGTTTTTCACTTTTTTTCTGTAGCGCTCTTACTGACAAGTAACCCTACAACACTGTTGTAGTTAATAAATAAAAAAAGAAAAAATTTAAAAGGTTTTTGTGAGAAAAAAGAGGAGGGAAAAAACCAGATATCTTTACTCAGCAAAAGCTAAGAAGCAGCCCATGCTAGCTGACTTCCAGCTGCTCTAATTTTGAATTATGCATCACTCAGAGAACTGATTTATTAGGACTAGATTTATTGCAAGCAACTATTTGAGACCATATTTTCCACTTCAAATACGGCCTCAAACATTTACAAGAACACACAGTCTACACAAGTGTTTATTCATCCCCTTTTTTCAACATGCCATAATAAAAGTGCTCTATTGTTACTTACTGAGTCATAACATTTTCTGTTAAACTTGCAAAAGCAGACAGCTTCAGGCTGTAGCCAAAAAACCCAGAACTCCTTGTTGATTTACCCGACTTTCCTATCCGAGTTCACGAGAAAAAAAGGCACGGACCAAAGGAACATCTAGAAAAACATCCCCTTTTTTCAGAATGAACAAAATGACTGGGAAAATTAAATAAATAAAGCAAGTATACAGTGGTATTTCCCCTGAATACTCTCCCAATCTCCAGATAATTTGAAACTTAGTGACTTCCTGAGCTAGAGGAAGCCATCTTTGCCTTTGATTTTTCTTGAGGGAACTTAGTCAGCCTGCCATTCAGACTACACAAATTTTTATAATAAAACCAGTTTACAGATAGCTCAAAGGGTGAGGCATAACAAATCAAAATTTTCTACTGGTAATTTTTTAGTTTCTTTTTTTGGTTTTTAACCTTGGTACTGATACAAGTATTACTATTGTTAGATTTCATGTTACTTAGTACAAGTTATATGACTTCCTATTTAAAAAGTGCTATTTAATAAAAAATCAGTTGTAGCATAGCAGTTGCAAGACATAATAATCTTTTTTAAGCAAAAATAGTGGAATTAAGACTGGTTGGTTTTCTTGCAGTACTTCCAAGTCTTGTTCATCAAGATGTCTTTGGCAAGAGCTCTTCTATATCTTACTTTACCCTCCCTCCTATGAATCCTTTGGGCAAAAACCCATCTACTTTCAAATAAAGTAATAATCCAGATAATTCAGCAGTAAAACACATGTGTGTATGCACACACACTAGACTTTTGGTGCAGGGCACAACACAATAAAAACATTTTTCTCTTTTGTCTGCCTTGCCTGCTTTGTAAAACTATGGACTGGAGCATTTGTATGCTTATTATTCAGTGCATGAAAAACAAGTGCAGAGCGTATTATTTAAAAGTGTGCCATCTTGCACAAGTGAAAAATACTGCGAGCACATATATATATATATATGGCTTTTATCAGTCACACAGCAAAGCACTTCTGTCGATGAAAAAACTGATCCCTCTTGAATGCTTTCCCTTTTCCAGCCCCTCTCTCTCCACAGCAGAGGGGAGCTATAAGAAGACATCTTTCCATCACTTCCAGCAATGGAAGAGCTTTTGAAGACAGAACTATTGACGTCATCAAACCAGGCCTCACAGCTAGTCCCTAGAAAAAAGAAAACAGCATTCTTGCTCTGTAAACTGGACATTTATTTCTAAGAACAAAGCACACCCATTGTGAGTAAGAGAAAGAAAGGAGTTGTTTCACAGTCAAAACCCTTGAAAGGAAAACACAGCTGCACCTGTGAGTTTTCTTTAGTGCAGCACAAGCATTGCCGTACACTTTCTTAAGGACTGCCAAAAAGCTGAAGGTGCAAAATAAGCTGAATTCTTGTGCCTTTGTGCATGAGGAAGAACAATGCTGTCATTACTCGGTTGTTTTTTTGTTGTTGTTTTTTTTTTTTAGGACAAAACTGATGTAAAGGATCCTGGGTGCTGTTGCTATCCCATCTTCTTTTGGTTCCAGTCAGGTAAAAAAAACCACAGGCAACAGAAAAGGATCCTGACTGAAGTGAGTTGCTTAGAAATCATTACAACAAATAATGTCTCTGCAAGAGGTGACTACAATACATACATGTCCCTCTGTGCTTATGCTATAGCCATACTCCCTCCAGCATGTAGCCAGATCATGTACTTTGACTAGAAGCTTCTTGGCAAACCATCTGAAGTTGATTTAGGTTCCTGTCGTCTCTGCAGGAGACTCAGCCACAAAGGTATAATGATGTAAAGGGTTCAAACTCTGCCTAGAGAAGGGAGTGACCTCAAAAAGTCAAGCCAGGCAAAAAAAAGAGAAAAAAATCACACCAGATGTTGTAAACATTCATGTCAAAGTATATGAGGCTCCATGTTCAGGAAGCAGGTAAATTCAGAAAATATTGCTATATTCAGAAACTATTTCAAAAATCTGAGCTGTAAAGAAATTCCATTCTTTCCTATCAGAACCCTTAAGGAAAGAAATAACACAGCTGGAAAGCAGAAGAACCTTGCAAGTCTGAGCTCTCTTATGCCAGCAGAGTTTAACCAAACCAAAAAAAAAAGCATGTCATGTGTTCTAGATCAACATATACAAACACAGCTGACAGGATGCATTTGAAGTCTGGATAACATGAAGTTTACACCTGCTCTTGAATCTAGTTAAAACTTTTTGCTGCAGCTGCTTTATAGAATGGTGCATTTCAAAGGCAGCCAGAATTTTAAGAAAAGGTTAGGCTCACTTGTCCTCCCCATGGGTGGTCCTCTTCCTCTTCAGGCTGACACAGCATGCTTACACTCAGTAGATTGTGTGATTTCATTCTCCCACCTCACCCCCCGCCCCCGAAAGTTTTTCTCTTTTTCCATCTCCTCCTCCTTTTCCCTTCATTCTCTCCTGCCCCCAAATCAGCTATATCCGCCTATAAACATGAGTTCTTACAAACAGTGTACATTGCTCAGTGTATATTGTAAGCTCTCTGTGTTCCTCATGGCTGCTATTCCAAACGCTAGCCAAACAGCTTAATTTAAGAATTACAACATCTGCATTTGTATACTGAAGTGCTTTCTAAAAAGATGAAGCAGGAGGCCAAATTCTGAGCTCACTGATGCCACTGAATAATTTCACTGATGCTAAAAAGGGTTAGTACAAACTTTTCTCCAGTACCACAGAGGTCAGGATTTCACCATTTGCTTTAGTAATGTGCTGATATTTTCTTCAAACAGATAATGAGAAAAAGAAAATAATTGGTGCTGGCATTCCAAATATTTGAGCCCCTTGAATGCTCAGGAGTGAATTCCATCTTTAGTGTGCCTTAATTTCTATGAAAAACTGCATTTTATTATTTCTCCATTCTCAAATCTACATCTTTAATAGATAGGAAATTGCATGAATATCTCCCTACACTGGCCTTTTCAATTTGCAAGAATAGTATTTACAATTCAAAAGAATAGCAGGAAATGTCTAATAGACTTAGCACTTGGTCTCTAGGAAACGAGAAATACCATGCTAATCACTGAAGGCTGCACCTTAGCTATATTAAAGTGATTAAGCAAGCATGAGAAAGTGTACTTTTCTGTGGGCAGCAGTACTCTGAACAGAAAAACTACAGATATTAAAAGCAAAATAGATCTGAAATATTTGTTCTTATCAGTCGTAACCATATGGTCAAACCATATTGTTCTGTTGCAGACATAAAGAGGATCAGTAACCTTTGCTTTTTCAAAAATCCTTAGAACTGTCCTAGACATCTTGAAGATATTTATGATTCCTTTATTAGGAAAGATTTTCCATATCAAATATATACATTACAGGTAAAAAAAAAAAAAAAAGTTAATACTCCAGTACTGTAAAAGTTAGTAACACCAACGTTGTGAATTGAAGGCATTCAGTCAAATTGCAGTCCACTACTGTTTGTTCATTTGTTTTTCAAAAAGCAGCAAGCTTGACTTGCAGGATGAAGATTCTGAAAATGATTTTACAAATCCTAAACCAAAGATTTTTTTAAAGAAAGATCTTAATAACAAATACATCTAGAAGTAACTTACAAGTAATATAGCAAAAAATGTTAAACTTAGTCCCCCAAATCCAAGTAAAAACTAAAGCCCTGATCAGATGCTGTCATTTTTATGCACTTTTCCCAATACTAACATGTATTTGACCAGCTTAGTCCTGGAAATTTTCCCTTGCAGTCTAATTTTCTTCTGCTTGCTCTTAGTGGCACATATACGACAGCATTAGCCTTCTCTAGATGTAATGAGTTAGTATAAACAGAAAATATAATCAGTCTGAATGAGAAATGAAAACCTTTTTCATTTACTTGCTTTGGAAAAAGGTAATGAAATAGGTTTTTTATTCATGACAGAAAAACTCACTGAAGAACAGGTGCATAGAGAAGACCCACCTAAAAACACAGGCATGCCATGTTTAGAGGGCCAGGCTACTTGATCATCAATTTTCCAGGTAAAATTATGGAAAAAAATAGAAAATGAAGAAAATTTACACTGATAGATAATATGTTATAAAAGTAAATTACTTAATGCCAAAGATAACAACAACTGCAATCACAATCTCTTCTGAAAATTTTCCAGAAAATAATTCAAATGCATGGACAATGCATTTGATAATCATGTTGCAGACACTGATGACACAGGCATCATCAATATATTTCATGAATCTACAAACCAAAACTACATCTTTTCTTCTGCACAGATTCATGGCTGCATGAAGCAAAGTATGATGGCAGAGGGGACTTTACAGTATTTTCACAGAAATCTCCTGATGTTAATATGTTTGCATACCTTCAAGTGTCTAAAAATAAAACATGGACCACATCATTTCCTTCACCAGTCGCTGTGTGACACTATGGGAAGTTTCAAGATTCTTCCCTGACTTCCTTTAACATGCACTAGGTTTGCAGTGGGGAAAAGCTGATGCAATTAGCAGTTTCCAGCAAGAGCTTCTGCATAAGGATGGCAGTTCTGCTGCTAGTAACCACCTCACCTTGCTCTGATTGCAAGTCACTGTTAAGACCACTGTGAGGATTTCTGACAACTTACTTCTTTGGCACATGCACAAAAGATTTTAAGAATTTTTGCTGGCTAAATTTTTGCTTGGATTTGGCACCACTGCATCAACCTTCTTCCTTCATGATGAGCTTTTATGAGTCACCAGTATTTCTAATCATAGCAACATCTAGGAGCAGAAAAGAGGGAATTGACTTTCAACAGAGTATGGGACTGATGCAGGCTACAAAGTCCAAAGATAACTAGAAGAACAACGGTCTTGCACAACTTCAGATCACAAGTCATCCCATCTCTTCAGGGTGACAAAGTGGCAGATTTGAAGAGATTAAGACAGACTGTGGGATAGGCAAGGTCCCTTATAGTAACTAATTTCTAAACCCAACTTGAATTTAAAATTTACGATAAGTACACCAACAGAGACTGGAAACAGAAATCTCTTGGAGTAACTATACAGTTTTCACTTCAGCCACAAGAACCTGATGTGCTTCAAAGGAGTCTGTATCCATTATAATAAAAAAAGATTTAGGATATTGCAGTCCAAACTAGACAGCTCAACCAGCCAGAGACAGAAAGTATTGCACATGTAATTTTAGCTTAAACTGCAAATTTCAGTTTTCATTTAAAGCAAATCAACCGAAATACAAACAAGCTTGCACCACACAATTTTGTAAAAGAAAAGCTGAATTTGGGATGAGGTACTCTCAACTGTTTGAGAGTTTGCACTGTTAGAAAGTTCACAGCACCATGTTAAACAGCATCTTTAGTATAGACAGGAAAGGTATTTATGCCTCGGCAATGTCGTGTAGCCTAAGGAGCTTATTTTAAAAGACACTTGTGAAGAATGGACACTTAAAACAAGCCAGTGACACACAGACACAAACAAGGAGAGCCACCAATGGTGTGGAGCCTTCTGGAAAGTACCACAAGATGGGCCGGCAGATCAAGCCCCTTGCTAGGGCCCTGAGCACCCCAGTTTGGCTGCTAACATGGGGCAGATGACAAAGTGAAGCTGAGGAAAACCTGTGACAGGGCCATCCCCAGCCTTCAGCAGCCACTTTGGGCCAGGCCGGTGCAATGACTGCTGACACTGAGCTGTGCAGGATGGCAGGCCCTGGCCCAGACAGTGTTCTCTCCCTGCAGTCCTGCCCCACCACCCTGCTGGGGCAGCGGGATGTCCCTGGCTGGTGAGGACCTACGCTGCCATGGTCACCTGAAGCACCTGACCTAAAGTCAGAGGTGGCCTGACCTTGGGCCTCCTGAGTTCTCCTTACCCTTGAATGTATCCCACAACTTGAAGATGACATATTTTGTTATTGTACCAACACAGCAAGATGTTAAGACACAAGAATCACAGGATTGTTTAAGCTGAAAGGGACCTCTGGAGATCATATAGCCCAGCCCCCCCAAAAATGTAATTTTTAGCAGTTTTAATGATGCAGGTATTACTTACATATGGTTGCCATTTATAAAAGCTGTAAAAGTCAAAATATATCAAAAGTAACCCATTTAGTTTCCACCATTCTCATAAGCATGTGAACTAATTTTAAACCCAAGTCAGTGCTTTTCAGGTCTTAATAGGTGTATTTTAAAAAAGTATCTTCACAGGTATGGTACATGAATAAATAATCCTAATTCCTGACTACACTGTAAGGTACATACTCTTGGAGTGCTTATTCTACTAGTAAATGAGATTCAAGTTAGCACTCAGAAGATTAGTCCTATTAATACATGTTAGGGCAACTGTGCAAACATATTTACATATTAGAGTATTTATAAAAACAAATGGCTTCTTAAATAAAGCAGTATGTCCTGAGCTGGTTATCTGCTTCATTCCCAGCTGACTCAAAAAAGAATTGAACAGAGTCAGGCACCAAATCTTGCCCTCAGAAAATAAAACATTACAGCATTACCAGATTTCGTAAAATTCTGCTAGCTATAAAGCACCCCATGCCTTCTGGAAGGAAATTCAACTCACACTAGACCATAAATGCAATAACCTTCTAAATCATGGTATTTATCATTTTGACTCTTGCTAGAAAATCATATTTAACCCATGGTTTTGTGATTACCACTACAAAGAGAGAGTTCTGAGCAATAACTTGTGACAAAAACCTGATGATTCTGTTTCTTTTATCCTGATTATCCTTTGCAATGAGAGTTTGAAGCTAACAGAACTTCAGAAAACTACATTTAATTTCTTTATAAGACAGAAGTACCAAGAAACACTACTATTCTGCTCTTATCCATCTTTTTTCACTAAGAGATCTTGAAATACTTTAAAGAAAAGGAAGGAAATGTCATTAAGCCATTTTACAGGTAGATAAATTTCAGAGATTTCAGTTTTTCTCTGCTTATTTCACATCCTCCTATGCAAGGAGAAACAATGGGCACTATAATTAGAGGCAGCTTCCAAACTGTGGTCTGTGAGAATTCAGCAATTCACACAACCATATTCAAGACAGTTTTTAGGGTGCCCTTTAAACTTGTGCATTGATCCTGAAGTTCCAGCACTGTTAACAGCTGTTAACTCGGCCCCAAAATTTTGCAAGACAGTGACCATGTATATATGCACCCACATACTGTGAAGTGCCAAGATACAGAAAATGAGATCCAGATTCCAGTACTCTAATACTTAAGGCCTACCTGTTAAGAATTGTTACCCAATTTAGACTGAAGCTACCAAAAAATTTTTCTCTCTGTGGAGGTACTTCTTATCTCAAAGTGTCTTCCTTTTACAAATTAACAGCAAAATTCAAAATCATAAAAATTCAGGAAAACAAGTATTCCAATTTAGTCAACTTTTGTTTTACTTCTACTGAAATTTTGATTAAAATTGGGTGTGAACTGAAAATAGGAGCTTTTAGATAGAAATTTTAGAGGAAGAATTCTACCTTTGTTGCTGTTGTTCTGCTTTTAATAAGAAATTTATGATTTATTTGGGGTGGTAAATAAAACTGATAGATCTGGATTTTTGCTTTGGGTGGGAAGAAGATAAATTTTGTTATTAGATAACTTTAGAACTCCCTAATAAAATAATGCTGAGTATGTCAATTTTCTGATGATGCACTCTCAGTACTCAGATCCCAAAAAGTAGTGTGGGTTTCGTGTTCACAAGAGCCAGTCCCAGAGTCTAGAATGCCTTCTGAGCTGTCTCAGTTTATATGAAGGTCTGTAGATATAGCAATAATTTCAGTAACGAATGTAAAGAACTATTTCTACAAACCCAAGCTTCATTCACATTCCCAAACGAACTTAAATGTAGGACTACAAGATTAACTTTAGAAAAGAAATAAAGGAAAAAAAAGAAAAAAAAGAAGTGTCTTCAATTAGTAATCTTTTTGCCTGACCTCCGTCCATTCATTTGTCAAGCTACATAGCAACAGCAAATTATATCAACTTCAGACTCTGGCCACTTCTGTTTTCTTTAGTAATGAGAACAAGTGACTGATAGTTATGTCATGTTTGTGTAACAAATTTCATAAAAGATTTAAAAGAAAAGCTCAGTGCTGTATCGAGGGAAATCTTTGTACACCCAACTATCTCCTAAACACTTCCTGGCAGTCGTTGAGCAGGTTACCACCGAGAGTTCGAGGTCACCTCAGGAAACAAAGTGGAATTAAATGTTTCCACATTAAGATTTGCAAAGGCTTAGGTAGTCAGATGGATGGATTTCATAGCTATTTCAAAAGTCTGCAATATACATCTTCCTGATGAAAGACCAGCAATTTAACTCTAAAGGTTTCTGGTAGCAGTTTTATACTGCCTCAGGTCTGAAGTAACGAAACCTCTTGTCCCTCACTATTAGGCCAGCTAAAGTTTTAGTTATGAAGCTTGACTGTTGATACAAATACTGGATAACAAACATGGAAAATCTAGCTTATGAAATTTTCTGCTCAACTGCAAACATTTGAGTATTTCAGAAATAAATATAACAATAGATAAATTTGATTTATTATGAAACACAGCCCGTTACGTGGAGCTGAAGAGTTACAAGAGCGATAAGCACAGTCAGCTACACAATTTGTAACAAAAAAATAGCTGCAATGTTACATCCCTAACTGAAAAAAAAATAACCTCACAAGAAACATAAAGGAAACAAGCAATCATGCAAATACTAGTGAGTCTTTGTCTATCAATGTCAATTTTAAATGTTAATGCTTTTATTCAAAAGCTATCTACAGAGACAGTTCTAGGGCCAGAAGAAAGACAATTTTGCTTTGTGAAAATCTCTGCTATAATCCTTTCAGGATGAAAAGATCTTCAGGGGTCCTCTCAGCTCAGAAAAACAACCTGCTTAAGAGCTCAAAAGAGAAAAAATTCCTTTTCTGCCACTCTGAGAGATGCTTTGGGCCATGAAGATGTTATAGATTGCCTAACATTAAGGTTAATTGCATAAAAAAAAATTTGGATTTTAAAACTAAAATTTGACTGTTATAACAAAGGTAATTCTTTCTATAATAAGCACATAGAATGTGACTGCCTGATTTTTATCCCAGTATATAATGAATAGGCATAAAAATTAAACCCAAGTTCAACCATTTGATCCACTATTATCTGTAATTATTCTGTATAGAAATGACCCTCAACACATCTAACATGAGGAAAGGATATGGCTAATATGAGCAGCAAAAAATAAGCCACAAGCACTTCCTGTAAATCCTACCAAACACCAAACCCGATGCCAACAAATATCTGAGTCATGGAAGTCTTTAAATGTACTTTCAAGTGATTTAAAAAAGGAAGTATTTTACCAATACACTGGCGGTGCCCAGTAGTGAATACTGCTACTTTGCATTGCTGTAGTGTTTTTCAGGGCTCAGCGTATAAATCATAACCAGATAAGAAGCTTGCAGGAAGTAAATCTGGAGTAAATCTAGGTCCTAATACCCTAACTTACTTGATTACAAAAACAAATAAACAAGAATATCTGGGGGTATTTTTCAAGATACAAATATTCAACATACCTAACACAACCTGAAATCCAGATGATTTTATATGTAGCTTCTCATTCAACAGAACGAGGCTGGATTTTTTTTTTTAAAAAGGAGATCTCAAGTATTTAATTGCACAAAGATCTGAAACAAATCCCGAGAGTAACGATGCCCAAAACTGCATTTCACATGCAGTAACTTGACCTTCAACTGAAGAGTGCTCAGTCTTCACTCCTATATTAAACATAGTTGACTGCACCTGTTTGTAAATAAAAAGGCTTAGTATGAAACTGGAATTATTTAAAAGTAATAAAAACCTTCTGCAAATTTTAATGAAATGAGTGTATCACAATTCAAATTTCATAAAGCAGTTGAAACACCTGTAACACATTTTCCAAATATGAAAGCACTGGTTTTACCTCAACATTCAATATACATATAGAACTGATCCATTAATAATATTGTATGTACAACACAAATGTTTTCATACAATAATATTTTATGACAACACAAGTGCTTTAGTACATGCTTTCTCATATACCTGCACGTCACATGTGTGCTAAATATGCAGCAATACCTACTTTTAATAAAATGCATCATGTAAGGAAAGCAACAGATAAGGAGCATTGCTAAAAAGCCACGCGCCCCCACTTTTAGGATGGAAACACCGAACCAGCTGGGGAAGGCTCAGGAACCACGGCACAAAGTGGAGGAGCAGTGTGAGGTCTAAAGGACAATTTTAGGGTACCCAGCACCCACTCACTGAGAAGTCAGCAGGAAGGATGAGTAGCAAACATGACTCCAAGTTGAGTTTTACATACTAGAACATGCAATTATGTGCATATATGTATTTTGCCATGGTTTGCTGTATTTTCTATTTTAATTGATGTACTAAATTCTTACGTAATTACACAAAGACACGTAAGCAAAAAAGGTGAGTGAGAACATAAATGGCAAACCAGAAAAGCAATATTGGATGAAAACAGGAGTCCTTATAGGCAGGCACCTTGATAACCAACAATGGAAAAAGCAAGGACTGGACGAGTATATATGAGGTTGTGCAAGGAAGAACCTCCTAAAATTTTTTAATCTCGAACTTTATGCCAAGGCTAATATATGCTTTTGTGTAGTAAGTACCCATAGATCTCTCTTTCAACTACTTGCCCCCCCCTGAACTCAAGCAAATATTATTCATCTCATTCATGAGCACAGCCCTTGTTCTGTAAATAGCTCTGGAAGCAGCTTCCAGTGGAAACATCTCTAAAGCATCATTGACTTTGAACTTGAAGAGATTTCATCAGCATAAGGAAAAGAAGAGCAAGGACAGAATTATTTCTAAAAGTCAGATTATCAAGGGAAAATAACTTTATATTATGCTTATAAGAAGGCTAGAAGAGTAACGCTTGCATACACAAAGAAAGATAGAATTTGGCTTTACAGAGGAGGTGACTAATTAAGAATGTCTTATGGTTAAAAAACAGTAACCACTTACTTTTTAACCAGAAGACATTCCATTATTTCAAATATGCATGTTGTCACTACAGACTCCTCCTATTTCCAGATTTAGTAAGTGGCAGACAATATCCTAAGTCTATTCCATGGATTTATCAGTCAAAGATTTGTTGCTGAAAAATAACTTGGGTGCCATAGGAAAACATTGCCAGTAGAAAGCTTGGGATATTGTTTTGCAAATTGTTTGTTGTGAAACACGGTCTGTGTGTTTTTTACCTATTTTTCATGCTACCACTATGAAGAAAACACAAATAGATTAAAAATACTTCAGAGGTGAAAAAGCACATGGAAGATTCAAGTCAAGAGAGACAGAGCTGGCCCTGAGGAACAATTCTTTTCTCCTATTTTGGAATGCTAAGACCTTAAAACCAAAGGGGAAAAAAAAGAGGGTGGAAGAGGATGGGACCTTATTTCTTAACACCTAAGCAATTGGCTTAAAGATTACAGAAGAACAAGAGAAATTTGTTTTTAGCTTTTATATGAAAAGCCAAAGCAGCCTTGGTTGCAAGAATTTACAACACTAATTCACATCTTTCTTGTGTCTAGAATAACCTAAGGGCTGCTGAAATTGAACTGAACAATTAAATTAAAACATTACCCTTTGTATACAAACATTTCAGCAGCTTTAAAATTGTTTGTAACCACAACCATTTCATTCAGTAATCTTTCAGGGACAACTAGGTATCTGGTCCATTACATCAGCAGTGAGTAGTCATTTCTCTCATTTATCTCAAATCAGCTTCACTTTGTTACCACAGTTTAATCAATATTGTATTTCTCCTGATTGATTTCTTACTGTGAGAGCTGATTTTTTTCGACAGGCATATTTAACTCCATGAGACATCTTTTGTCAATTTATGGGCAAAACTAAATATGTTTAGCTAAATGAAATATCCTTCTGACACTGCCAGCTTTTTTTTGTGGAAGGGCAAATATTCATCAGTAGTTATTTTCTTAACTTCTATTCCTGTTTGTAAAAAAAAACCCAACCAAAACCAACAACACAATGTATACCAAAAATGCACAAAGCCTTACTTTATTTCAGGTCTTGTAGAACTTTGTATATTTTAAAGTTGCAAATGCAACTTTAATTTAGTAGCCTCAAAGCTTTTTGGTAATCTCTGACAAACAAGGTATGGGCTGTTGCAAGACATGCACAGATAGAACTTATATGTCCTACCTGCAAAATCTGCATTTCCAAGCACCAGTTCGCAATAAAACACAGCTTATATTTTCACATACATTGTCAGAAAAACAGGCCTGATCTCGCTCTTTTTGCGATTTCCATTTCATTTTGCTAGAAAACAACTCTAGTAACATTATTCTGTTAACTGCACCTCCCCATTTCACCTTCTTTCTACCAGTGCTGGTAGTTGTCTCCTCTCTGCAAGCAGATTGGACTTCCATGTTTTTCCTACAAAACTTGAATCACAAGCTTCCTAAACCCTCCTTTAGACAATTTAGAGAGTCATTTGGATCAGGACCACTGCCTTAATATGATCATAAATCAATGTACCTGTTCTTTTCAGTTAGGTTTTTAGGAACTCTCGTAAAGGACAAAATAGAACAGGTTCCACAGAATGGAAATGTGTATAAATATACAAATCTAAGGCAGGCACGGGGAAGAGAGATAGGACAACTCGAAGCCACCCTTGGCTTTCCTGCTGAAGAAGTGGAGACAGCTGTTTAGGTAGAGATCAGCATAAATGAGCTGCTAGGTCCTGGTCACTGGAAATTTGTATGTGTGTCTATGCTGGTCTGCCTCAGCTGTCATGGAGCTCTTTGAAAACAAACTAATGAACCATTAAAACTTCCATTGAGGTAAATAATTATCAGCCTTCTTTCACAGATGAGTAAATAAAGACAGTAAATAAATAGCTGGTCTGAAACCACAGAGAAAAATCAGTAGTTCCAGAAACAGAGTACCAGTTTCCATGTTTATATATTTCCTTTAAAGAGTTTCCATCCCACTTTACTTTTTGGTTCAGATATACAGATTAGTCTATTACTTTTTGCAGCTGTATATTCAGCTCAGTTTCACAGGAAAATCTCACAAGGTTTATCATTCTGTTGAATGATGTGTATATATTGTACAGAATTATGCAGAATAGAGGTCCCTGAGCTGGATCCAGAAGAAGCAGCAGGACAAGCACATCAGCATGGAGTAATCTATTGGTACAGTAGAGGGAAGACTCAATAGGAATTGTTGCTGCAGAGGTCAGTTTTTAGGCCATGACAGCATCATTCATCTTATTTGAAACACAATCATCTTACCAATACTGCCTGATACAGGCAATAAGCAGCTTCATTAGCAGCTTAACACCTAGGTGTATAACGAATTTCCATCCCAATTATTTAAATTACAAACGTACATTGCCCTCGACCACCATTCATGCTACTTAATTACATCCACATGTATCAGAGACTCAACACAGGCTTCAGATCAACCACTGATTAATCTTTCTGAAAAGACAGGCATGGTGAGGAGCACAGAGGAGCTGCTAAGCAAGTTGTTGTAGCAGCAGGCTGTGTTTACACCCAGGACTACTGTGGGAGAACTGAAAACATAGTACTGCTTCTGTAGAGATAAACCAGAAAGCTTTGTACTACAAGTTAAGGAAGAGCAGCACAAAGGAAGGTAGTGCATAAGTGATGCTTTCAAAAAAGAGAAAGAACAACTCTCAGCAGTGAGTTATGTTCAAGCAGAAAGTAAAAATAACTTGATTACTTAAAAAGTTTATCAGTAAAATATGACCAGACAAAAGAGCTTGACAAAAAAGGCTGTTTGATAAGGATAGCTAGGTAATATCACATGTGGCACATAGGAATGGAAATGGAAGTGCATCATCTTTAAAAACAAACACTAGGTCACATTTGAGGGCAGTTGACTTACGAAAGAAAAGCAAATTTTCTTCCTCACTGTGAAAAAGAATAGAATTCAACTTATCTCCACTCTAATTTCATCTGTGTAATGAAGAGTTAAGAAAAATTATAGTCATACTTACTTTCCACATTCATGTCCCTCTCATAATGAGTGTTTCAAATGAAAAAGGGGGAAATATGGGAAGATATTAATGCCTCTCTTTGGAAGTTGTTGTACCACCTTTTCAAAACACTGATCCACTGAATTGAGTTTCAGTGTTTGCCCAGAGAGTTTGGCATATAGGACTAGCTATCAGGGGTGGGCAGGGAAAAGAAATTGTAAAGAAAGAAGCATATCAGAATGATTAAAGCAAAAACTAAAAAAGTCAAAAGCATACTGATATGCAGGATTGAAATGTTCACAGAAGTCATTCGTATAGCTACTCTTTCAAAGATTATCTCATTTTAGGGACTTATTATCATGGTATGTCTATATATTTAGGCAATATTACTCTGTGAATTCAAATACACTTTATTTCATATTTCACTTCATCTGTCCATGGTTTTTGTTTGTGCTTTTATTATATTGCCCACCCTAACATACTCCAAGGTCTTGAAAAGATTTTCAGTAGACAACAACTAAAATATCTGGTAACTTCGTAACATTAATATACTCATAAAAAAAGGGCTTAAGACATATTTTACTGTAAAAATAAAAAGTATGCATATATATTTAGGAAAAACTCTTACAGATGACAGTTTAAAGAATTTGCCAGATGCAGTTAAGGAGCACCGATAAATTAACATGAAAATGATTGTAGATGGCACAGCATGTTTTCTGTTTAGTGGATTAACAGACAACTTTAGCCTATTAGTGTTCTCTGAGCTATATACACATCAAATCAGCACTAAAAATGCAACTTCTGTAATTTTAACTTCAGCTCCCAGATAAACAAGACTCCTTTAACATGACAGCTACAAGCATTCATGAGAAAATAACTCTTTTCAGCAGTCATGTAACAGAAGCCATATGCAGAGACACATACCAGCAGCAGATAAAAATTTTACTATATTGAACTCAGTTTCCCCAAGATACAATTTTGCTCAGTTTTCCACCACATCAGAACCAGTATTCATGTTTCTCACATGGTAAAATCATGCATGTATGGCATGTGACTTCATTTGATCCCAAGTATAGCCACAAACTATTGAGGAAACTCCCATGGGGTGTGCACACTTGCTAGGAAAAAAACTTTTACTAAAGAACTCAGAGGGAATGAAGCTTGAGAACATCGCTCCTTTATGGCAAACATGTAAAGTGCATTGAAATTAAGCCATAAAATTCATCAAACCTCTGTAGTTTATCTCATTGCTATCCACAGTCCTCTTCTTGTTACTATGTTGCTGTTTTACTGTTAGCTTTTATATATTACACTGAATTTAGCATTTGAAAGACCTAAGATTTTGTAGTATTAAACCTTTGTAGCATTTTTTAGTATTAAAGCCTTTTGAAGTATTAAACATATTCTGCTAAACACTTCAATAAGACAGCTCCAAAGAAGGGAGAATGCCAGATAAAGAAGTCAGGTCTTGGCAGAACTCAGCTCCTGTAAGTCTTCAGAGGGCAGTCTCTGAAGACAATGGATTGGGCAAGCAGATTTTAGCATGCCCTTAAACCAAAAAAAGTCCAGATCAAAAGTGGAAGCAGATTGGACAGTCTATCTGGAAACAATACTTTGCATGCCACAGTGTTTCTTCAAAATAATTTTGACTTGGCTAGAACGTTACTTTGGGTTTTCTTTAGCAGACCTTCTTTGAAAGGTGGGAATTTCTAAAGCACAGACTTCAGTTGTGAGTCATTACTATTGTTTCCTTTAAATTTTCTCACCAGCTCATCCTGCATCACTTCCCTTGTTCTCATGAATGAACAACAGTAATGGAAACATACCCATTGGTAAGAAAGACTGAGAAAACTATTGTGATAGATTTTTAAATGACCTGACAACAAAAAGTTAACATTTAAATCTCGTTGCTGACTTTTAGAGTTGTGGGTAGAAACTAAAATATTTTTTTCCTCATTTAATATGAACTTTTTTCAACTTTGGAGCCATGCAACTCCTTAAGAGCAAATAAAATGCATCCATCTTGTGCAACTTTGTTTTATGATCCATTACAGTAAAAAGGAGGGGGGATGTGATTTTAATCTTAAAAGAATATGCCATTTGTGTAAAGGCAATGCATCATCAAAGCTTCATTTCCCCATAGCATCTCCGTATTTCAGGGAAAAAAGGTGAAAAAATAGAAAGTCCTCACATACCGTGAAATCTTACCTCCTTTCAAGATTTATGGGCACTAGTCTGTACATACATTAAGAGGTCACTCGACCCCATCTGTTGTGCAATAGCCAGGCATGCTGGAATAAGTGAAGGAGACTGAAAAGCTTCACTTCCCCTCTATAAGTCATTGCACGCAAGCTTTGTGTTGTGGGCCATTCATGTCTTGAGTCCTTGGAACTCCCTTCCATTTCAGTGGATTTTCTGAGAATGACATGAGAATGACATCAGGTTCTGCCAAGTGCTGCTTTCCTGCAACAAGTTCCCCCAGTTATTTGGTCTCTCATAATATTGGGACTGAAAGTTAGAAATCAAACAAACCCCCACCAAACAAACAGAAAAAACCCCATGAAAATAAGAGGAATAGTCTAGTTTCACTAAAGATGTGCAAGCTTTAACAAGTCATAGCCTAGACTTAGTGTTACTCAGCTACCAAGGAGGACAGCAGATGCCAAGAACTTTCCAGCTGCCTTTTCACGAAGGAGCACTATGACACAAACTCTGACTAAACAGATACCTAGCACAATTTCTATTTCACCTTAACTAATGAGGCCTTCAAACACAACCACAAATATTATAATTTCTCTCCTTTCAAGATTATAAATATATGGTTTTTAGGAAACAGCCTTGTGATATTATTATCTAGCTTCTTGTGTGCTACACTTTTATCCCTGAAAACTGCCTCAAAAACCTGCTTTCTCTCGATGTTAAAAACTTGCTTGTACTGTTTAACAAAAGTTCCCCTGTGCCATGTGTAACATTGCCATCTAGTGACACACTGTAAGGGTGTTTTCTGCTGATAAACTACTCTCAATCACTTTTCCCTAACAGAATCTCACTCAGTGTATTAGCTTAGTGTTAATAAAAAATTATTCAAATCGTTAACGTAGTTTAATAGGAAAGGAAATTTTATTATTTGGTTGATTTCAGAATATTTCTCACTGTGCGTTTGCACTTTCATGATTAGCTCTTCAGCAGTCTGGTTGGTACCTTTTAATATCGCTAATGGAAAAGACCTTTATATTAGGAGGAAGTGGAAGGACTATTTGCATGGTTTCAGACCTTGCTGTTAGTGCTCTGAATAATCATATGCATTTTTACTGGTTTTACATTTAAAATTAAACCTTCTCCTGGTGCACGTCTTACATGACATGACCTTAATCAACACCAGGTACTTCCAAAACAAAAAGCATAAGAACTGAGAGCCTAAATTAAGCCAGACTTAAGCCAAAAATTAATGGGCTTGTGCTAAAGATCAGAAGCCTGCACGCACTGTTGGGTCATAGCTTTCTCTCAAGCAGAAGTTCATCCCAGGTCAGATGAACCAGGGTGTCACAGCCCCACCTCACTGCAAATCTCCTGGAACAGGCACAAGATGCTCCAGCACCATCTTGCTAAAGCAATAAATGCCCTAGAGAAACACAGTCAAACCCCAAACTCTCCACAGCCTGGGCATGATCCATCCCTTCAGCTTTACCAGCCCTGTGGTGTGCACCCCAGCCCTGGGGAGACAGCACTGCACTGCCTCTGGCCACTCTCATGACAGATTTATTGCTAAAAATCTGGAAAAGGACACTTCCAGAGAGCCTATCATAGTTTACACAAAGAATTGGTTGACAGGGTTAACTTTACCTGCCTTTTAGTGTATTATACCAAACATTCTTTGAAATAGTTCCAAACAATCTTCGAAATATTGCCACTCTCCAGAAGTTATTTTGTGCCTATGTCAGCCCTGAGTTGTTTTTAGGCTTTGGACCTAGACACTGAAGATGACCATTTGAACTTCTTGCAGTTCAAAACTGAATGAATGAGGTCCAAAGGAGAGGAATGGAAACCCAACTGCTGGCAAGAAAGTAATGCTGACCAGCCCAGGCTGCCAAGTCCAGTGATGAGCAGACAGTAATTGATTCTCTCTGCCTGAGTGAAGGAGCAGTTCATGCTATTCATTCACAGACAGCTGTTGGATCAGCAAGCTCTTCAAAGGTACTTGTCACCAACTCTTGAGTCAGGGCATTAAAGGTGGAAGAAGTGTGTGTGATTTTCTTCCAAGTCTCTTACTTTTACACAAAGTCATCCTCCTTCATATCTTATCCGGGCACTTTAAACCTGTGTCACTTTCATGGTGGTTTATGAACACATTTCATTCCTATTCATAGCAGATATCATCTTTGTCTTTCCATTTTGTTTTTGATCAAAAATACTCTCCAGGTGCTTGTGCATGAGGGAAAACCCCACAACATCCTGGAACGGGTATGAAAGTCCCTGACAAATGTAGTACTCCTTTCTTTCTCATATGTACGGAACAGGATATTTTCTTACAGCAGTTATTTTGGTCCTTCTTATTTGCAGTGGCTAAAGTTGGTAGGGAGACAATAAAAATGTCTAGTTGTTTCTCATACAGTGGGAACTGCAGAGGCAGCAATTCTTATTTCATGCTCATGCTTTCTGTTGTTTCTAACCACGGCTGCCTTGAGACTCCCGTTGCTGCAGCACTAGCAACTGACTTGTATCTTGTCTCCTTGGGAAGCAGCTGTTCCCACTTAGCAGGGGTAGATGCTCAGAATACAGACATTTACCTTAGAGAACGGGGTCACTGTGGTTATCTGTATAAGAAATACTATCCCACTTCAAAGGACAGCTGTTCCTGTCCCGCTGCTCAAATATTTACCAAAAATACTTTTATTTTGTTTCCTACAGGGAACATGTAACAGGCAAGCAACAAATGCACTGAAATTTGCCTTAAATATATTCACTACAACAGTGTAGCTACAGAAAGAAGGTGATATTGCCCAGTCTTGTCATTCCCTACAGAAATCCCTATCCATACTATCCAAAGCTGGAAAATTTGATTTAAATTTGCAATGAATTAGGTTTCAAAGTGCTTGTGAGACAACCAACCATCCCTCCCTATATATTTTAAAATTCTGCATGGTAGTTTTTTCATCTGCAGCTTCATGTTTGGCCCATGAAAGATGTATAGAGGAGCCAAGAACAACATCCCAGAGTCCCGAGTCTGTCACGGATTTTAACTGTAAAGATTTTTTTATTTGCAACAGATGATGGGCCAAGTCCCAGAGATAAACTAAAGAGTACTCTTTTAAATGTCACCAGACACTTACTGTCTAGAGAGGACAAATGCAAGGATGTCGCTTGTGTACACCTGTAACTGACTCATTTTTTTTACCATATTATATATGGCATTCATAAATATGTCAAATATTTAAAAAAAAGATTGTCACATTAAGATTAAGCCCATCACTGTCTAAAACCAAACAATCTGAAAAGTCCTTTAGATGAAAATCTCTCAAGTCTAATAGGTAAAAAGCTGCATTACATACCTAAATTTAAAATCCAAATATCTTATATACCCTACTGGGAAAATGGACGATTTTCAAGCCCTTTTCAAGCACTTTTGTTTTGTGAAGTGAATGCCTGACATCTGCTGGTAAATGCACAAACTGCATAAGGTTGAATTAAACTATCATTGGTTTTTAGACTAAGGAAGATGCTCTTGAATATGTAATTTATTAAAATAAAAGATCAAAATTATTACAATCATGAGATAATGAGGTTTCAAAATTAAACTGCATCAATATTGTTTTTATTTGTTAGACTCAAGATAATGTTCTTGGAATTTCCTACAAAATTTCCCTGCAGGAATGATCAAATGCAGTCTTCAAAAAACCAATTTTTCCCTAACGTGATTTTTTTTACATTATTTTTACTATACTAAATTAGCAAGAGCAATTTCAGTGCTATTGCACTGCCATTTTGTTTAGATTGAGCATTTTTCAAAAAGCTATTTCTACACTACTCTGTAATATTTCAGTCATGCTATCAAAAAATATAATTCCTGGTTGAAACACTAGGAATGCCCATTAAAACACAGACTTAAAAGTGCAGCCTGCGACAAAGACTACAAAACATAGGGTTTTTTTAAGGACATTTCTCTAGAAAAAACAGCAGAGGGCACTGCCTAAGAATTGATCAAATGAAGGCTTTCAGTTTTTCACCCTCTCATGTGTTGCATGAGTTCACAGTTCTTTTTCTAAAATCTGATAAATTTTTAGTATGAATAATTAGGCTTCAATTTTATAATATCCAAGCACCTGTGATTTTTATGATGTACCTTCGTAACATGATGTCTCACTAAAACACAAATCAGAAACTAACTTTGTGCATGAAAGAGCCAGCATATCAGACTTAAAATAATCTTGCTGGATCACAAGTAGAAAACAAGAAGGAACTAGCATACCCAGGAAAATGGGAAGCTAAAATATTCTATGTATTCTTTGGAAACTAAAATATTCTATGTATTCTTTAATATGGAGGTGGTAAAAAATGCTTTTTTTGACAAAATTTAGAAGGGAAAAAAACATTCAAAGCTAACAACAGACCTTTGCTCAAAGTCTATATGGATATCAAAGAGAACAACTCCTTCTTCAGCAACAGAAATTAATCCTTCATTCCTAACAAAAATAAAATTCTGTTTGACAAGATTTTCTTTTGTAAAGGAAAAGCTATAGTCTTAATTAATTTTTGGTTTTTCATTTTCCCTCTGTACCAACAAAAATAATCAAGTATAATTAAAACCAGGTTGAGTATCTCTTGAATCTCTGGATCATAATGTGCATTTCTGGTGTTGAGCAACATAAAAACTATACTTTGCTACTGCAACACCAAAAAGAGAGCATGAAAGAATTACCATGAATTTAATGGCAATGTACATCAGTTTTCTGAATGCAAACATCTGCAATTCTCTTTGACAGAAGGTAAACCATAAATGCAAAAAAAAGAGAGAGCGAGCTAAAAAAGACAAAAATGAATTAAAATCAGAGCCATGAAAAAACTTCACTTTGGATTCAGGGAAACAAGTAATTCACACCTAATATAGCTCCTCAGGGGAAAGTGTTAAATTGGTGTGGCACTCCACAGAGGTGGCCAGACAAGTTTCAGTGTTTGATGCTGGTTCCTCTGAAATATAAGCAGCACTGAAATAAAAATTGCTGAAGTTTCCTGGTGCTGACCAGTTCTTGATGGATTGCACTGAACAACAGATACACACATATAGCATACATATTTATTGGATCTCCCTGAAAGATTAGAGTTTATCATGTAAAGTACAAATGGAAGTTCCCCATTATTTGTTTTCCTTAATACTAAAAATTAGGAATTTCACATTAGTGGGAAAATTCTCATCCTGGGATCAGAAGAGCATTAAAAAATACACGACTAGTGAACTCATGACATTACTACTATGCCAAGTATCCAGAAGAAAAAAACAAACCCAGACACATCTTATCTGAAGACACCCACTGGCTTTGATGAATATTGATGGATTCCTACAGAGATTTATCTCACTTTCAGGAGTGGCCTACTGTCCATGCTGAGGATTTCAGCATCTGCTTTACAAAATTCTGATTAATAACTTATTAAAGTGGAGGACAGGAGAAAACAATAGTCACCTAGTCAAAGACTCTACCTATAACCTCTTAAGTCAAAAAAAGTTTTATTAATTTTGAAAAAACAAATCCTAAGGAGATACTTATTTTTAGGAGAGACACTTGACAATCCAGGGAGGTGACAACTAGGCAAAGTTCATTGCTCATGTGGATCCAAGCTTGTGAAATGAGGCAGTCCTTACAGTGAGCTCAGATAATATATCTGATGGGATATTTGACTTTTAAGTTATTTCCTTACAGCTTTCAACTGTACAAAACATTTTACTCTTTAATCTTAACATTTGAAAATATAAAAAACCCCCAAACCAGTCCTCAAAAAGAATAATGTTAATGTTGGTTGTTGCCACATGTGCAGTTAGAATGCAGGCACCAGTGTCCTTCTCTCTTTCTTACTACACTAATTCCTAAAGCAAAAAGTAAATGAACAAGTAATATTTAATGAGAAATGGGGATTGGAAGGGCATGTAAGAAAAAGAAGCCCTTGCCCTCTATTTATTTCAAAACTAAGAGAGAGAAAGAAAGAAAAGAGGAAGAAATTTACCTTTTAGAAATAAAAGCAAATTAAAACAAACAAACAAAAAAATCAACATACCAAAAAAACAACAGAAAAGAAACAACCAACCAAAAAACCCCAACAAACAACAAAAACCAAAACTCAGAAAGACTTCAGTAGCCACAGACAATCTCATCACTGTTACTTCCAAATCATAGCTAAGCTAGTTTTATCTTACTCTTCAATTATTATGTCACACAAAAAATAGCCCTGTCTGCCTCTCATAACTACATCTAATAGCAACCATTCTTAAAGGCAAATATTTTGACACTCCAGCTCAGAAATTAGTGTTTGATTTATCTTCTATACCCACCTAATAGCTCCTACCACCACACTCTGAAATCTCATCAGTGTATCCAATCCAACAAATTCCCTTCAGCATGAGCGCACAGGACCATAGCACTCTCTCGGAAAACAAAAACAACCCCTGCTAAAGCAAGAAGAAACACTGAGCAAGGAGGCAGACTGAATGAACAGTACTGTACCTGTTGTGTATGTTGCAACACAGAAGCAAAACTCCACATGTGATATCCAAATCCCAGTTCTGCCAAAGGACTCCCCAGTCAAGAGTTCTCAGTTATCCCTTCTGGCTACCAGCCACCTGTGCAGCCAGCTGGAGGAACCTGTGGTGGGTTTATCACATGCCACACAGGCTCTAGTGATCCCAGGGTGCTATTTGAAGACTGTTGCTTGCAAAAGCACTTCTGGTACGGTATAAGAATGCCAGGATCTTTCTGGAACTAAATGTGTATTTTTCTTGTAAAGCACTTGGAAATCATTGCATTACAACTGCAAAACACATGATGACTGCTGTTAACAAAGTTAGTTGCATAATACAAACATGTCTTCAGATTACAGAAATGCTTGCTCACTGTCATGGTCCCCTAGCACTGGAAATACATATGTTCTCTCTAATCCATTTCTGCCAGTTTTATCATTTTAAAGAGCGCAAGATATTTCTTCAGAATTTACATGAGCACTGCTAAGGAGCACAAGGGAAAACAGCTGGGAAGCAGAGGAAAATTCCAGGTGACTTTGTTGTCCATGATTAACCCTGAGTTGGTTTTTTTTCCACTTTGTTTTATTTTCTAAATAGTTTATTCACAGAGGATTTAGAATTCCATTATTAGACCATTAATATTTGAAAAAAGCAGTTGTGTTGAAGCTTGGAGTAAACAGGGGGAACAGTAGTGAGAGGGAGGGAGGGGGAAGAGAAGGAGAAGAGGAAAGGGTGGAGAGAGATGGAGAGGAAAACTTTGGCCATGCAGATGATTAGGGTGATGGCTGAAAGAATTGGGCTGTGCAGCCTGGAGAAGAGAAGGCTCCAGGGAGACCTAATTGAGGCCTTCCAGCACTTGAAGGGACCCTAAGAAAAGATGGGCATTAACATTTCAGCAGGGCTTGTTGAGATAGGACAAGGGATAATGGTTTTAAACGGTGGATTTATATTGGATATAAGGAGGAAGTTTCTTACAAAGAGGGTGGTGAAACACACTGAACATATTGCCCAGAGGTGTTAGGTGCCCCATTCCAGGGAACATTCAAGGTTGGGCCAGATGGGCCTCTGAGCAGCCTGATGTGGTTGGAGATCCCTGCTCACTGCAGAAGGGTTGACTAGATGGCCTTTAAAGGTCCTTTCCAACCCAAACTGTTCTACAACCATTCTTATTACTGAATACTCACTTATTTTCACCTGTGCCCTATATTCAGCCCATTATCTTCAATAATGTGCCAGTTTGAGAAAATGGTTTTAGGGAAGTGGTGGAGGGCACCACCAGAAAAAGATCCAGTAACTATTTGGCTTGTTCAAACTGAGTTTTGTATTTTTTTGTTTAATAAAAATATGCCTGACATAACTACTGCAATATGAGCACTTACCAATATGCGTAGAATGGGACTTTTCAGGCTAAACAATATATGCCTGTTGGCTTGTTTGTTTGAATGAACAGTTTAAAATGTTTTAAAAAGTTTTCAACTGTTGCAATGAAAAAAAAAAAAAAATCCAAAATAAAGCAGCCAAATAAACCAGAAAAACTTTTCATCAAATCTGACAGTTATTTTGTATGTATTTTCTGGCACAAATTTGGAGTAAGATTGCTTCTCCAGTACCTGAATTTTCAGCCTAAATAGCTTTCATTTTTCAGAACTGTTCTGCAAAACCTATCATCTTGAAGTAATTTTCAGAAGAACAACATTTCAACAGTTGGAATCCAAAAATTATGCAGGAACTCTATTTAAATCTTGCTAGTAGGCAATATGTTAGCTAGCTTTAATTTCATTGTTCAGAAGAAACATACTAAAAGAATAAACAACTCATAGAAGTAATTTATTTTCTCAATGTCTTTCTATTTTCAATATTTGTAGTGCCAACCCATAAATAAGACTGCATGATCAGGGGATCAGAGTTCTAAATATGGATTTTTCAAAGCTATTTTGCCCTTCCTGCAGAGCTGTCAGTGTAGTGCTGCATGTTTTTGATGGCAATTGGAAACCCAAGTTACTTTAAACATTTCCATTTCTCAGTCCTCACACGAGAACTCCTGCTTCCAGGACTTCACTTAAAAATTACTATCTGAAATATATTTCAAGTGGTTTCAGCTCAGCCTCTTCCTCTTACGTAAATCACTTGCCAGGGAATACCTCGTTTGTACAGATCACTACATAAACCAGCAGTATTTAGTTAGCAACACAGCTAAGAGAACAACCAGCTAGCAGCAATACTAGTACTTCATGAGATGTGTGAGACAAGAGGAAGTAAATGCCATTGGTTTCCATAAAAGCATAATTTTTCTAAATGGTTTGAGAATTGTCACAACAAAATACAGTAGCCATTTTACTTTTTGGAAAGCTTTTTACTTTTTTATAGAGATCAATTGAGGAATTTGCTTCCTTAAACCCTGAACCAACAACCTGTCTCACTGGCTCACGAGCAAAACCCAAGCTATCATCTATGCTGGTCTTCTCCTTAGGATAAAAACAAGTTCTTCTCTCCAAGAACTTGAACTCCAGAATGGTTTCTTCTTCATCCCTCTAAAATGCTTACCTCAAACATAATTTCTCTTCACAAGGAAAGGCTAGTAAAGCATCAAACATCACACTGGAAAACTACAGTTTCAGTGCCTTGAAATTCTGCTACAGTCTGCTGGGAGGAATATACCATTTTGGAGGAAAGAAAGTAGCTTTCTCCCTGATGTTCTTCTGACAGCGGATCCTTGTCTTCGTAGTTAAAGCTTCTCTTTAATAGGCAGGCATTAGATACATTGGAAGAGTACTGCCAAAGGAATGCAGGGAAGTGGCTGAATGCCAAGCCACAAGAAATGCTTCAGTAAACAATTCAAGAATATAATTTATGAATAAACCAACCACTTATTTGGCAATTACCAAAACAAATCCACAAATTTGCCCAATTATCTCTAAAAATATTTTGTTTTCCTTCTGTGTGACAGTTTTAAGCTCTCCATAACAGTTTTTAGAGCCATATATACATCTGATATCAAAGCACAGTAAAAACAGTATGTATTTCAGTGTGCCGATTATGCTACACTGTGCATAACAGCACAAGTTCAGAGAATCATGCAAGTATGATACAAACAGATACAAATGACAAATTGTCCTAAAACATTAATGTGAAAAAAACTTTTAGCTTTTTCCAAACCTAAAACAAAATTTTGTTTGCAAAAACAAAGCACTTTTTGGGAATTTTTTTCAAGACCTTTTTGATTAATACAATGTCCTGGGGTGACTGTCTCAAACCAAGACATACACTATCATGAAGAATGTACTAAATATTCACTTAGAAATAATTCACAAATATTAAAGGTCCCTTTTTAAACAAAAGCTCGTTCCCTCAAAATCCATCCTCTCTTAGGTGAACTCAAAACAAAGCGGGACACCGTGCTCCAATCTTTTGCATCTCTTCTTTTGGAAAGTTTTTCACACTGCAGTTCTCATCATTTTTTCTATTACTTTTTTTCTGATTTACAGTGTTAAAACCTGAGTTTCAGTTTCCTCTTTCTCCAAGTCCCCAGCATATTCAGAACATTCCCTGTCTGGCAGTAAATTCCCTCGTCATGCTTTGTTTGAAGACGCACGTGAACCTTAAGGACTGTGCCAGGAAGGCGATAGCAGTGCATGCTCCTTCTCCTGGATATACAATGACCTAAATGCACCAGCTGAGCACTCTAAAGCTTCCTTATTGCCAAGAGGCTGTCCTGGTACCCTGCTCCTTCTGTGCTCCCAGCCCTGACAGCATTCACAGCTGTAGCTGAGGGAAGGAGCATGCACTGGAGAATGTGCAGCCACAGACAGGCCACTTTTTTGGCAGAGCTGCTGACTGAAGCTGCTACATGCTGCTTGCTACCTTTCCTGGCTGATGCAACTCAGCAAGACTTGCAGGTAGACTCACTGACACTCAATTTGGTAAATCTGCCTCAATTACTCTGTCTTATCACGGAGAAAACCTCTATTTTGGAAAGGTTTACCCAGACTGTTTAGGGCAACATCCATCCCATTCCTTCCCTTTGGAAGGTCCCCTCTAATATTAGTTGTCTCAGTCCCTTCTGGAACCATCACATTCGTTCTTCCTGATGAAAAGATCCCAATAAAAATCTAGAGATTCCTTTTTAGAAAGCCTTTCTTTACCTAAAGCTTTTACTTTTCTTACTAACTTAGCCTTATGCTAAAGGTCTTAAGACTCATACTGAATAGATTTCTTTTTATTCTTCCTGTTTGCTGCATTCTAAGCAGTTATTAAAATTATTTGTAACACAAAACTGGGTGTGGCACTCAAAACAAGACCTGAGGCTGACTGACAGATAATGAACTATTAGTTCTTCAAGTAGCTGCTGGCAGTCCTAGAAAGTACTAAGCTTACCCTACTGTAACATACTGCACATGGATTTTAAAAAATGCCCTAAAATGGAACAGCCAATTTCTCCAGGCACTCCCGGAAACCAAGTCCAGAAGGCGTATTTGAGTTCTACACATATTAAATAGCTATCACAGTACTTAAAAATCCCAGACACAGGAAGACCATCTTCTGGTTTAAAAATATTTATTTAAAAGAAAAGGAGATCTATACTCAGATGGCCAGGAAAAAAAAAATCCTCAGTTTTCCCCCCTCAAAACCATTACTCTGCAATTTAGCTTTCCCTTAAGTTTCAGTTTCAATGTTTTATCTAAAAAGAAAAAAAACCCCTGAATTTTCATTTCCTTTTCCTATGCTACTAGCCTGAGGAAATTAAACTCCTTTCGGTGGAAAGTTGCATGGGATGCAAGAAGAAACTGCAATAAAATGTATCCACAATATACAAGTATAAAAATATTTTGCTTATGATTCAGTACTATAATTTAATAACTTTTTGTTGTTTCATAGGTATCTGGGAAAGGTACAGACACATGTCCTGATCCTGTTACAAGAGGTAGAATGCCAGCATTTGGTACAACATTCCAGGAGAGAGTCAAGGTGATATTCCTGTTTCCCCTGCAAAAGCAACAAAGACTATCAGCAGAAATACTCAAGCTAACCAATTTAATCAACAGTTACTAGTATTAAATCCATTAGGATACAGATTATTTCCCTGGTCCAGAAACAATAAACTTTTTAATTTTATGCAGTTACTGCCAACTTTTTTTTCTTAACTCCTTTGGAGTTGAGTGAGTCACAGAACCAATTCTACACAGACTGAAGGCAGAGACCCAGAAGCCTGTCACTCATAACAGCAGTGCATCTTCTAGTCTACAGAATACATAGGATATCTTGTATCCCAAGGCCATCTTCTAACAATCAAACTACAGAGATGCAATACAGATAACAGAGTATCAGACAGAATATAGGTACCTTACCACACCAAAGAACACACATACTAAATGCAAAGTGTGCAAGTAAATCAAGACACCATGAATAACAGTAATAAAACAAATATTTACATACTTGAGACCATTTCCATCATCAAAGAAAAAGTACTTCGACTTCATGTCTTTTAAGGATAGCCTTGGGTTGTCTCCTCTCAACATGATCTTGTCCCAGAGTACCACCTGATTTAGGGCCTAAAACCACAATTGTAATTAAGTCAGAAGGGTACTGTACCAGATCACATTCAGACACTGGACTTTCATTGCACTATTCATCTAAAACCTCTGAAGTACATGCTTGCAATCCATAACTAATTTAACAAAATAATGCTTCACAGTGGGGTAATGTAGTACTACTACACAGTGAAGTGTGACATGAAATAAATGGAAACAACGAACATCTTAAAACACAAGAAAGCCATTTTTAAAAAGTCATATGCTTTAGAAGAATTACAAGGCATAATGGGGTTTCTTTCTGAGTTGCAAAGGTAAGTCACTCTTAAAGCAGTATTCAGACTTTGTTTCAAATAAAAGACCTAAACTGAGCTATCATGACTCTGCTTATGTATTTAACATTTTTTCAACTTTAACAGAAATCTACTTGAATTGCAAGCATAACCCCAGAAAATTCATGAACAGTTGAAAAAGTGAGATCCCAAGATCTTACGTTACCAAAACTTTATACTGTTCTTTTAAGTAGATGCCGAACAGCCTTGCTTAGTACTTTATAGAACAATTTAGAAAAATACTTCTCAGTATTTGTGAGAAATAGTGATTTATGTGGAAAAAAATCTAAAATATGAAATAATACAATAATATCTCAGAAACCCTAAAACCTATTCTAGCGCAAACACAATATCCACCATCTTGTTTAATATAACCAAGGTACTTCAAAAAAACCAAAGAAAAAAAAGAGGATAGTTTTGTACAGAAAGTTAAGAAAAGCCCCAAGCTTTCACTTTATCTTTGCAATGTGACCACAGCAGCTTTAACTAGAATTCAGTGGTACCATGGCATCATGGTGTTTTCATTAAAATAATTTTTTTAAAGGCTGTTCCATATAGTTCCTATCATATTAGTAAAACGGGTGTTATCCAAAGGGAAGTATCAGCAGCAACCAATTTAAAGGAGCAAGGCCAATTATTTTGAGAAGCATGACAAAGTAATGTAAATGAATTATGGGGCTACAGTAACTGGTGGTTACACAAGTAACTACTTCCGTGATCTATGAACAAAAGACACACCACACCAGGCCAGCTCAGAAGCCACTCTCTCGTTTCTAACAACAGCCAACTGCAAAGTTAGAAAAAAAGTAAAATGGACAGAAAAGGTAAAAAAAACTCATTTACAGTATACTGTTGCAAATATACTGCAACACAAGGCATGTGTTATTATTCTCCCACTCTGCTGAGCATATATCAAGGTAGGTTTCATAAAAGTGAACTTCCAAGCCTACAGCTGAACTGTCAAGGAAATAATCACGAACGCCAGTAAAAACAGCCCAGGCTAGTAGGAAATGCTGGTGGCCTTAACTCTTCTCAGCAGAACTACAGAGTGTTTAAAAATAGCTGCAGTACTAAAATGGGCAATTGCTTCAAACTCCATTTTCAATACTTACATTGTTTTTTGTTGAATATTCTGCAGACAAATATAGAAACAATTGTTTAACATTCCAGTCAAATATACTCTGCAGATGTATGCAAGTTAAGAAAAATACCATATTGTACTTACATAACCTTGTTTTATTTTTACTAGATCTAAGTAGTCTATAATCATTACAGTGAGTTCTTGACCTTTCAACATACCTCATCTCACTTACAGCAGTTCAAACACATATTTTAATCATATTGAAGTGACAGGTTTTTAGGTGGGTTTTTCTTTTTACTATTTATGAAATCTAGCAGCTATTCCTCCTCCAATGATTTAAGAGTTCTATATTAGACACTGCAAGCTAGTAACCAGAATCCTCTGCTAGACAATCTATTATAAAACCTTATACATAAAAGGCATGGCAGAATTCTTCCATAAATATCCTCAAGGCAATTTTTTATACTATCAGAGAACCCTCGTTTCCAACTGTGGATCGAAACACAATAATGTTAAACAATATACAAATACAAAATCAGTGGAGTGTAGGGAATTCAAAGAGCCTTTAATACCCATGTTAGGGAAGCTAGAACATGAGAAGTATTTCATATCGGAAGGGACACCAGAAATTAACAAATTCGATTCCCTACTGACAACAAAGAAAGCTCATTAGACTCAAACAGATCTGTTCAGATTTTTCATCAACATTAAAGAACTGATGACTGCCATTTGAGACAGTATAATAATGCTGGGATTCTAAGTTGTTGTCTGTTTATTTAACAATAACGTGTGACTGCTAAGGAAAAGACATTTAATCCACAATAAAGATTAGCTGTAATCTTTTATTTCCTAGTCCTCTTTTGTATTCTATCGGCCACTATCTCAAAAAATAAATACATTCCCTAACCAGCCTCAAAATATGTTTTATATTCTTCCACTCACCCCAAGACGAACATGCTTTTAAGCTACTAATTCAAAGGGCAAGAAAGGAAAGAATTAAGTATTTAACTGCTGCCACTGCAAGAATAGGTAGAAATATTTTCTTGAACACTTTTTGTCATCTGGCTCAAAATATCAAACTAGAGTCTGAAGCTCTCCTTGGTAGGATTTCCTACCACTTGCAAAAGTTAGCAATGAAGTAAATAACCTTAAAGGAGTTTGTGAAAATTATATTCTCCCCCTTCCTTTGCCTAGTTCCTTCTTCCAACTGCCATTTTATTTAACTTCTCCCAGGACTAACGACTTGTTTCTGGTAGTTAGGACAGTAGACAGACCTGTATCTCTTTACCAGTTTTGAACAAAAAACCCTACCACACAGTTGTATTTTACAGCTCTAAATAAGGCAAGCTTCATTTATGCCAGGCATGAGAGATTTAGTCAGAGTCTTCACCAAAAAAAGAAAGATTGTTACTAGCAGAAGTCATTAAACATGGAATCTTTACGCCTACATATTGCAGACTAATCCTTGTACAAGAACATTTCTTTTAAAAGTCCTGTCCTGCCTTGCTCTTCTTCCCTCTATATACAATATATACAAGTCTATGCTTCTGCTCTAGAATTTCAATCTCTGGTTTTAATATGTATAAGCATTTCAGAGGTAAAACTCAGACTGAGGAGCTTACCTCTCCTGCTTCTAGTTGATAAAAAAAAAATCCTCTTATTCCTGTGCAGACAGGGCTGCAAAAATCTGATTAGCCAGTTTATCCAGCATTTGTATCAAGAGTTGTATTTGTATTTTGTGTGGTCTGCTCACACAATGTAGTGTTCTTCAAAACAGTGAAAGCAAAACACAGGTAATCAGTGTCCTGCCTAACAATGACAAAAACCAGCAGACAGGGAAAAAAATCACAGGATTCTCAGACCAGCTGCAAAACAAGGTTTAGTGTAATCACCTAAATGCGCTGCCTATTATTTGGTACTGACTTCTGCAGAAAAACTCTTTCAAGAGCCTAAACCCAGACTAGCAGGGAAGCAAAGAAATACAAAAGAAAAACTGCAAAACTGCAACAGCAATTGAGAAAGAGGCCAAAAAACAATGTGATAAATTTTTTAGTACATCATATGCTTCCCAATGAATTTCATACTAATCAATACTAAAGATTAGTGTTTAACATCTAAACAAGTAAAGGATTGCAATGTCTTTTTATTTTTAGATGAAGACAGGTACTTCTATGCAACTGTTATACAGTAAGAACTTTGAAAACTTTATAACAAAATGAGTTTGAAAGGTGCAGTTTCTAGATTATGACATTCAGAACAGTACACTATATTAAGCCTACCACCAATTCACTCTCAAACCACCAATACAAACTTCACTTATAAGTAATAATGTCTAGATGTTAAACTGCATTCCCCATTATTAGATACAGTGCACTTCGCAATAGAGCCTGATTTTAAAAACAGGCATTAAAGAGAACAACTTGTCACCTACTAGAGACCAAATTCTATTTCACTGCCATAGCTATGCAAAATATTATTTTTAGCTGCTTTAAATTTTTATTTTAAGACAAATTGCTAGTTTTCCCCAAGTCCTGAATATCTGAAGATCATAAGGTAACAAAAACAGACATGAAAGTGTTCTTATTCCTAAAAGTTTGCAAACCATTTTTTCCATTAAGGATATCTGCAGTAATGTCAAATGTGACGAATCCCAAGTCACTTCTTTCTCTAGGTCCAGTGAAATCTTCTACATTTTTCCTAAGACAAAACAAAACACAACACAAGATTATCCTTTCTCATTATTTGTCTCTTACACACTACATAAATTATGATTCCTATTAGATATTTCCCTCATCCATTTTCTGTATCTGCTTGACTCTGCATGGAATGAATTTTTTATGAATCATGAACTTCATAGTTATATTTATTCCAGTTGGGAAATTAGTCAATTAAAACATCGTTTCATTAAAACCAAGTTTAGTAATCTCAAATAAAAAAAAAAGTTTACAAGTTAAGAAAACACTTTTGGAGATAATAGTTAAGAAAAACACCACCAAATCTTCCCAATTTAAGCCTTGGTACGAATTTCCAGCCCTTTGCAAAAAGCAGTACGTCTTTAAGTAGTAAACCCTATCAAGCACTTGACTTCACCTCTTAACCACTGTCAGTCTGGTGGAGTAGCAAACCTTAAGCCTGGGGTCTCCAGAAGTTCTCAGACATTCAAGAGAAGCATCTTAGGTTTAACATCTCCCAGTAATACCAGATCTGTGCATCACAGAAGGGACTGGCAGGACACATCTCACCCAAATTAGGCACTAGTATGCTGCCTCATATATAGCTCATGATAACAATCAAAAATATGCTTTTATGCCAATTTTATGCTTTTGCAATCCTCAGTGTAGCAAAAATACAGGGCTTCTTTTCCTCTGGTATTAAACCAGTCTGAAAGGTGATGGCAGTCCCTTTATTTGCATTCATCTTTCCTTTCAAGTCCTGCTATTAGGCATCCACTGGTGCCACCTCCCTTAGGGTGGTTCCAAAGCTCCACAGAATCATCATAAAATCACAGAATGGCCTGGGTTGGAAGGGACCTTAAAGATCATCAAGCTCCAACCTCCCTGGCATGGACGGGGACACCTTTCACTAGACCAAGTTGTGCAGAGCTCCATCCAACCCGGCACCAAACGCTTCCAGAAATGGGCCGCTTTAGCTCACTAATCTGGGCAAAACCAACCAAACAAAAAAACATGAGCTGAGTTAAGAGTGGCTCAGTAAAGTGTCCTATGAGCCAGATTCCCCTGTGGAGTTCTGGTAAAGAACCACATGGCAAAAACGGGAGCAAATACCTCCACCCTTTGGTGGCTGTAACAGATGATCAAATGCTCGGGAAACTACTGCCCTCCACATCACGCATACTTAACTTAATGGAAGCTTTCTGTGACTAAGCTTCCTTTCAGAGAAAAAAACCCCACTTTAAACCAATACCAAAACTGGGAAAAAAAGGGCCCTTAGCACAAGTTTGTATTAGTACATTTTATCTGCAGGCAACACGTTTTGACGTGGTATTATGTTTCCTACATCTGGTGCATTTCGCAGAGGAGAAGCCATCCCAATCACTCTGCTGTCATAAAAAAGAAAGGATACTAGGTTATCAATGGAGAAACCCAGGAGAACTACTGTTTAACAGAAAAAGGTACTACTATCGGATAAATGCTCATAGGATAAACCCCATGTTCCTGTAGGTCCCTGCCTCCCCAAAACTGCCGGCCGGCAGCAGCNCTGCCGGTCGGCAGCAGCTGGCTCGACTCTGCCGTGAGCCGCCGCTCCGCTCCGGGGGAGGTGCCGGGTGCGAGGCGGCCGGGCCGGTCCCTCAGCGCACCGCCCCGGCC
>VZRR01005860.1:194488-287696 GCA_013398015.1 Oreocharis arfaki | reverse complement strand
CCGCTGCTCCTCGGGCGGGGCGGGCGCGCGGACGCGGCAGGAAGCGGGCGGCGGCGGGGAAGGGGCGCGCGCGCGACCGCCGGGGGCGTGGCTTTGCCCCGGCTGGGCGGGCTCTGGAGAGGCCCCGCCCCTCCCCCGCCTCCCTGCCCTCCCCGCGCCTGCCTGCCCGCCCCGCTTCCGCCCGGCGATGGGCGGGGCTGGCTCCGCGCTCGGGCAGGACATGGCGGCCGCGATGGGATTGGCACGGCTCTGTGAATTCACCGCCTGCCTGCCCCCCGCTGTGCGGCCAGGGCGCTCCTTCTTACAGCGGAGCTGTCGCTCTGCTGGATTTTTGCATTTGTATAGTAAAACGTAAATAAGTTTCAGGCGAAGGCTTGTATTTTCACTTGATGTCTGTATCTTGCTTTCGATGGTACTGTGATTTGCCATTCCCTACCTTGTTTTGTACAGGATGTTCCTATTCATTTCCGCTTTGTTACATACATGCTCAGTATGTCAATCTTCTTGCCTAGAAATGTCTTTTAGTAGCCGGGCTTGTTCCTGGAATTCTATTTCTTTGCCAGATGGCGTGGTGATCCCACACCGTTTGCAGAGTGAGGCAGCCTTTCACCTTACTCCACCAGTTTGGTTGAAATTTCAATTCCAATTAGTACCAGCAAAGATCAGTTTATGTAGTGAGGTGGTTCCTAACTTCTCCCGGGGCTCCTATTTGATGCCGTTCTTTCTTCCCGGGTCTGCAACATGAGAGAATGTGAGAACCGAGGGGTGAGACCTTTTGCAATGATTTGAGGTCGATTTTCTCGGTGTTTCCCACCCCTTGTATTCCTCTGTATGAACTATACCAGGCCGGATTAACGCGGATTTCTCGGGGTTGCCAACAGGTGTCAGCAGTGATTCAGTTATATGTAATTTCCTCTTCCCAGCCCGTAGGTTCCAGTGTTGCAGATACTGGGAGTAGGAACAGGAGGTCAGATGCAGGAGTCCAGAAGGGTGGAAGGCCTCATGGTGACTGGAGGGATAGGGAGAACAAGGTGTAGCCTGCCAGGCCATTCTGAAATACGTATGTTTTGTAACGATGGTGCTGGTTTTTTCCCTCCCTGCAGCCAAGAGTCAGGTCTATGAATCAGGGAAGAAAACTCTTTGCAGACAAAGGTAGGAAATGGAAAAAGAGAAGGATCCTACTGAGGCTTTTTGTTTCCTCCCAGACTGAGTACCTGTAGCACATGTCTATTTAGCCGGTAGGATGAAGGTACCTATGGAGACATTCCTTTCTCTGGGGACCCTGTTTCCACTATGCAGTTGGTTTCTGTGTATCTGTGTGTTTGCCACATTGAAATCAGTCTCAGGTCCGAACAGGGTAGGCTCTTTTCTGCTTTGCATTTTGTAGTTCTTGACCTTTTTGATATTTCATAAGAGTTCCAGCAACACAAAAAGTTTCTTGTGTAAAGGTTTTTGCTGGCTTGTTATTATTTTATGCTATTCAAAATATTAATTATTGTGATGATTTATGGCCTGGAACTTGTTGTTACTGAAACCTTGCATTACTCTTACTGAAAGGTGGGTACTGTTCTCCAAAGTATTTAAAGACTTAAAAGCATTAAGGAAGCTTTTACTGCAAACTAATAATTTTGGAAGTTATAAAATGTCGGCTGCTTTCAAAAAGATAGTTTGAATGTGAGCACTGTTTTTTTCATGTATCTACAAACAAAAGGCTTAATTGCCTTCATTCTTCCTTTTAGTTCATGTAGTTGCTGTTTAGAGTTTTTCATATTAAACAACTGTTTAATTAAAAAATGGCTCTTGGGCAGAACTTACAGGAATAAAGTAGTGAAATTTCCGAAGCAGTAGTTAGTGTCTGCAAAAGACCAAAATCAAAAGCCTTAGCCAAATTCATCTGTTTTTAAGGCAATGAATAAATATGGCTGTTGCTTGTGAAGGTTTGGATTTATTTTAGTAGAAACCTTAAATAAATGTCACTTAAAAGCACAGTATGCAGGGGAAGACAGATGGTGTAGTTTATTCAACAACTGATCTATTACTGTTTCAGAATAAAGAAACCTATAGCTTTTTAATGACTGAAATCTTGCAAAACCAAAATAAGAAAAAAAATTTTGGAACAAGGCAGTTGTGAAAGAAGAAGGGGAGATAATTATTCACAATAGCTGTTTGCTCATAAGTTTGTTCTTTGAAGGATATAAAATCTGTCATTTTGTGAAGAATAGTGACATAATATTAATGTCAAAAGTCACTGTCAGCTAAATAAGGTGTGTTACTGTGAATTGAGCAAATACTATAATTATGGAAACAAATTTATAGGATCTTGAGGAGGCAAAAGAGTTTGGGAGACCATTTCCAAGATGCAGTGAAATGGTGTTTATTACACCGAAGCAGCATCCTTAAGCCCAGACCAGCAGAACACAAGGCATGTCAGTGTTCAGGCTGGCTATTACTTCAAGAAATGCCATGTTTTTCATTACAAACTCATTGAACAAATGGAGAGATAGGATTGGCAGCAGGTCTGGAATGCAGAATTTGCCATCCTTCTCCAGTCCTTACCCTAAAATTGTCTGACTTTGAAATTGAATTTTTGTGCACTCTTTGATCTATTAAACATGTGTTCTTTTTTTATAGTGCCGGCGCTTCAACAGGATTGATCCTTGTCAGCAGCTGATGATTAGTAGTCTTTTGAGAGAGAGTAGCTTGCTTTCTTTGGTTGGCGTGTTTCTGCTCTGATGTTCAAGTTACGGAGTGATCCCTTTCATCATCTGTAAACAAAATAGCAAGTGTTGACACTGGCCATCAACAGAGATTGCTATGAGTTCCTTGTTTTCCCGCTGAAGTCATATTGGTTCTAACCTGGTACACATAGATGGGAGCTTTGGGGTGGCTGGCAGTTTGGGGTGTATCGTTTGTGAATTTCAAGTGAAAGGGAGGTGTTAACTTCAGCCCAGCTTCTTTGGCCTTCTTGGGGCTTAAGTTTCTAACTGTTTTACAGGTGAAGGTTTAGGTGCCTGTGGCATCTCTGGTACCTGGATGCTTAGATGAGAACTGTATGGATAACCATTTTTTTGATCTAGGGACATGTATATATTTCCTGATTTTGTTACCATAAATGTCTAAATACTTTCTTTAATTTGTGTTTTAGTAATTGTTGAAATGTTAATTCTTTAAGAGACAGTAGCAACACACAGCCTCTTAGGCAGCTCTGGGTAGGAAGATGAAGATTAAAATAAATGTGGCCATGATCAGCTGTCTCTTGCAACATCCCCCTTTCAGTTAACACCTCTTCTGGATGGCTTGTTTTTACAGCTGGTGTGGAAAGGCTGTGACTAAGAGAAGAGGCTTTTTGGACTGCATTGGAGGGGTTTGGATTCTACTATTCTTCTCACCTCCATTTTTTAGCTTTGGAATCTACACAACATGCAGAATAAGAAGATAAGCAAGAAGAAATTTCCGCTTGCCTTTGTAGTAGTGTGAGTCCTTCAGCAAGAAAATCTTGGGGAATTTTTAATTTCTGATTTCACGATGAAGTTGATATTTTACAACATTGTCTCATTTAGTGGCATAATATATGGCAAAATAAAAGCTGCATCACAGAGAGAAACAAATATTCTTGGGTATAAAAACAAAGATAATTTTTGGCTCTTGTGAGGTTTGCCCATTCCATGGCCTTGAAGCCGTGTTAGGTAGAGTCATTCATACATTACTGATTCAGCTTAACCTTTCTCACTTCGTTGTGCTTTGCATTCTGGGCAAGAAGCCTGGGTACTACTGATCCACCTCACCCAGGTTTTACCTCATTCACTCAGCCAGTTGCAAGTCTTCATCATTAAGTATTCTTATGTCTCTTGTAAAAGCACCAAGCAGGGACTTGTCATGCCTCAGCTTGAAGAAAAAGATGTTTTGCCAGCTCTGTCATGGTGATATCATTTAGCCAATGCCAATTTTAGTGGATGGAAAAAACCCTTCTGTTATGAACACTAGCTATGGGAGTCAGAATATAGTGATATAAGCTTGCAGAATAAACTTTTAACTCTCATCTCTACTGTTGACTCTGTAATTTCCTTTTATTAACCGCATGCTTAGGCACCAAAATATGCTTTACACAGAAAGGAGGAAAATTAAACCACTTTTACTTGGTCAAGAAGAAAACCTGACAAATTTTGAAGAAAGGGGGAATAAAAGTAAACAGATGATTCACTGCTTTTAGAAACAAAAATAATTTTTTAAAGAAAAAAAAATTAACAGTTGAAGAAAAATTTAAAGACAGCCTATAATGTAGAATAAAATTAACAAATTTCAAAGGAATTCAAATTGATGACTGAAGATTCTCTGCTCAGGTATTGTTTTTATTTAGAGGCATCTATTTAATAAGAATGTGTGATATTTTTGCGGTTCATTAAGGAAAAGATTAACCATGAAAAGTGCAAAAATACCAGGTTTAGTTCCATGAATTTAGATTGTTAAGGTGGTTGCACTGCCTGCTAGAGAAATAGCAAAGTTAGTTTGTCAAGCTAGTTGAAATACCAAAAGCATAGGTCCTGCGGTGCCACAATCCTAAGGAAGAGGTTGAGTTAGTTTCCAAAGAGGGAATCCATGTTCTGTAGACATGGTTGGCAATGGAAGGAATCTCTTGGACCCAAGAAAGGAACTATACAAAGGGAAAGAGGTGCACAACGAGGAGACCCTTCCCAAGTTTCACTGATACAGCTGTATCAGTACATAAGGCCATGGAAAATTATGCCTCAGTATCCTCACGAAGAGGCAGCGAGTATGTGCATTTTGACATTACTCCCGCCTCGTAGTTTGCTGCAACTTTTTCTAGGGGGTCACTTTCTCTGTCACAGAATGGGTTGTAGGGAATGGGTGTGAGTGGTTTTTTCAGTGTCAAGTCCAACAGGTTAGTTTTAACTTATCAACAGTTTAAACTGCCAGATTTTGAACTGAGGAGTGTACCAATACACATTCCTTCCTGTTGATTTCCAGGAAGGGAGAGAGTGGGGCAGGAGCCTTTAGCTGAGGAATGGAATGGGCAGCTGGACGTGGTAACTTTTTAAATTTCCGGGGGGCAAGATTTGCTAGAGTTTGTCAGTCAGCAGGCTGTGTGTGCCTGCTGTCTGACACGTTTCTGGTTTTAGTAATGTCTGTAAGTGCACACATGACTTGTTTTGGAATCTTCTGCAATGCTCTTAATAGTTGAGTTATGTTAGTTATCCAAAGAGGACTGCAATAAATACTGTAAATAAACTTACTATGTTTCTGGTAGAACTCAGATTAAATTTACTTGTAGGCACATTGGTCATACCTGCTTCCCTGCTGGGTAGAACTTTGCTGTCAGTGATTAGATGGACTGGTTAAAGCAGATCAAGCATGCTCATGTGATAATGTGGCTGACAGCAGGATTGTTGATATTGGACTTGTAGCTGAAGGAGCATCTATCCCCATTACAGGGAGCAGCTATCCAGTGGTGTATAACAAAGGGATACAGATTTAAGATTACTATGTTATTTTTTCAAGAACAGAGAAAGTTAGAAAATTAGAATTTCATAATCATTTAAATATCTGAGTTACTTTTTATGCTTTTAAATACATGTCATATGGAGAATGTCTGTTATGTGTAGAGATACTGATTGATACTTAATACTTGACCAGTAATTCCATTCTTTGGAAATCCAGACATACAAGTCTGTATACTAGGATTATTTTCTAAGATAGGAGTAGTATTTTCGACTACTAGGAAAGGCAAAACACCTCAATTTAACCATTTTGAACTCATTAAGAGTTAGGAGTAGAATAAGCCATCTTTTCATGATGTTAGAAATGAAAGGTTGCATCATTCATGTTCCAGAATAACATGATTTGTATAGAACCTAAACTGTGTCAGACCAATGATTTTAATACACTGGAGGAAAAAAGTACCACTGTACCACCCAAAGGCATAAATTTGAACTTTCTAGAGCAGTTTGAGAACTGATGGAAATAATGTGCTACACCAAAGTACAGAGAGAAAGTATAAATGTAACAAAACTTTATTGTGCATTAAAGCTCTTTTAAATGAACTGTTGTGTTTCATTATTAGAGAAGACAAATGGTGTCTAAATATGTAACTGTTTAGTAGAATGGATGTCAAAACCCAGAGCACAACTAAGAGGAGAAGTGTTTTAAGACTCTCATTTTTCCCTGTTGTGACACTAAAGATGTCATTGCATTGCATTTTGAAACAGACTTTTGGTTAAAGTCTTTGGCTGGGTTACCAGGATATTAGCAGGAATTATGAGAACTGCAGAAATCTGAATTAAACGTGACTTTGGTTATGAGTTATAACGTCATGCTGCATGGTTTGTGTAGATCCTGGCTAGACATGGCATTTGGGAAGAAAAGCTGTAAAAAGGAGATGAGGGCCTTTCATTTGTTTCGTTTCCAGTGTTGTGTCTGTTTCAGTTGGCAACACAACTCTCAGGTTTTTGTACTGATAATATGGCTTTGTCATGATGCTCAAGTAATTCTGTAGAGTTCTTAAGGATAGGAGTGGGGTGCAGTGAAAAAGCAACTCAGTTCTGAACCAAGTTTCATCTTTTCTGGATGAAAAAGTTTGTGTTCTCTCATTTTTTGTCTTTTCATTCCTCCCAAACAGTAGCACAAAATCTGTACTTCGGCCACCTCTTTTCATCATATTTTATGAAGAGTAGTATTTCTGTTGTGCTAATGGGCTTGAGTTCCTGTTTGGAAAAAGACACAGCAGTTGCTTGATGTTTTCCAGTCACTCCAGCTTCTGAATTTCTTGTAGCTCTCAGGTAAATGCGACTTATTTGGGTTTATTTTCTGTGCCTAAGCATAAATGCATAATATTCTTAGCTTAGGAATTACATTAATGAAAAGAACACTTAATAACATTAAAGAAAAGAATATTAATAATAAAATTTAATAAAGAATATTTAATAATACTTTTTGCAGATTGTTTTATTGTATGAGTGCCTTTTTTTTGTCTTCAATTCGATGTTAAGGTAACATTTTGCATAATGAGGAAATAAATTTTAGATAGTTCCTCTGAGTCTAGATTTCTTCAGTTTAAATGCTTTGAATATAAAATAGTAGTAGAAATTGCTGAACATAGATTGTTCAGCAAGAAAAGACAAACAAAATTCAGTAGCTTTAGGTAAGTCAGGTAAAATTTTGAGGATTAGCATTTCATACACTCATTAAAATACAAGTCAGCTGGTCACTAAGCAGGTAATTTTTCATGCTGAGTTAGGTATTTCATTTTTAGTAATGCATGCTTCTCTTCTTTTGAGTCTTTCATGAAGCATTGCATGCTTACACAAACTCAGTACTAGAATTTGATTTCTCACTGATTTTATATAAACTCTTTCTGTTTCAAGGGCATTGCTTTAGAAATTTCTCCTGATTGGTTGTCCATAATGTTTAAAATAATAAATTCTTCAGAGCACCTAAGAGTTCCTGTTCCTCTGCCTGATATCTTATAATCTTCTGTTATAGTTGTTATTAGATGGAAGTTTCAGAACCAAGATGACTATCAACTTCTTGTGTATATTTAGCCAACTCTTATATGTGGAGAAAGACATGCAGGTGAAATAATTCCTTGTACTGTATTGCATCTCATCTTTAAAAAAAACATTTTCGCTTTCAGACATTTATATGCATCTCCAAAATACTGAAGAAAACTATTAAGACTAACTGTAATGGAATTTGTGCTGTGGATATAATTACTCTTTTACATCTTCTATCATCTAGTTTAAATATATTACTTTAAAAATTTAAAGAGAAGGAAGTATGTTTTCTGAGAGTGACAACACAGCATGTGCTATAAAGAAATCGTATTTCTAAGGGTTTTATAGTCTTTGGTGTTAAAAAAAATGCCTTCAAAGACTAAGTATTCTATCAGTTGTGTTAATTTTCTTGCTTATCTTGCCTTACTGAAAATTAAACACACCAGTCTTCTAAAGCGTAGATTAAAAATTGCCAGAATAAAATAATTTATGAATGAGGTTCTGTAATTAATCAGATAAGAGAGCATAGTTGTTGTTTTTTTTCTAAAAATTACTTTGTTAGGTTGAGGGCAAATCATACTCTAGATTTTGGACAGTTTGAATTAGCACAAACAGGTGCCACTGCTAAATACTTTCTTTCTGCACTTGGCTGCTACATAGCAAAGCATTAAAGGCCAGGCTACTTTGTCTGAGCTCTGGAGTTTGAAATGAACCACTTTATAGTAATTATAAATAGTAGTATTGCTATCTTAATTATGCAGGTTATGTTCTTTAGAAATGATAACTGACCAAGCTACATTAAAAGGGAACTCTTAAGACCATAAATTCCATAACTTGAAGTTTCTTAAGTGGTTTTGAAATAGTTAATTTCCAGAAATGGGGAAGCATATCAGAGGAGTCATTACATTGTTCTTGTTTTGTTTGCTGGGAATGTGCTAGTATGTCAAGGTAGGGATATCCTTGTCTGTCACAGTATTTCTATCTTCTTAAGCAAAATAAAAGTCCAAATATTGTTAATCTGCAATGTAGCTTGTTGCCATTTACTTGTGTGCTATGGTAAAACCCTAAATGCTCCTCTTTTGTCAACATTAAGTGAATGAACAGTCAAGATTTAATTTTATTTAAGTTTGTAACCTGAATTTTGTATTAAAATAAAAATTCTTAGATACCTAGTTAGTTTCAGTATTCTTTTCAGCAGGATATCCGAGTGATTTTTTAACAGCAATGAAGTTATCTTCAGAATACTCCCCATTTTACTAGTGAGGAAATGAAGCCAAGAAATTTCATTCCCAAAAGTCAAAGCTACATGGGAAATGTGAATATCCAGATTCAACCACTGCTCTTTTCAGTGTTTTTGTATCTTTAAAATGTCGTACATTTGTTACATATGGTGCATTTCCATTTGGAAGCTCTCATTATTCTGCAGTGCTGCAAGACCTGGCTCCAGTTACTTCATGTTGCCATGGAATAGAAAATTTGGGACACTTACATCCCACTTTTTTACACTCCTTCATGGCATTGCATTAACTGTCAGATCCTTTATTTATCTACCTATGCTTCTATTTTCTGATTTCCATTACAACACCTGTAGCTTTCTGTTTTCCCAGTCTGCATGGGCTTCCTCTCAGCTATTCTGTGTTCAGGTCTCAGCATTCACGTTGTCGGTTCTCCCAAAATGCTGTGTGGGTGTTAACTTCTAAGCAGTTGCTCAGTTTTCATGACTGGGTGCCTTGTGTAGCATGGCTTTGCCAACAGGCTGTAATGGTAGTTTCTGTAGCACTTTAGTAGACTCGGATTAGGATAGACTTGGTTCTGTGTGGCTGCGAGAGTTTCCAGCTAAGCTGACACATAATATGAGTTAGAGAGCTCTGAAAAAAGGAAATATTATGAGAGTAATTTTGCCAGCTTCTGATGAGTATGTGTGAACTGGAATTGTCAAAACTTGTGATTCATGTAGTTTTTCATCTTTGTGTAGTTTATTACTGATGAGGGAAATTTTTGAAAGGACAAGAGGCAAGTTTTGATACAGGAGTAACCTTCCTGCTCAATTTTCATGTTGTTCCTAAAAACAGTTATAGTTTTACAAATCTGTGAGGTTATTTGAAACATCACTTACGAAATACTAAATGCATACACAGCCTTATTATTGTTGTTTTAAATTTACTTTTTTGAACCTTAACAGAAAAATTCAACTTGAATAAAACTATCTAACAATTGAGAAATTTATTTTGTGATTTATCTACTGCAGTTATACGAAGCAGGAAACAGTATTGTAAGGGGAAGATGAATTCTGAGCACTGCTAACTCCAGCTGTTATTCATGGTAACTACTATTTGAAGTTTTGCCTCTACAAAGAAGGACTATTTTGTTAGTTAACAAAATGTGGGCCAAGTCCAGATGAGAAAGCAGGGACTAGATGGCACAATATGAAATAAGGAAAAAATGGTCAGGGAAAACACTGTAAGGAAGAAAAAGCTTTCTGTAACATAATTATGATTTTTCCTTGATCTGCATGGTAAATTTGTAAAACAGGTACATAAGATGGCTGGGGAATTCTGTGGACTGATCGAGTTAAGCTTAATAATACTAGTACAAATATGGAAGAAGTAAGAAATTCTGATATTGGGTGTGTTGCTGAGGAAAATACCATTTCTGTTAATGATTGGAACAGAAACTGGCAGTGGTAGCTCAGAACATAAAGCCTTTTATACTTCTGGAAAACTTGATACCTCAATTCAGTGTCAGATAACAATGTGCCAAATATAAAAAGGGATTTTCATTTGGCATTTTAAGTACTCATTCCTACTTCTAATAATGGTATGAGGAAAGCAGTTCCTATTCTGGCTGGATGAGAAAATGTCTATAAATGAAATTTAGTAAAAGATTGCATTTATTTTTTAACCAAATAATATAGGTTACAGTGTAAACTGCTTTTTAATTGCCTTTTCTAGTTATGTTTGACTTTTAAGTAGATTAAATTTTTTCAAAGAAAAATACCTAATACCTGTTTCTCTCAAGATAAGCACAATTCAATTCCTGTGTATTAAATATCTTGATATTTATTTCCAAGAACATTTCCTTTTATCATTGTATTTTCTTCATTTATGTAGGTTTGTTTGAATGTAGTTTCCAGAAAACATTTTACTTTCTTACTCTAATAAAGTACTCCTAGAATCAGATGAGAAGAGGTGCCTTATTGTTTCCACTTTCCTATCAGAAATATGATTTTGTATTATAGCACCTAATACTGCTATATTGTTCATTGAAGTCAGGGTGATTTGTGGATGCAGTGACGTTTGGATCATACCCTTTTTTCCTGATGGACAGTTGCCAACATTCTAAAAATGTTTTTTTCTGATCACCAAATGAGAATCCAGGGTAGAATAGAAAGGTTTAGGATTACTTTGGGTAATTTTAAGTTATAATTCAAGGTACTGTTTTTTAATTTAAAAGGAAATACAAAATTTTAGAGCAGGAGCCTTTCTTTTACTGCCATGATTCTTTATTTTAGGATTATAGTTCACTTAGAAATCTGGTTCTGTCATGCTGCTCCTCGGTTTGTACCATGTTGCAACTCAGCAATTTACTGAGCAATTACTCACACTAATGGAACAACTTGTGAGTGACCACTAATGACTGTGAGTAATGACTTTATGGTATAAAAGCAAATTAATTCTTTAAAAATCTGAGGAATTTAGATTCTGCTCTCTAAAGCTGGCCAACAAATAAAGCCTGTCATGTCATAGGTTTAAAATAATATGATGCAGCACAATGAAATGTGTATCTTAGCTATCAGAAATTTTCCATTTGTGTATTTACCATTGCATTTTAATTCATTCAATTTTAGATGCTCCAAGGTCTTATGCATAAAACATATCTAGATGTTCGATTCTTATCACCTGCTCTGAATGCTGTTTTTTGTATAGTGCTAAAGTCTTTGTACACTAGATACTTTCATTCAGCCTAAGCAAAATAATAAGAGACTGTCAAAGCTGGTATAGATTAAATCTCTGTTTATATATTAATGCGTACTTCAATTATTTACTGATATGGTTCTAGTTTTTTAAGGAAAATATATTGGTCTGAAAAAATGAAATATCAGAAAAGAGCAATTGTACTTAAGCAGCAGAAGAACACATTTTAGCAAAACCAGATTGTCTGAGTTACCTGGTTTAGTACATGAATTGCAGGGTTTTATAATAATACGTTTGAATATGTATTTTAAACATGTAAATAAATGAATTAGAAATAGAGAATTTGGAATGCAACAGACCTTTTAAGTGGAACAAGTACAATCCAGGATCTTGGAACCTGCTGTCCCACGTGAATATCACTGGGCTAGCAAGAGCGGTAGTGAACTCAATACTATGTACAGTATAAATAATCGTCATATTTTGAGCAGCAGGCATCATGACCAGCTGATATTTTCTTTCCCCGGGACCAGTTGTTCCCAAGAGTGCATGGCTGGAGCCATATGATCTTATCAACACATTTGAGAGCCTGACCCAAACACTGACAGAGGTTTTGCTGCAGCAATGACTGTCATAGAAGAAAGTCGCCCTTTTGCGCAGCAGTTATCCAATGTCTACTTTACTATACTTTCACTTTTTTGTTTTAAGCTTTTTGTGAAGATCAGCCTCGCTATACTTAGTCATTTCTACATTGTGAAAGGAAACCGTAAGGAAGCAGCAAGGATAGCTGCTGAATTTTATGGAGTTCCTCAAGGACAAGGTATATTTGTACATACTATGTTATCACTACTGTTTGGGGATTTTGTTGTTCAGGTAATTACTTATCTGCTAGCCTGCATTCAGTTTTTCAAATTATATGTGTAAGTAGGTTTTTTTTCTATAGTTGCTGCTGTGTTTTGTATTAAAAAAATTATCTGTAGGAGTGTTAGATTATGTGAGGTTTTTTTGGGTTTTGTGGTTTTTTTGTGTTTTTTAAATTATTTTTTAATTTTTAGATTAATATTAAGTTCAGAATAAAACTGAAGTATCATAGCCAGTGTTCTGTTAGGAGAGAGGCCTTTATTTGAGATGGCTGTATTCAAATAAGGTTGCTGAATACTTCCCTATCTGGGACTATTTTCCCAATTGCTCCTCATGTTCCCCAGCTTACCATGTATAGTTAAAATTTTCCATGTTTGGCGTATGAAACATCAGAATATTGTTTTGCACCACCCCAGTGAAACTAGTCCAAATATTTCTGAAAATTATTTCTTGATTAAAGTAAAATTTTCTTATAGTAATTTATTTGAGAAGATATAGTCCTCATGTACTTTGAGTAAATTGTCTCTTGGCACATACCAGGAACCTTAATAACCCTTAGCCAGGGCCAGCTTTTGGGCATCTGTGTGGAAACCCTTCAAATTTTACTGGGTTGAAGGCTCTTGTGAAAATTCTTTTTTCTGTTCGTGCAAGCAGAACTTAAGCAGAACTTTTTCCCCAAGCTCATCTGTAGTGAGGTACTATTTTCATTCAATTCTTTTGCATTACAGAAAAATTGTGGTATGCTGGTACATGACTGGGCCATGATTTTGTTCAGCTTGGGATCCCTTCTACCTCACTTGTCTTTATTGTTGTTCCTTGTATTCTGGGATGGCATCAAATTGAGTTAGGCAGTGGAACAGGAAGACTTGTCTTGCCTTTTACTGCCTTTACTACTCATCCCTAAGTACCACAAATGTGAAGAAATAGCCCAAGTTAAACATAAAGGGAGAAACTGTAGAAATGAGCCAGAAACTGTTTCAAACTCAAAGGATTTTTTCAGTCTTCAGTGTTGGGACAAAAGCTAGGCATTTTGTGTGAGGGTGTTAAAATTTGCAAACCAGAAAGAGAGGCTTAAATCCTAAAGCAGGAATTAGCTTACTTTGCAGGAGATTTACTTGAGATGGATTTATATCATGTGTTTTCTGCACGAGCTCTGAAACCCAGGGTTTTTACATCTGAGCCTGTTAATGACACCATTTGAACTACTGTGCACGTGTGTGTTTGTGTGTGAGTGTATGTGCAGCTATATGTGTGTGGGAAGGTGTGTGTCTGTATGTATATATTCACTGCAGTAGGACAGGAGGAGCACAGGCAGGAATACTTGCAGAGAATGGAGAAGGCCTTACTTGAAATCTGGAGTTTTTTGCTGGAAACTGCTGGCTCTAAGGCAGGTCATTATGGGAACACTGACACACGAGCCGGGCAAGGAAGGAAAGAGACTTGGGAAGAACTGGAGGGAAACGAGTAACGTGCATCAGGTTGGAGAGTAAAATAGTGTCTACAGCGTTACCTGTTGCTGAACCCAGGAATCTGTAATTCAGTCATTTGTCAAAAGTCTCATCTATTATACCTAAATAAATGTATTATTAAGTATTCTAGTAGCTGGCCCATGCAAAAGATTAAAGTGTATCACTCTTACAGGTTACTGTTTTGGTCAGGTAGCAGAGGTTTTTATTGATTTAAAGGATCAAACATATGATAGAGTTTCTAGTTTTCTGCTTGGTTTATTAAAAGGAAATAGTTAATGCAACTATTTTGTGCTTAAATTGTACTTTTTACAGTTCAACATCAGTGTGTCTTCATTTTTCCTTGTCCAGCTTGCAGTGTTTGGTTCTAGATTTGTAACAGTTGTAAGCACATGTTCAGCTAGTATTACATAATCTGCTATTCATCCATTTGGTGTGATTAACAGCAGCAATCATTGCTCTTTGAGATGCACATAATTCTCCTCAAAATTATTATTTTATCTTATCTTTTCTATACTTTAGTTCCATGTCTGTAGAAGGAGGCATGCTGGTGTCTGAACTCACACTGTGTTGTGGGATTTGGTTTGTTGGTATTGGTGAAATACAGGGATGGCTCCATAGAGTTTATATAATACCATGTAACAAAATATCCTGTTAAAAGTAACACCTAAAAGATGTACAGTAAGTAACATGAAGCATAAAACACCTTGAAGCATTACATTATATTATTAAATACTGAGTGTCCTTCTGATTAGTGATCCATTCTTTTTTCTCAAGTAGCAGAAAAACCCTGCAGAAAAAATCTACACGAAGAACCACCAAAATAGAAAATTAGCCCAACATCTGTCTAGCTAATAGCCCAACATCTATCTACCTACTATAGCTAATTGAAGTTTATAGTGTTTCAATAAGTAATTCAAATTAGAGGAAATGTTTCTTTTCATTTTCTAGTTTTAACCTGATTGCATACTCTCGAAATTCTGTTAGCACTGGTATTTTAGGTTTGCTTTTAATAAAAAATAAAAATTTTTTTAAAAAATTACTTATTGCTATTATAATGGTTTGGCTAGGACAGAGTGCTATAATTTTGAAGAAAAACGAACTTTTGGAAATAATGTGCTGCCAGGCACAGGCATTATTTCATGCTTGCTAAACTGACCCCTTGAGTTAAAATAATCCTTTCTTTTATGGAGTCTGTATAATTGAGGGTGTTTCAGGTACTGAGCAGTAGGTTTTGGTGGAACTCCTTTTGTCAAACTGAAGGTATAGAAGTCAGTTCAGGAACTGAGGCCCGGGGACCATACATTTCGAGGCTGACTTGCTTTGTCACTTGTTCTTTTCATTAAATATAAGGAGACAGCTTTATTTGTGTCATCTGCCTTGTATGGTCTTGTTGCTGCATGTTAGTAGTGAAATGGGTGATACTTTGTTCCTTAATATTTCAGGAATATTTTCTCTTCAATTTCAATAGTCAGCAATCTACGCTCCATCTATCCTTTAGATCTCAAGTGTATATGGACAGCTGGATAGTGTCACAGTAATTAATTACAAATTATTATACTGTTTATGTGGCATTGAAATATAGGAACTAGACCAGTGTCCAACATCACCTAAGACCAAAAAAGTGCATATAAAAGCTCTACTAATTATAAGTCACATTAATTTTTTTATAGAAATGATGTCTGAGTAAAATTTTTCTTGTGTATAGGTGAAAGGTACCTTCAGAGGGAAATTGAATGCTCTAGGATCAAATATACATGAGTTATCTGGCAGATGTTTGGCTAGTCTGTTTTTAAAATGCTTAGTAATAGTGATTTCTGCAGCATCCTTATGCAACCAATTGCAGTTTTTACTGTTCTCATCACTAGACTGCTTCCCACTTCCCTCAAGACTGACCTAAATCTTTGTTTCTGCAAACTAAATACATGAAATACGGTTGTTTCTCTCCACATATGAGAACTAATCAATTCAAAGACTATTATCATGTATTCTCCTGCTTCTACTGTTTTTTTTTTTTTTCTTTTCTAGAATAAAGTAAAAAGGATTTAACTTAGTCTGTCCTCTTAAGTCTTAATTTTCTAGCACCCGGAGTTACTGCAGTTGCTCTCCTTTGGACTTATGCCAGTTCATATATAGTTTACAGACATCTTTACTGATGTCTAATTTCCCATGTTAAACAGAATGCTCCAGCTGAGACTTGAATAGTGTAACCAGGGGAACTATTAGTTGCATACAAGTGGAACACTTATGTCACGTGCCATGTATATGGTACCCTATGTAATACCTCCTGGAATGAAGCTGCCCCCTCAGCAGTAAAGTATTGTAGAGGGGGTCTGTAGCCTGTAGGCCACATGTTAAAACAAAGTCACTGTACTGTGCATTTGCTTTTTCCTCTCTAAGTACAGTACAAAGTACTGGCCTTCAGCTAATGCTGTCTTGGTACCAGACAATTTCTCCATTTTACTTGCCTGTTTTGAATTGCTTCCCCCTGAGCAGTTGCAGCATCTGCAGGTTAGTGTCATCTACTGCTTGCATAAAATTAAATACATTATTCTATTGTTCACAATGTTAAAAGCCTGAGTAGCACCAAGTGCAGGGAAGAATTCTGCAGTCTTTTACATTTGCTTAAAGTGAATTGAAGACCTGTCTCCTGGTAAGCTACTAGAGTTGAATTCTTTCTTTTTTTTAATGAAGTCAGTGTTATTACTACCATAAAAAAATTAAATGACAAAGGGGACCATTCTGTTATAAAGGTCCCATTTGCTGGGTTATTTTTAACTTTGGCGCTAATTCTGTAAACACTCACTCATATACACTTGCCCCATTGATTTGAAAGGGACTGATTAGTTGTTTGGAGCCAAGTGCTTTGTAATCAGGGACTAGAGCTGTATTGTAAATAGGTTGTTGTGCCTAGTGTTTCTGTATTTATGGTGTTGAAGTGAACATTTACATATTCACTGCATTTGAAATTTTGCAAAAGTCAACATTTTATTAATTTCTTTCTTAATGGATAAAGTCATAGCAAGTATATGTCTGTTCCATTTTAAAATTCTGTGCACTACAAACGGATATACAAGAATAAACTAATGTGAAAATTAACTTTGGGTATGTTTAGCTCCTCAGCAGGCTATATGCAATGACAGTGATCTGCACAGTAGCATTTTTTTCTCTCGTGGTATTTCCAGATCTGTGAGGAGTTAATAACTCAGTCTTTTGTGCAGTCTTTTGCATCCAGCATGCCCCAGCTGGATAAACACTGGAGGGTCGAAAGCAACTTTTAGACTCTTCCTCCTTTACCAACTAACTGGTCATATCATGCAAGTGCTCTGTGTACATGACCACTGGGTTGGATGGAGCTTCAGATGAGTTTTATAGTTCAGTTGCTTTAGCATGAGGTAATAGAGCTGTGGTATGAGGTGATTTCAAATTTTCTGTATCATATCTAAATAATTAATACATTACCAGATGTTTTGGGTCTGTAAGATATAAACTCTGCCAACAAATATTGGTAAGATCTTGGTTTGTAGGGCAGAGTCTATACTTACTACAGATAACTTTATAGAAGAAAGCATAGTTCCCACTCATAAACCTTTTTGTTGGGCAAAAGGTGTCTATTTTATCTAAAGTAAACCTGATAACTCAGTAATTGTTAAAATTTATTTAGCTACAAGCAGAAAGTGATAGAGAGGAACCTTCTTATGAAAAAAAAAATTCAGAGGTTAACATAGCATAAGCAACAAACAGCTAGTGATGTGACTATACAGATACCTGGGGTCTGATAGGCAAGCTAAGTAGTTCTGAGAACATAAAATGATTTGTGTTAAATATCCTGTTTTTTAATGTCAATTCTCCTCACAAAAAATTGTATATAATTTCACTTTATGCATAGCTGTGTAAGTAAAAGTTACTTGAAAGCAGAAATTGTGTTTATAGTATACTTAAAATACATACTGGTTTTGCAGAACAGGAGAGGTGAATATGTCCTGGTTTCTTCTGAGCTTAAAAAAGTGTACTCTTGACTGACCGTAGCAAATTCTGAGCTCCCCATCTTTGCTGTATCTGCCTTGGTCAGGCATGGTAGGAAAGCTCAGTACCCTAGCTGTTCCTAGCTAGGCTAAATTAAGCCATCAACAGTATTGTGGTAGTTCAGAACTGGAGTCTCCATCTTCTTCCAGAGACTGGTAAATGCTGTGAAGTTTTCTGTTTCCTTTTCTTGTACACTGAGCACTACTTGGGTAGTCCCAAGTAACCAGTCCTTAAAATGCAGGCATCATAAATAGGCAATAATGCTCTGTGTTTCACTGTCAGAGATCCACTGTTTGGAAGGCTTGATCATGTTTTGAGCTGTAGTGAATGATTATAGCAAAGTGTTCATATTTATTTTATCCTAACAAGTTGCAATTGATAATGCCACTCAGCAACAGTTGTTAGGTAGAGAAGATAGGCATGAGGCATTTTCTCAACTTGCATTCCACAGAGATCACAGTTCTAATAATAAAAGCCATACAAGACCTCTCCTAGCTTCCTGGATACAATAGAGATTCATTTAGCAATGATAGGAATACTGTATGGCATACCTATTCACCATACCACTTGGTGTAAGGCACCACATTTAGCATTTGTTTTTCATTTGCAGCACGTAAGCTAATGGTGTAAAAATGCTTAAGATAGTGTGAATATTCTTTTTTGAAAGTTTAGAAGGGGGGACTTTTTTGATGGAGCTCATCACTTTCTCTTGTATGCCAAATAACTTTGCCTAGTATGACAAATGACTGCCAAAGAAGAGTCATACTTCAAAATAAAGCTATTAAGACACTTGCTTTGAAGGAAGAAAATGACACCACATATCAGACAAATACCAGAACCATTCTTTTTTGAAGGACATATTCCTCCTTAAAGAGGTTTTGCTCAGAGTTTTATGATGCAACTGAGTTGGCATGGCCAGAGCTCTGACTTATTTGCATCAACAAAAAGCAAGAGCACCTGTTGGCAAGCATGTTACTTTTTAGTCAAATTTTACATTTTTTACACCATTCATCTTAAAGAAAATTTCTGAGGCTGCAGAAACTTCTAGTGAATATGTATGCTGGAGCCTTTTTGCATGCTTGCCTCCCTGAAAGAAACTGATACAGCCTGCATGTGGATTTGTTTGTGGGGGTTTTTTACTCTTCTGTGTCAGGACCTCCTTGAGGTCCACCAGCTGCATTTTTGGTTGGTTTTCTCCTTGAAATGGTTTGCCTCCTTGAAATGTATTTCTTTGTGAAGATGGACCTTAACTTGTTACCAGCCTAGGTCCCATTCACTTGCTTGGGGTGTACACTCTAAACTCACATGGAAATACCGTTCACCAATTGATTTCTGTATTTTTCTGTGTGAAATGAATAATAAGCTTATGAAATAATAGAAGTACAAAATGGATATTATGAACTCTGATGTAGCTTAAAACCCAGGGTTTTAAAGGTGAATAGCAATAAGACTGCAAGGCAATCCTGGAGCAATCCATCTGCAAGGCTTTAAAGAAAGCTTCTGTTAAAGAAAATATGTAGAAAACTGCAATATTGGCTTGGGGCAAGCTCAGTTGTACCACCTGCACTGGGCTTTCTTTCGCTTGTGGGGCATAAGGCAACAGTGGAAGACCAAAATAGCATAGCTCCCTGAAGGTGATGTTCCTTCCTTCAGCCACAGGATTCTTATGGCCAGGGTTTTGCTATTCACATTCCACTGTTGTAGGGGATGTTCTTAAACATTTGCAATGCAGGCAAACATCGAGTGAACTGCTGCCAGTTAGATGATGATGGCTTGGGGGGAATTGCATTGCATTCCTAAGTACTGAGCTCTGCTCCTGACTGCAGCCATGCTGGCCTGTTGGCCATAAATCCTTTGTGGCATGCTGCATCTGTTGCACTAGTGGATGTTACTCTCTGCCATGTCTGGAGTCTTTCTGGCAGCAGATACGATCTCTTGATGGCTGTTCTTTCACTGTAATTGGCTGAAGATTTTCTTTGGGGTGCCCTTTACCACTCCTGTGCTGACTACTGGTTTCATGCCTGTGTCTGTCTTTCTGTCAATATCTGAAGCTCAGGTGTGCTTGGTAACTGATTTGCTTAGGTTTAGCCACATGACTTCTGTAATTTAGTTTAGTTTATGTATTAGGAAATATTCTATGTTACTGCTGCCTGTCTGCATGAAGAGTCTGGCAGTTACACATTGCAAAGGCACAAGCCAAGAAATGTAATAAATGTATCATTGTTCTGTGTTTGATTTCTGGGACGCCTGAGATAAAGCCTTTGTCATATCAGAAGTTTAAATATTTTTTTGACCTTAAGTTATGATTCCCAGCATTCAAGGATACAGAGTGTAATACCTATAGAAATCTCAGGGGAAGAGGTAGGAAAATTACTTGCCATCCAGCCGTGCTGTTGCTGACATCATCACCATCATCATCATCATCATCATCATCATCATCATCAAATACTACTACTACTAATTTGGATTTCCAGCTAAGAAACAATGATGAGATTGTGTTAAGAGTATGTAATAGACTTTTTTAGTGCTTATAAGGGTGTAAATAAATGTCATTTTATGCTTAAGTAACTAGTGACCATTAAAGTATTATCTACATATCTGCTGGTATTTGTCAAGAGGACTGGTTGGTGACACCTGGATCATGCCTAAGCTTCTGGTTGCCAGCTAATGACTTATATGACCACCATACTTGCCATGAAGTATGGCTTGATACAGGAATCTGTTTAGCAAACAAATAAAAAGTTGTTCCAGGCCTTACTATGTTCTGCTCTTAGAGCTTTATCCTTGTACTGTTATGATGCATTCAAGTTCCTTGGCATTGAGCTGGCACTGCAGGATGTAACAGTGGCACCACTGTGGCCTTGTAGGATGCTGTTTTTGTCAGTAACCACAGTTCCACAATTCTTTCTGAAATTTGCTTCATCTTGGCATCTCCTGCAGGAAGGAATGTTCAAGATCTCTTCTGGTTCATTTCTGGCTATGTCGAATGACAGGCTACTCCTAGGGTACTGGCACTGAGCCACAGGGAGCCTGTCTGTCATTTCAGCTTCACGGTTGCAAGGTGTGGATCACATGAGCAGGAAGAGTCAGTTTCTAGTCCTGTTCCAGAATTTAGTGTGGCAGGTTCCATGCAGTCGCTGTGACCCCATAATAATTCTGGTCATAAGAACAGAGTAACCTGAAAGTACAGAACAGTTTGGGAAGCAAGTTGTGTCTTCAGTTTGCTGGTTTGAGAAGGTTGCTCACAAAATACTGATTTATGACATTTGAAAATGGTGCAATTTTGTCCAATGTTTCCTAAGCTAAATTATGGGTCTAGGAGTTTGGACTGTATTGCATTGGACTGCGTTGTGTGTTGAAAGGTCAAGGGGGTTTTGAGAATTGTTGCTTTTATTACCACATTTTTTGTGTGTTACCACAGTTGCATCTCTGTTGCCTTAAAAACAGTTTTGTAGATAGAATGAGTTCCCCACTGAAAGGGAGGAACAAAAATGTGCTTCTATTTTCATTCCCACCTGTTAAGAACTGCTGCCCCTTTAAACTCAGAGCTATGTGCTGACATGGAAGTGTTGAAACTGTACTGACATTTCTTTCTACAAAAATCTGCAATGAAAAGATTTTGAAAGTTCCCTTTAACACTTCTTCCTCTGGGTTATAAATTTGAACAGAATTAATTATTAATGAAATGTAACGTAGTGCTTTATTTAAAGCTTGTATACTAAATTAGGTCAGAATTCCAAACTCATCAGTAAAGTCCTCTAGTTTCCTTACTCTCAGACTGTAGTGTCTGCCCCTTCCCCTGGCTGCTTTTTTGAAGGTAACTGCATTGCTTCCATGAGTAACTGTAATCTAAATGCTGTCCCTAATTGCTCGTTTGCCAAGTCAGGAAAAATAATGGTCAACTGCATTTTTTATGTGCTTGGACATGTACTTAGACTTCTGTTATAGGTTTTCTGGCAGATTTTGAAAGTGTTTGAGTGTCTTCTATAGAGAAAAATCTGAAGAGAAGAATCTCAGGATTCAGCCTAAGTAGTTTCGTATTTTGAGTGTTAGTAGTTTTATTACCTAATGAAGTTGAAGGATGCTGATTTTTATTTTGTAGCTAATGTAATCCAGGGAATAGATGGTTGAGAAAGATCACATGGCAGTTCCATGTCAGAGGTGGAAGTGAAATAGCATGGTCTTCAGCCTTACTCTATAGTTTTAACCATGTTCATTCCTTCATCTCAAGTATATTTTTAGCATCATTTCAGATGATTTCTGATGCTTTTTTAGCTTGTTTGTTTTTTGTTTTTAAACTTGTATTTATGAACTGTTTTAATAGGACTTTTTAATGGTTTTCTCTTGGAGGATGAATGGTTGGGCCTGGCAGAATTTAGTGAAAAGTTCCTTCTAGAGTCCTGAACTGGATAAGCTTTGCCTTCTTTAAAGCACAAAAATGCATATTTTTATAATGTCCTCTAGAGTATTCAAAGTAACTCAATGAGTGGCAAACGTCTCTGGAATCTCTCTCTGGAACAAAGATACTTTTCCTCTGAGCCGTGCTTTGAAGGTGGAGGATTTTGGGAGTCAGCTAACTGCATTGGTAGCTCATTGCTTCCTGTGCAGTTGTGTGGACAAGAGAGCGGAGGATGCTGACTCCTGTGGAGGTCTGCCTCTGGGAGCCATGGCAGCTGTCAGTGTACCTGCTGGTTTCCTTGCTCCTGCCAGTCACACCTCCCAGACTAGTAAGAGAGAACGGAGGCTGGAATAAATGTGGAAAGCATTTGTATGAAGTACTTCCAGGTTTGTACCACTCCCGTAGAAAGACTCAGATTCATTCTCAGCTGACAACCTCACCCACGAAACTCCTACAAAAAAATGTAGGTTTTTGTCTTGCCAGACCACTCTCAATTCCTGCTCTGCATTTCCAGATGCTTTGCTTGATCCTGATCCTCACCACCTTCTCCTGAGAGCCCTGGAATTCCATTCCAAATGGAAATTTAAAACTGAGATGAGCCCCAGAGCCATGGCAAGTACAAAAACTGTCAGTGCTTGTTTTTCACAGGAGAATAATGCTGGTGTTTTCCTGCACAGGCACCTGTGTACACATCCCTAGTACACTTTCCTGTTAATTCCTCTTCCAGTATTTATTTACTTGGAAGAAAGCACTACAAAGCAACACATAATTGTAGTATAAAAGTGATACATTTATAGTGTCTCATTTATAATGAGCGCTTTTGTGAAAGCTCTGTTTCAGATTTACGTGCAGAGTCTGGTTGCTGGATATGCTGAAGTGTTTATTTCAGCCCAGGAGATATTCTGTTTCATTCAGCTAGATAAAACCCGAGGAAGAGAGTTGTCTGAAAGCAGCCTAGCGTCTGTGAGAGTGCTGTTTTGTTCTGTCTCTTGAGAAGAGCAGTAGCCCACCTGCTTCTGTTCTAAAAAAGGTGTAGCACTATTCCAAGTAAGGCAGTTCTCATATGCAGTAATTTCAAGGTGAAATTTGCAGTTTCTCCTTTTTCTTACCCTCACCCTATCTAACTATAATCTTCCTTCTGATTTTCTCTTAAAGAAAACCAAGAGGGATATAGAAAATTTCGTTAAATATCTGAGTATTATTTCAGAATTTTAAGGATTAAATTTTGTCAGGTACCCCAAAAAAAGTAGTATTAGTGAAACTCAGTAATGCTGATTTGCTTGTTAAAAATTTACAAGTGGCTAGTTTTATATCTGTAGAAGAGCATAGTGAGGAAATACTGGAAAGAAATGCCAGGGACGTAAAGGCAGAATTTTAAGATGTTATTATTACAGAGAAATCACTGTCTTTAACCATGATGGAATTTTATCCTGGATTGCTTCTCTCAGCAGATTTCTGTTGTATAGTATCAGCCTGATACATAGTAATGAACAAAAAATTCTAGCCCTATTTGGTTCGTTTTGTTATTATTTTTAAAAAATATCGGCTTGTGCTTCTTCTGACAAGACTACAGCCTTACTTTCATAATGGGATCAGACTTTCAAAATAACCATTTTTTGGTAGTCAAAATATGCTTTTATGCAGGAGTAGTTTCTGTTGACATTTGTAGGATAACTTGCCCCCTATTAAAAAAAAAAACCAAACAACAAGAAACAAACTACAGAAAATCAGTAATGCTTCATAGTTTCATGGATTCTCCTGAATTCTAAAATCACTGTTAACTGCACATTACATATGAATAAAACCTGATGCAGCAATAATTGTTGTTACTATTCTTGAAAGAATTTCCATTCTGATAAAATAATTTCAGTTTTCTGTTTAAAGCTGCTTGGTATTCAAGCAGCAAAGCATTTGAATACTTATGCTTTAAGAATCTGTTTCTTTTTTGTGCCAAATGATTAAAAAATTAACACCTTCTTTCCATTTAAATCATGTAAATAGTTAAGACTCATGCTGTAGCTAAGCTGATTCTTTCTCTGTTTCAAAAATAGAAAACGCTGGAGCAGTCCCTCCCTTCCCCCACTCTGTAGTCACTAGTCCAAGCTAGTAAATGTTACTGAATGGATTTCAGTGTTGTAGCCATTCTACAGTAAGTACAGCAAGATCCTTTGTGAAAAAGCGAAAAGAAAAAAGAAAAAAGGTAGTAGAAATCCCTTTGTGGATGTTCGTCAGACCAGAGTACCTGCACCAATGACAGACAGGCTTTCCTCGAGAAACAGATCATGACAACAAACACTGCTGTTCAGAGGAGCCAGAATCTCCCCAAAAGACGCCTAGAAAGTGTAGGGGAGTGTCCTGCAAAACGGAAGGCTAGCTGGGGTATTCTGACCAGCCAAGGTTAGTATAGCAGCCATTTCAGAAACCGGTACTGAAATGTGCTAAGCTGACCCAATTTATGATGGTCTAGCTATAAAACTGATTTTTGGGTTTTTTTTCGTAGCTGTAATGTAAATGCATGCTTTTGTTAGTGGCACTTTATTGTTTTGCATGGGTTAACATAAGGGTGCTGAGGCTATTTTTGTTCTTTCTGCTCTCTTATCAGCTGATCTAAAATACCATTTCTTGTTTATCTGCCCTATTTGTTATATGCAAGTGTTTAAGGCTTGACTTACCCTGACTTTCGCGGTCCTGTCACAAGGTAACTGGATACTGAAGGTTAATTGTTTACTATGGGGAACCAGGGAATGAAAGGAGGGGGAGGAGTAAACTTTACATACAACTTTATGTGTAAGGAGTCTATAGATAGCTGAAATAGGAGGCAATAGACAAACACCGGTGATGGAATTATTGTCCTGCACTAAGATACTAATGACAAAGATGTAATTGTAAGGCTTTGTGTAGAGAAGTACTTAGGAGGTATTTAAGTTGCTGAACACTGACATTTTCAGCAATGAGGAACCAACTCTGTTACAAGTGTTTAGGACTCCTATTGCCTGTGCCATATTTTCCTATATTTTTTTTTAATCCAAGTGTGTCAAAGGGAGCTTTGAATAATTGCGAGAGTCTAAAGAGGAATTTTTTGGAAGAGTGATCCTAATTCCATTTACCATTGATGATATCATAAGGTTTAAAGTGAAACAGAAAAAGAAATTAAGGAAGTCAAACTTGAAATTCATGATAATGTGATATAAAATAAAAAACTGGAGATGTTAAAATAGTGAAGGAAAGGGGTAGACAGGAGTGAATTTGCATGTTGTGCATAACGGAACTGTGAATTTACCATGTAAAATATAGCTGTATATTCTAGAAATCAGAGTTATTCCTAAAATACCTTTGATGATTTCCAGTATTGACAGTTTTAGAATGAAGCAATATTCAAGAATTTAAGCACTAGTTTCCTTATCTTCCAAGTGACCATTTGAGTGCAGTGATACTGTATTGCTTGCATTTATTCATCAGTTTTAATATGCAGAGCATCTTTTGCCCTCATGTTTTTCACTGTTTGGGCTAAGGTTTCATGTCCCAAAGAAACTTTTATTTATGGCCATTTTAGCTTGTTAGGTCAGTAGTTTTCAAAAAAACTTGCACAATCTCCCTCAGCTGAAAAGAAATTTCACAACAATTTATCAGCCTTAGTACTAACCACTCCACTGTATGGTTGAAGGTTAGGCTCTCTTGCTACTCTTACAAAGAAATAGCCACAATTAGTCTAGTTTTGAAATTCTCAGAATCAAAGTAAAATATGGAAAGTAAAATTTTCTGAAGAATCCATCTTAACGGGGTCTAGCTACTTAGAGCCTCTTTGTGATTGCCATACTGAGAGTGAATATTTATTGATGGATATCCTAAAGTACTGAGGGACTTCTGTGGCACTTAAGGCTTCTGATGCAGTTCACTTGAATAACAAGTATATCCTTTACCAAGTCTGAAGGATGCTTCTTTCCTTCCTCTATTTTATCCATGGAGGTATCCAAACCTGACTTGGCTCTGCAGGCACCCTTGCAGAGCCAAGGAAGAGAAAGTCATACTGCAATGCAGTCTGTAATTAAATAGGCAGATTGGAAAAAGGACTGAAAAGTGATGCAGAGGATGAAATATAAAATTGGATAGATGGGTGACAGGATAGAGTCAGAGTAGGAAAAGGCCTTCAGCCTACTGGCTTGAGGGGCCACAACTCCAAAATGCCATGGATGTGAGAAAAATCACACACTAACTGTTTATAAGGCTTGAGATTAGGCCCTGTGCTGGATTCACTCTCAGGCAGGCTGGGAAGATACTGAGAATTCTCAGGACAGTTTGGGAAAAATTTCTTGTAGTCTGGATTAAGGCTGAGACTGTGTTTGAGGAGCAAAATTATTCCAGACATAAATCTTCCAGAGTCTGAACTCAGCTCAGAATGTCCATATGGCTTTTCTGTTACATTCTAGCTGGGAAGGGGACTGAAAACCCCTTACTTTGTTTTAGTGACTTGTCCAAGGAGATAATAACAGCCAAAGAATATAACCAGCTGCTCTTCCTACTGAAGTCAAATCTGATGTAGAGCTAATAGATTACTGAATTTGGATATATTTGTGACTTTACACCTTGGCGTTCTAGCTCAGGCACACAGACTTTATAAGCTACTTTAGGTTAGAAAAATATTCAGGCAGTTGTTGATGCTTCAAGAAGATGGAAAAAACAACCTGTGCATGAGCAATGGCTGTGGAGCTGTGGCTGTGCTTCATGTGACATGAGAAGGGGCCTGACACACTCCTTCCCACATGTGCAAGGCCGAGCGCAGAGCCAGCAGCCACTGCTGCTGCTCCTACCATTGTCATTGCCGTCATCTTCACGGAGCATAATGTTGCTTCTCCTGGGAACCAAGCAGGCTGTTTTGGGAAATTGCTGTTGTGTTATTCTAGGCTTTTTTATAGAGTTCAGTGGCTCATGTTTCTGTGTGAAATACAGTTATATGGTTATATAGTTAGAGAATTTTCAGATTATTTGAAATATTGAAATGAAATATGTAAATGCTACTTGAACTACATCTTCTCTTTCAGACATATTTTAATAATCTCTAGCCTAAATTCTGATTCTCTTGGAGTTCGTGGAGTTGACTGTTGAAACTTCATTTATTAAAAAAAAGTGGCTTCTGTTTTTCTGGTCATCTCTAGTCATGGTGGTTAAGCATCATAGATGTATTTCTTAATATTTAAATTCTTCATTGAAGATTTTTTGAATAGTTTTTAACATAAAGTATCGATTAAGTAGTTGACATGCTTCTTTATCCTACAAGAGATTTGGACAAATGAGTAATTTTATAGTGTCACAGTCAAAATCTCTTAGATCCTAATTAGATATACAAAATATCAGACACTTTCAACAAGTGACTGAAGTGAGTCTGTTGATCTTGGGACTCTGATGTTGCAGAGTTTTTCTCTTTAGTTATTCATCCTGTCCGTTGCTTCAGTTGCCAGAAGCTGAAGCACTCAGGATACATCTTAAGAAATAAAAGGTAAGAGTGCTGGTCTTAATACATAGCATTTGTTGGTTTTGCAGAGATGAATATTAGCTTCAACGCTTTCCAAATACTCTGTATTTCTCATCTTCCAATAATGAGCTGTGTCAGGCTTCTATTTTCAGTTCTTCTTTGATGATAGTGGTTCTTCTGAGAACTGGGACTTGATCTATTTAGCCATAGAGCAGTAATTTTTTTAAGTGCTGAGCTCTGGTATAAATACTCTCCCAATGAAGTCAGTGAAAAGAACTTAATTTGTTACAGTCCTCCTTTCGAAAATCTAACTTTTAATGTAATTTTTATACTGAGTTGGGGGTTGTTGTTTTGTTGGTTTTTTGGACTTTCTTTTTTTTTTGAGTCTTCCGAAATTTTTAGAAATAAATACAAAAGGAGTGGAGGTAAAGACTGTTATGAAAATATTTTTCCTTAGTATTTTGCTACTATGATTATAACTGCAGGAATGACTTATAGATAATTGCAGGTAGATGCAAAGGAGTGAGGTCTGTAGGGACATGTGAGGAAAAGAACATTAAAGACTTAGAAATTAATCAAGTTCAGAATTGCACATCCCTATTTTCGGACATTTTCACTGCTGAGAATAGCTACCAACACCCCAATTCAACAACCGAAGAATATTTCAGAACGTAATTGAAGGAATAGTGAACAACTAAAAGAAAAACACAGTTCATGTACAGATCAAACATTTGAAACATATTCAGAATCTTCGCTTTTCTTTTCTAGATGTATTATGAGTAAGCAGTAAAATAATATAGGGACATTTGGCAGTGCTTCCCTTAGAATCTATGTACTGATACCGATTTTTGAGGATAAAAAACTATATCTCTTTGTATGAGATTAAAAAAGAAGGAGTTTGTCCTTCAGTTTATTCTTGTCAAGGTTCTCTTGATTTCACTGTGAGTTTGTCTTGTGTTGAAATTCCAGTTAATCTGTCTTGGAAAGCCAAAGTACAGATACTGGCCCTTTGAGAAATTGTTATGTTAAAGAAAGAAATGTGAAAAACTGACAAAAAGGGCAGCAGTCCTTTACCATAAGAAACTGACAACTTGTACACACTTATATATTCAAAGCTGTGTTACTGAAGGCTGAAAGTTCGTATTACAGGGAGCTGCTGATCTCCTTCCAAACATAGCCGAAGTGCACTAAGAACAGGTCCAACGAGGAAGTGCAGATTTTTTTTTATTATTATTTTAATGTTTTTTTATTTTCCAGATTGAAAGAAATGAGTAGGATTTATAATTGCAGTTGGCTGGAAGTGCCATGGGGAGATGGAGATTTAGGTATTGTATGATAATTCGCAATTTTATTTTTTGACTACACCTGTTAATGCAGTGAATCTATTTATTCTTTCTTGTTAATGCTTACAAAGCAATGATGCTTTGTAATAGTTTGCCCCTCTGGTAAACTATACATCAGAGAACTTGGAACTAATGTGGCTTCTATATAGAGTTAGAGATACTTTGTATTCAGCATCATCAGAGACAACATCAGTAGGGAATTAACGCATTATCAATTTTGGAATAGACTATGTTTGCTAATACTGCTGTTACAGACACAATGAGTGAAAAAGTGTCCTTGTTTATATTTTTGCTAATGCCTTGTAAGTGAGAGAAATTGTAATTTGTAGATTAGCAGAAGGCAGTAATCTAGGCAAAGAATTTAAGAACACCTTTTGATGTTTATTTATGATACATATTTATGTTGAACGTATTCTTGTCCTTGTGGTATTTAATGATGAATTACTATGTATATTAACAAATCAGTTGGAATGTGAATTTTCTTTTTCCAAACTTGATCAGCACTAAATAGTTCTGATACATTTTGCTTTTAGATTTTATTTGTAGTAGAGATGATGCAAGTATTTTGCTTTTCGTGGATTTATCAGGAACAGCTGGCTGCTGAATGTCTCTGCCTGAAGACAGGGGTATAAGGTGGGTCTAGGTGCAAACCAGAGCTTACAACAGGATCTGGCATCATTTGATTATCAAATGTCACTGGAATAATTAATAGACATTCTTCTGATCAATCCAAGATGGAAGGAGGTGAAGGAAATAAAGGTGAAAAATTCTTGCTTTCAGATCCTACCTGCATCTTTGTTGTGTTTATACATGGCTACAAAAATGTCTGAAATGTAAGTGTGTTTAATGGGCTTAAAAGCTTCATAACTCTTACGATTTTATGAGATGTTTTTCCATATAATCAGTTAAGTGTCTATTGTTTTTCTTTCTTTCCATTGAGTAGGATAAACTGTCAAGAGAGAGATGTTCTCAACAGCTGAGACAGGGGAACAAAATACCAAAAGCAACCTCTAAATACAGGTTTAAATTTGAGGAATTTTTTGCAGCAGCCAGAACTTAATATATCTAATTCATTTGAATTAGAGCAACTAGAGTGCTCATTCAGATACTACCACGGAAGGAAAATAGTGATTACACTCATCCAAATTACAACAGCATAAATCTATCTGAGTTTGTTGGGATGACAAATACTGATGATTTGTCAAAATTGGATCAAATTGAAGGTATCTGAGCTCAAGTTGGGTTTTTTATGTATAATAACCCTTAAAATCCCTATCACTTTGTGTGGGGGGTTTTTTTGGTTGTGGATGTGGGCTTGGTGGGTTCTTTTTGGTGTTTTGGTTTGGTTTGGTGTTTTGGTTTTTTTTTAAATTTTTTTTTCATTGTTGTTTTGTTCTGTTTGGGTTTTTTGTCTGGTTTTTTGTTGTTTTTTGTTTGTTTGTTTTTTATTTTTAATTCTGACTATCAATAAAAATTTCAAAACATTACATTAAATAAACCTGAAGTAAAAAGTACAGGGAATAATGTGTATGTACATGCACACACAGATGACCAGAGCTTAGTGCAAATAATTCTGACAGAGTATTGGAAGCTGGATCTTGCCAATAGCACATCTACTGCCATAGAGGAAAGAGTACAAGGAGTTTCACACATACGGGATACTCTGACATAATAAAAATCTCACTGCTTTTTTAAAATCGGATTTATAAAGCCTTTCTCTCATATTTTTAAACTTCTGTGATCAGCTTTATATAGTCTTATGATAATTTAAATAATCATCTCTGCATTTGTTTTGCCAAGTTTTTGATCTCAGTAGTATTCAGTAGTGCTGAGTCACAAAGTGCACTATGTTCTCCAAGATGCACTCATACGTCTGTGTAAGCTTTAGTCTCATTCACTAACACCAGTAGGAAAATGGAGGTTTTATCTACATTCTCCTATTGTGCACTATTTCATATGTTTTTAACCATGCCCAGATTTCTTTTCAGGTTAAGTAGCTTTAATCTTTTTGTCATTCTTGATGTGATTTGAGGGGGTTGTTTATAGTAAACAAAAGTGTACTTTCTGAAACAGGCTAGTGGACAGGAGGAGTCCAATAGGAAAGAGAAACGGGGTCTATTTCTGGGGTGTAGTTATCTTAGAGCTTAGGGTGATGATTGCCAGTGATTGAGCAACAGCCTTCTCGTTTCAGATTCATTGCGCTGTCAGTAAATGCAGTGGCTGGCTCTGCAGGCAGTGCCCGTCCATGGCAAAGTCAAACCTGCACGCACGGAAGAGTCATCTGCCAATGTTAGCAATTCATCATTCCAGGCCAATTCTCTCTACATTTCTTCGGGAATTTTGGGCACCTTGATATAACTCACACAAGTGATTGTATTAGTATTTTACAGTTCTAGTGATTTTTTTCTAAGAGGAATAAATACTGATAATTCATAATACATTTTGAAGATGTTTCTTCCTTACACAGTCTCTCAAAACTGGATTTTCAAAATTCATACAATAAATCCGTATCAGCTCTGCCTGGAACCTTGGCTGGCTAGAAGGGACCTGTCAGTGTCTAGTCTTCTAGTGGAAAGGGCAGGTCCTTCAGCAAGAGCTTCAGGATGTCTCTGGAAGCTGGGTTGAGAATTATAAGGGGGCATGTTTGTGAAGGCAGGGCTGTTGTTGCGTTACTATTTTTTTTCACCTTTCTCTGTTGGGGGTGATAAATAAATGAAAATAAATGCCAAACCCTTATGGTAAATAGATCTAATTATTTTTAGGCCTGATAGTTTATGGAATGAGAACTCAGACTTTGTATATTATTTCTACTATAGTAATTTTTTTACTGCGATTCTCACTGTATTTCTCTCCTTACACTTCTGTAATAGCTTCAAATTAATCTCACCATACATAAAGATTTCCACATTGATTTTCATATACACCAGCTTCTTTATGACTTCTTCAGGCAGCTTTATGTCTGGTTTAAGTTCAAATAATGCCTATATTCCAGCTACAAAGTTTTATTACTTGTATTAAAAATGAACAATGCAAAAATAGAAGTGGAATATGGTAATTAATGAATTTATTAATCAGGTTACTGATATCAATATCTCATTATTTTGTTCTGTGGACCGCATAATCATTTATTAGAGATGTTTACAGTTCATTATAGAGCACTTTTTTATTGTTTAGAAACTGATTATTTGAAATACAGTCTCTAATTTCATAGGAAAATTTACTTCATTCTGTGCATCATATTTTCTGCTTTATTCTGTGCATTCCAAATGCTTTCTAATTCACATGGTTTATTCAATAACTGTTGTTATTATGTAGGTTCTTGGGCAGATCGCTCACCTCTGCATGAGGCAGCCAGTCAAGGACGTCTGCTTTCTCTGAAGACTTTATTGTCACAGGTGAAGTCTCTGTTCTTACAATTGCTTTCATTTTTAATTTTATTTAATTTCTCAGCATAGATTATTAACGCAGATTTAGTGTGCTTTGTTTTGTTTTTTCACTTGAATTTTTCAGAGCAATACGTATTTAGGAACTTTTCATATTATAAGCTTAGCTTATTATTGGTATTTAAAATATTTTCTCTGTATGTTCCCCTGCCACCCCCCCAAAAAAAAACCAAAAAAAACCAAACCAACAAACCAACAACCAAAGTTGTGTCTAAATTTATGTCAGTCTTCCCCTCTTGCGGGGTATAAATCAATATAGTTTCACTGCTTGAAGCCTTTGGGTAAATAGAGCTAGTCAGGAAGATACTAGTTAGCAGGAAGAATCACTGAAAGATTCTGGGTTTTGCATAGTTGTAATTTAAAAAAAAATGGTTAATAGCAAAGAGAGAGACTGTAAATGCTAAATTTTTATATTACAGTATTGTTCTATTAGCTATTTCAATATTGAAAAATTATACTATAGAATGCATTTGATGAAAGCCAGTAGATAAAATTGTTAGTTCTTAAGAATCAAACAACATCTACTACAAAAAATTTCAAGGGCTTGGTGATTTTACCTATCCAATAAGTGTTTTCTTTGCTAAAATTCATAGCTTTCGACATCTCAGACCTTAAGTCAGAGGATGATAGAATCACAGGAGAGTTTAAACTCAGGTCTTCATGGGGTTTTAAAGATCACCAAGAGTGGAGATGCACCATCCTCTCCCTCATCTGTTTCAGGTTTCACCGTCCCCCAGTTAATTTTTTTTCCATATAGCTACTTGGAATTTGCCATGTTCTTACTTGGGCCTGTTGCCTTTTGCCCAGTCACTGTTCATACCAACAGTCTGTTCCCATCTTCTTCATACCCTTTATATTTTATGCCTATTTTTGGTTTAAAAAGAAAATAAATGAAGAGGTGAGAACTTACTTTTATTCTGTTATGCATTGATTGATGAAAGATTCTTTCTATGCTCGCTGAGGATTAACTTACTGCAAGTTGAGTTTTAAGCCTATTTAGAATATTGTAAACTATTCATTTGAACAGTAGTGTGAGGAAATGACTTAATGAGTTTCGTATGATCTTTAACTGCCATTCACATCTATTTTAGGGGTACAATGTAGACACACTAACAATTGACCAAGTAACTCCACTCCATGAAGCCTGCCTGGGAGATCATGTAGGATGCGCAAGAATCCTCCTTGAAGCAGGAGCAAATGTAAGGCTTTGGTTTTGTTTTCTTTTATATGAAGTCCAATGCTAGCCTTGGCTTAACTGAGAAGGATATATTCCTTGATTTTAATGTAATTGATCTCTACTTACCCCACTGGCTGTGTTCATCTCATGTAATTACAGCTGCCATCTGAATGCTAGCAAATGAAAGTGATGGGCAGCCATTGAGACAGTAATGAATCGGAGTGAATCATTCCTCTACTTTACTGGGTTCCTCTGGCTTTGAGTGGCTTTCAGGAGACTCTTCTTTTAATCTTCAGAATGTCTGCTGTCACACTGCACCTGTGTGCTCTTAAAATTCTTTGGTCTAAGTAGAAAAAAGCACTAAAGCACTGTCTCTTTTCTGTACTCCTGACATAGGCTGTCTTATCTTTTGTCCTGAAACAAAAATGGGACTTTATAGATCACTTTCATTGCAATGTCTGCTGACATCAGAGTTCAAGTGCATAGCTTCCCAGATCTCTGATCTTTGTAATGGAAATATTTATTGTTCTTAAAATTCAGGTTTGAGAACCATGTAGAAAATGTCTGTGTTACTACAGAAAAAGAAAAAAAATACATAGATGTTTCCAAAACAAATTTCTCTCTACTTTAGCTAGCACAAGGACTCTAAAGATACAGAACTATAGGAAAATATTTCATTTTCCCACCTGATTTATTTTTAGTATTTTTAATTGTTGTGGTGGGTTTGGGGCGTGCATGAAAGAAGATAGGCCAGAGTCCTGGAAGGAGCCCTCTCCTCATACCTGTGGTCCTTCCTTATTAGCCCTCACAACGTTGTCTGCTTTGTCTCCTTACTCTCTCACACTGGAAATACCCAGCTGAACAGTGACGTGACGGGGTTGGTATTAAAACAGTGAGCCTATGCTATTAGCTTTGTCTCCATCCTGTGAAATATCACTTCTACCTGGAAACTAGAAGAAAATGGCAAACAGTCTTTACATTTAATATGGATTTTGCATTCTTGCCAGAGCTGTGGAGAGAAGATCCCTTTATTCCGTTACTATGCAAAGTGTAAATTTTCTGTATCAACAAAACAAGCTCAGTGCAATGACTTTTGAAAATTATTTACTGCCCAGACATCAATATCTGCTCTTTATTATTCCAGGTGTATTTATCCAACATAGTTTAACTAGAATAATAGTAAAATGATTTCAACTGATAAGCATGGTAAGAGGAAGACGGTAGCACAGGGACTGGTCAGTTAACTTGTTATTTTACCTAGTACTTTGTTTTTTTGTATTTTATGCAATTTCTAACTATTTCCTGTTTTAAAATCTACCTTTCTTTCAATTCTGTTTGTAAATAGATTTTATATATCCTAGGTAAATGCTACAACAATTGATGGAGTGACACCTTTATTTAATGCTTGTTCGAGAGGCAGTGCAGCATGTGCTGAGCTCCTGTTACAGTATGGTGCCAAAGCCCAGTGGGAGTCCTGTCTGCCATCACCAACACATGAAGCAGCCAGCAGAGGTAAGAAATTACTTCCTGAATAAACATGGAGCAGTTGAGCAATGTCAGTAACAGGGTTAAGAAATGTGTGTGGTTTTGTCCATGAGACAGAGTACTGAAGTTGAGCAAACTGTCATGCTTTGTACTGACAGGTCACAGTGAATGTCTGGAGGTACTGATATCCTGGGGTATAGATGTTGACCAAGATCTTCCTCATTTAGGAACACCTCTGTATGTAGCTTGTGTTTCACAGCAGATCCATTGTATTCGAAAGCTTCTTTATGCAGGTATGTCATGATTTAAATAAAAATATGACTGGTCTGTAAAATAAGCATATTGTACTCGCCTTTGAAGTCAGCTGTGCTCAGTCAATTGAACTGGAACCCTTGCTTGCAGGGCTCTACTTCAAACTTTGTGCTGATTCATGTTTTCTTGTAGTAACTTACTGTATCTTTTATTTTTTGGTGCCATACTAAGCATATGAGGAAAAAAGGAAGCAAGAGCAGTAAGAATGAGCTTTCAAAATTTTCAGCACATACTGCAGCTTTATAGATATTAATTTTCTGTGGGAAAAATAAGGGTAAAAAAACAGTTTTGAGAAATTTTATATAATAATCATTGAGATTTCAATCGAATTATTTTAGCATTGTAGTCTCACTTGCTTTCATTGTTCAGCAAGTTCTGATCATCTTTTCACGAGACGTGGAGGCTGAGTTGCAGAGGGAAGAGGTGAGGAAAAAGGCATCTGATCCTAAATTTCAGATTATTTATTTAATCAATGGGTATGGGATGCTGAAGGCCTGCTCTGTTTCAGCATAAGTTCAGGGACACAACTGGCATAGCTGAAAGACAATTTGCTGTGTTTCACGTATTTACATACAGGCTTTTGCATCCTGCAGAACAAGGAATTAAAATGTATATATGAATAATTCAGCCTTGCTATCATTGCACCAGAATAGTTTTTCTAGTTGATTGCATGTTATATTTAGAACTTAAACAAGCAGTTAAAGTGTTTCTCATTGAGTCCATCTCCTTGGATGATTAATTATCCTATGTCATGATTTTTTATGTTTAAGAACAGCAAAAGTATACTTAGCATATTTTGGGATTAAAAAACAGAAACAGAAGGGCACATTTTACATTTGTTGGTGCCCTGAAGTAGAAAAGGCTCTGTAATTGAGAACATAAGTAACTACTTTTTTTTCATATTTTATCATATGAGATATGAGAATGTTTATCATGAGATATGAGTTTGTGAGAATGTATTAGAAGTTGAAAAGCAGACAGACAATGAAATAAGCATGAGAATGGTACTGCAGAAGCATGCTCAAATTCCTAATATTAAGAACTGTGAATTATTCAGATTTCAGATCTAATTGCTAGAACTGTGACATTCTTAAATTATTTTACTCAAATGGGCATTTAAAATGCAGAAGGTGTTGATTCAGGGAATAAAGTTGATGCAGAAGGCAATTTTTAGTCTCACAAGGTCAGTAAGAATTCTGAAGAAGGCTTGGTTTTAGATGAACCAACAGCTTGCCTGTAAGGGAAATTCTTCCTTACTAGCTAGTTTAGTTTGCTCTTGTTTGGATATTTTTTTCTTGAATATGAATGAATTATTGCAAATTAATTTCGTTCAGTTTAATTTAAAATATCTTAACAATTCCCAATTAATGTAAAAGTGTAATAATTAGAACCCATGGATTGGGAGAATTAATTTTTTTTTCCCTATTAGCTTTCTTGACTGTGCACCTCACCTTAATTATAATTAAAATTAATTTATAGATTAATAAATAAAGGTTGGATGGGATGGGAATCTATTTCAAACCCATTGCCATTTTCGACATTTGAAAAATCATAAAGCATCCAAGATTCCTTCTTGAGTTGATATACTCACAAAAATATGCATAAAAAACTTCAGTCTAGTGATTATTTTTAAGACTTAAATAAGGAAAGTATGTTTTTTATGTTGTGAAAATTTTCTTTAATGTGTACAAAAAGTGCTTTTTTATGATTAGGCGGCAATGTTGCTCATGTTACCTGATTGGTACCTGATATCTTTTTATCTGGTTATACTTAAGTAAAAAACCTAGGATTAAAAAAAAAAACAACAAAACAAAAAAACTCAAACAAAAAACTGATGTGATTAGCTATAGTTCTATGCAATAAAATTAATAAAGTGGCTAAATGCACTGTGGCATTCCAGGCCAGTGGTGTTTTTTGTTTGTTTTGTAGCCTCGTCCTTCTTACTCAATGGCAAATTTCATTAATCTCTTCTTACATCTCTTTATGTGCATCTACCCACTAGGTGCCAACGTGCAGAAAGGAAAGCATTTGCAAACTCCACTCCATGCTGCTGCCCAGCATTCTAGTACAGAGATTGTAAACTTACTCCTTGAATTTGGGGCAGACATAAATGCCAAAAATTCAGATTTTGAGAGGCCTGTTGATTTAGCTGCCCCAAGCAGTTTAGTGGAGAGACTGCTGCTTTTCCACGAAGGTAAGTTTTACATGTTCATATTTGAAACTGCAACTTGTATTATTAAAAAAAACCAAACCCACCTAGAAAAAACCCCAACTTAACAGCCCAAACAACCCATGTTATAGAAGGTAACACTGTGCTTTATGAAATGAATATATGAGCATTCAGGTAATTTCCTTTCTAACTATAAACCTATTCAGCAATATTGAGCCTCAGACCAAGCAGCATCAGAATTTGTACAAGCTGAAAAAGTATCATCATATGTTTATTGGGTGTTTACTCAAGTAGATATTAAAGCTACATTTTTATTGGTTTTTACAGACCTTGTTAAAAAGAAATAGAGTATTTAAATTTCAGGTTAAAAATATATTTCATTTTGGTCAGCTGCCATAATATTTTTAAATATATATTTTATGTGCATATAAAGCAAATTATTTTGATTGTGGGCAAAAAGCATAAGAAGTTTAATTTTCTAAATTTTCTTTACAAAATTATAAAAACCTGAGAAATAGGAGACTAAAGAGTCTAGAGTCCCTCAAACCTCTTAAAGGTCTATCTGCTGTGGAGAGAGAGAATATTCCAAAGGGAGCTGGATTTGTTTAGACTGACCTATGTATAATAAAAAAATAAGCTACAATAGAAAGAAACTATTTTAATAACCATGGACATCTCTTTAGAGGTGAACTGACAAGTACCACTGATTCATTTTTTCCTCCAAAAAACCACTCTGTAGTCTGAATGCTATTAACAAAACCCCTCTAAAAACTGTTTTCACAAATTTACCAAGACTAGTAGTGTTTTTAAAAGTTAGAGCAAAGAAAAAAAATTATGTCATTAAACAGATATAGGTTTATTGTCCAGAGAAAATAGCAATGTTCATTTTGAAGGAGTGGGGGGCAGAGTGATAAAGACAATATGATTAACTAGTAAGACCACTAACTATGGTCCAGGATATTGGGGTATTTTGCCTGCTTATTCTTGTTGCAGTAATGCATTGTTAGTGCAGCTGGTAGTGCTGTAGCAGGTATGTAACCTGTGCTGTGAATAAAAAGAGCAAGTCTGCAGTTTTCAAAATTATTGATGTCAGATATTTTCTGGGAGCTGGTTTTTAATTTAAAAAAACTGACCTTTTCTTGATTTCTTTATTATTTCCCTAGCTCTTATTAAGGTTTAAGCAGCCCCAGTCTTTATCTTTGAGGGCAGAAAGGCAATGAAGGAAAGGGAATGAAGAAAAAGGTCAAATTTGCAAAATGTTTTTTTTAGAAATCCCGTTATTGTGAAAGACTGTTTTAAAACAAAGTGCTGGCGTTTATAGTTGTACAATTAAACTCCTTTCTTTATTGTTTGCAGCCACACCATCCTCTCTTTGTCAGCTCTGCCGACTATGTATCCGAAATTACATAGGAAGAGCTAGATTGCATCTTGTTCCACAACTCCAGTTGCCAACAATACTGAAGAATTTCTTACAGTACAGATAACATAGTAATTAATTGTTAGAAACTTAAATATAGTGCATACTTTTTCTTCTCTCTGTTTATTGTACATTTTATCTAAAGAACTGCTGGGCGGGGAAAAAAAAGCCTTTTGCATATTGCTTAAAAAAAATGTATCTTTTGACACCTTGTGTTGGTAATGTAATAGTAATTGAGAGCCATTCAGCAACTAGTGCCAAGGTGCTAATCCAGCTGAATTGAGTAAGTGCTGATACTCTGGGACATGACTGTACAACTTTATCTTAACCCATAAGAGCTTTAGTGTTGTTAATTTTAATTGTGTTTATGTTTTTAAAATCTGTTTGACACACCTGAACCACAAAGTTTCTTCATTATTATTTGTTAAGTTTGTCCATTTGGAGTCAGTATTTTATGTGTTTTTAAGTTTCTGTTGTGCGTGTACCTAAAAATACATAGTGATTGGTGCACTATATACATTGATAAAAATAAAACAATTAGACATCAATTCTTTTTCTTTTTCTTTATATAGACAATCCATTAACCACAGTGAGTAACTTCCTTTAGTCTTCCTCAGTGCCTGTGCTGTGAATTGTAATTAAACTGACGTGAACATAACCTCAATTTTTTATAGAATTCTGTTTATTGGTACAATTAGTAACTTATTTCTCAAAAGTCTTAATGCAGAGATACTTTTTATCTCCTCTTGTAAAACAGAATTATGTGGGCACTTTCCTTATCTTTTTGTAACAATGCTGTATCACAAGCATTACATGGGCATATTAAATAATTATTTGCCTCAGAAAAAGGCATATTTTAATGTGTAGTATCTGGGAGGTTTCTGAAGGCATAGCATGGAGACGTGGCCACTGAATCTTCAAGCTCAAGTTCAGGAGGTGAATACAAGGTTTCAAAAATGTCAGTTTTGTGTATCAGGATGGGTAGAGCTCATGAAAGGACATTACTTCCCTTACCACCTGTTTTGTAAACATTTACCCAGCTCCAAAAATCCTACTGCAAAATCTCAGAATACTCTAGCAGGCATTTCTGTGAAAAAGTTGAAATTATGTTGTTCAACTCTATCAAGAGGTGGAATGGTGACACCTCCAAGAGATATTAGAAAACCCTAAGGCTTTGCTCATGCCCTTGAATTTTAATGATTGTGATCAGAATAGATGAAAATGCAATGCTCCTCCTTTCCCTCTTCTCATTCTTCATCTGTTCCTTTGAGAACAGATTACTTTCTCAGTGACTGATACTCAATTCCTGCAAACCAAAGTATGGGACACCTGAAAATTTGCCATTTGCCCTTGGTGATTCACCCTCTTCCATTCCTTTTCAGTGACTCCTTTCAGTATTTATGTTGCTACTGGAAAGATGCTAAGTGAGGAACTAACTATAGAGGAAGCTTGTACAAAGAGGAATGCTTACTCAGTTGCTAAATTACATGCACCTAATAGAAAATGCAGCTGTCTTGACACCGTGTTAAATAACCTTAATTTACTTCTGTTCCCTGCAAAAACTCTAGTTAGGGGTCTTTTCTGGAGTCCTTGTACAGGAAAGTCAAACGCAAATATGAGGAGCTGCTTAGGAGTCCATCATATCCTGAGTCTGTACTAGAGGGAGTCTGTTGGTTTTGGTTTTCCTCCAGAAAGTAGGAATTTGTGTTTTTAGGTACAACACCATTACTGTGTATTACTTTGACAAGTGAGCCAACTTTGAACTGCCAAGCCAACCATGGCACTGTTGAACTTCTCCACGTAGAATGAACTCATTTAGATCCTCACCTTCAGGTGTACACATCTCTTTTCAAGCTTGATTCTGACAAGTGGCAAAGAAAGCTCTCACGTTCTATACACCTATATCAGTTTGGAGCAAACATTCTGCAAAACACCTGTTTGGAACACTAGATAATGCCGAAAGTTTTGCTGAGAGGCACATCAGAGTCCAAGCTGTCTCATTGCAAATGGGTATGTCCATGCTCTCATGGCATTTGCAATATCTATTCCCGATATTCCCCCTGATCCTTGCCACCATCCAAAGAGCAAATAAGACCATCTTTGTTGTTTACAGGTACTTGGTACTACTTTTTCTGTAACTATACAGAATAGGAGACTAGCTGGAAGAAACTGGCTTGTGGTAATACCACTACTTCGATCTCAGGCAAGAGGCACTCTTCAAAATAAACTCAAGTCTTTTGCTAACAGATAATTACGTGAAAATGGAGTTCATTTTGGCAAGCTGACCCAAGCTGGATGGGGCATTGCTATGTTACAGGGACAAACAAAATAGGGAATGGATGTGGTTGGCCTGGTAGGACTATGCACTGGAAGAGGTCTCTGGCAGACAAGAGCACACTACTGCCACACACAAAAAACACAGAGCAATGAAATACCTGGTGTTAGTGCTTGGAAAAACCCCTTCCAAAAATGATCCCTTGTTTAGCCAGAAATGAAAGGAAGTAGGTTTGTTACTGTTCTCATGCTGAGAGGGCCCTATTCCAATGGCTCTGATGGGTTGAATTCTTAGTATGAAATAAACGTTAAGTAATATATTAAAATATTAGGAACCGAGATCTGCAGCAAACATTGACCCAGGTCAGAGCACTGTTAGAGACTATTACAATAAAGCTCTTATTAAATGAATTGTTATACTGGTTAAAAAATGTTCTAAGGCATTTTCAGAAAAAAAAAAAAAAGTGCAATATGTCAATTCTGGAAAGAAATCCAACAGTGAAATCCTGTAGGCTTGCTGAAAGTGTTCCAGAGACCCACAGGAGGTACTGTGCTGGCGGGCTAAGAAAGCTCGTGGAATAAAAGGTTCTCCTTGTGTTTCTCCTGGGCCTGTCCTGGGGCTGTGGGGCCACTCGGCTCAGGCCATGGCCAGCGAAGCATCACTGGCCCAGCCCGGCGGGAGCCCCGCGCAGAGTGGAACAAACAGGGCATCATTACAGTCCAACCACATGGATTTAAAGTGCCAGATCTCCTATCTCAGACTGCAGCTGCCAGTGAAGCTGTCCCTGAAGCTTCTAAACATGTCAGTATTGTTGGAAGTATTATTTCCATAGAACAATGGATTTGGTTTTGCAGGGATGTTAAACATAACTCAGATTTAATAGTAATTGGAAAGCACTAGCTGTGTAGCTTGATATGTTTCTTCATTCAAATGGAAATATGACTTTTACAGAGGAGTCAAACAGTCTTTTGAAGACAAAGTATTCTTTAATATTAAGGGGGAGATGTATGTATTTGACTTGCTGTACTAGACAATGAAGCTAGATATTAGCAAACAATCTGAAATTATTTTTGAAAGTGATGACCCAGTTGACAGTTGCAACCACAGCTCTAAGAGCAGACACAATTACAACCTTTTCTGCATATTCCCCTCACTCACCACTGTACAAACAACTTTAAGGAAAATGCAGTCTCATGTTATTCACAATGACTGTTACCTGATGGATCCTCAATATTAAAAAAATGCCCTTTGACTTAATTTTTGTATTTTAATAATGCAAGAATTCTTAACCCTCACTCTAATTTAAAGAGGGAGCAGATTTGCCCAAGATTCCACGTTAAGGCACAATTTATGTGCAACACATTAATGCAGTTATACTACATATTGTAAGATATTTTAACTGCAAAATATTAGTAAAAATCCTTATGATACAACAAAATATTTTAAACATAGTAGAATGGTAGCTGAGTCAACGCTTCAGATCCCAATCATCAGTCATGGGGCTGCATATTCAGTTCTTACCTTTGCTCTCCACCTCTGCATCAACAACTTTTATATACCAGGCTGTACGATTTCTGTGCTAAAAGACAGATAGTCTTTCATTTGACAAAAGTAAGATCAGATACTGACTGATGGAAAATTCTTTCAAAAACTATGAATTTTATCTTCTGAAACCAAATTCTTCTTCTGCAAGCTCCATGGAGTAAACAAAGGAAAAACATTTTCAAAGAGTACCTGCAGAAAATAAAACACTAGGTTCCATCACCCACGTATGTACAGAAATGGAGTCTTTAGGTTACAAAACTGCTAAGTGTTCCCTCTTACCAATATATTCGTACACCAGAAACCCTGGAATAATACTCCAGAACATTGCCAGAATAAAATTTTAGCATTTTGGAGCGGGAGGAAAAAAAACAGTCAGGATTTATTTATCTTTACTCTCCATCCCACCTTTCCAGCATGGTGGCATTGTTATTTCTATAGTTAAATGAGGGCATGGCTTACCTCTGTATTGAGGATTGTTTGATAAAATCTGCTAAATAGAGACCTGGTGCTATTTCCAGTTTTACAACAGTTGCTATAGAAATAGTTCTGCCAATTTTTAATTGCAGCCTCTTTACATTTCATGTAACTATAAGGAATTTAAATAAATTCTACAATTTGTTTTAAAGCAGCAGCAAAAAATGTAAGAACAGATAAAGCAGATTTCTGCTTATGTGCCACCAATTAAACTAATAAAAATTATTGTAACCAAGGCATCTTTTCTACAGGTGAGCAATTCTGATTATAAGAATTATTAATAATAAGGATAATATTTCCCATATAATTAAATTCCATACTATACAGAGCTTTAAAGTTTAAACAGTTTTAGTATTCTATTGCCATAACTGTTTTTTCCATCTGAGAACAGATTTAGTAAATAAAAATATATATGCACAAGTATTTACCTCTGGTCATACTATATGCATGTTTATAACTAATACAAAATGTAAAGAGAAAACAAGCATTTTAAATGTACATAGTTAAATAATTTCAATAAATTTGCTGTTTGTTCCTTACAAAGCCTTTGTTAAAAAAAAAGTCTATAAAGACTTTAAGCCTCCAGTGAAAGTATAAGGGCGAATGTTGCCAAAGACGATCTGATTAAAAAATTCTATTTTCTAATCTAGATAATTTAAATAAATAGATAATAAAAAGATAATCTAAACAAAAGTGAACTTCTATTTGTACTGCTATTAAAGTACAATAGCAAGTGGATGAAAAAAATATCTACTCTTTAAATTTTATTTTTGCTATAGAACCCTGTGTGTAAAATTAGTTCAAATTAAAAAGGGGGACAGTGTGAAACAGCGACAATATTCCAGTCATTCTAAAAATAGGTCATAGTTGCTCTCAATAAAGTCATTCTATTATTATATATTTGGAAGTGTGTTTATGGGTGTCACAGTTTGTTATCAATATTTTGGTAATGGGTAAATAGTTGCTTACTTTACAAAGCGTGTATTCACACAGAGCTGACAAAAATAATTGCCTGACAACAATATTCTTATTAAAAAAAATGACATGGCTATATATTAAATTAGGATTTTTTCTTTGGATTATCAAATAACTTTTTTCTTTGGATTCTCAACAAAAATTTGTATAGAAATCCTTTTGTTCTCGTTTTACAATTTTCAAAGTTCAAGTAATTGACCTTCAGGAAGAATCAACTACCACCTTTCTGTCCTTTGACAATCAAGGTTAAATCAATAATAAGCCCTGGAGCATTATTTTAAGCATGATAAAGTACAGAGGAAACACCTCATCAAAATGGGTTAAGTCGTATTCCTGTTCCTAATGGTGAAAAAGGATTCACTTTGGCCCACATCAAAGCATCATTCAGTGAAATCGCAGATTTTCCATCTTCAAGGAAGAACACAGGACCCTGTAGAGCAAAAATGTTTGGGAAGGGAAAGAAAAAGATATTACACATGTTTTGTGTGAAGGCCACCACAACAGAAAGTACATTTCATCTGAGAGGTACATAAAAACCTTGTTTAGAGCTATCATCTAAGTGCATGCAAAAATTTTACCCCACTGACTTAAAACTCTGATAACACCTACACATTATGAATTGAGGGCATTCATGTTGCCAAATCTGTCAACCCAACATTTAATAATATTTAAATTTTTTGTTTTATGTATTTTATTGTTATTTTATATATGCTTGTCAATTATTCCAGAGTTAAATTTAGCCTGAATTAGAAACTGAGGTAACAAGCATTTTTCTTCAGATTAATGTCCGTATTTCATCATGTCTGTCATTATCTCTGCTGATCTGTGCTTTTTCCTCTCCACAAAAAACCCCACAATATAATGCCTCCATGACTTGTTTGAAAACAGTCTACAGGGAGCCCACAGAGTAATTTGAAAGAATTTGAAATAATTTGAAATATTCATTACGAAAATGACAAAATACTCGTTCATCTGATGGAAAAAGAGCTATTTGCTAATTTATTAATTTAACAAAATCTGCTCTCAAAGCTGCAGTTCAGTTTCAGTGCTTTCTGAAGGAGTTATGCTCTCAAACTTGCTAAGTAAAACTTGTAAACCCATAAATGTAGGCTGCTCTACTTTAATAATAACTAATTTTGATTTTTGAGCTGATCTGCATGTTTAAAGCCATGACTCCTAACATACGCTAATCCAGAAATAAGGATCCTGTAGATGACAAGCTGGTGACACCGTATTTGCTATTCTTGTTGAATGGATTATAACAGTGGCATCTTCATATGGCTGTTAGCAAATGCTGAGAGTACAGCCATAGACAGAAACCACTGATTTAATGTGACAGTGTTGAGAGCAAGTTTTTTTAGATTGATGGTGAGCAGTTAAGAATTTTGTTTACCTCAAAAATCCCACCAGCCTTTCGTAATCTCCAATTTTTGTCACAAAACTACCCATCCCTCTTAGTACCTAAACCATCCTGTTACTTTTTGGGCTGACATCTTACACTGGACAGAGGAAACAGACTGGGTATCACCTAGGAAAGTAAATTCGCACAGGCATTGTCTGGAGTCAGGAGTAGTGTTTTCAGGATCTATCAATTTTCTCTTTATTAAAATAACAACATTTGCTAAAGCGGTGTTATAAGGACTAATGTATTTTAATCTTAAAACTCTATGCGAGTGATGAATAAATATATTTGAATATTTAGTCTTCTAATATCTGGATTTAATTTGTCATGAATTCCAGGTTTTATAGTATGCATTTCCATAGCGATAAAAACCAAAACCAGAAAAATGTTAGTATGGGGTTGAAGACAAATAATTCCCTGGCTTTTACTCAAGCTGTGGTGAGGGAGTAGCCAATAAGATACATGGACTTTAGACACAACATTTGGCAAAGGAAATCTTTCACATGGAAATTAAAAGGTTTTGGATTGGAAAATGACAACTACTCGATTGGACAATTCTTTATATAGCCTTCCTTATATAGCAGATGTCACTGCCTGTCACCTTTAACTACTCCTGTAATAACAGGGTAAACATTTTTCCAGCCAAATGATGGGAGGGAACTTTGATTCATGGCAATCTCACAAGTAGTCAAAGCTATCAGCAAGAAAGAACACTTCAGCTCTCTGAAACCATACCTGGATCTTTAGCCCTGTCAAACAAGAGATATGAACATCTGAATGACTAGGAAGATTTGATCCAGTGACACAGTCTGGCCCAACCATCCCTTTCAGAGGCTCCTCCTGGATTCGCGATACGAGTACTGAATACAGCGCTCTCTGCGATTCAGAGGGCGGGGTGCATGGCAACTCATCCGTAGGCCTGGGATCATAAAAGAAATCAGTTTTTCAGTTTTGCTTCTTAATTTGTGTTAGAAAGTAAAACCCACAAAGCAGTGACCTTCAGACTTTACAAAGGGAATAAATTTACAACTAAACAGTTAAATACTACTACTCTCACTCATGGTAATTTTATATTTTTCCACCTACTTGTTCGATTGTGTGCAAGCTCTCCATGCATCTAATTCCTCAGAAAGCTGTTCAATTTTCAAAGGTACAGATACTTCCCGTCTTTTTAAAAGCTGACTGAAAAGGAACGCAAGTAATTAAAGTGCAAATTAATCCTAATAATGACTATTTTCTTAGAAGCAAAACATGATAGACAGTAGTAAAGTAAAACCATTTCTGATTGGATACAAAATAACTATGGAAATAAATTGATCCTTCACAATATACACTATAATAAACCTTGGTAATACTCATACTAAATATAAAAGTATAGCTTTTGTTTTAAATTTTATTTTAATTATCCCTATTTACATCTTATTTAATTTGCTCTATTTTTTAAATTTGAGGCCATTCTATATTTTAAGGCTATATGTGTTTTTATTTCTTAATATTGTCAACTTTACTAAAATTAGGGATCCATTTTGCCTATATGTACTATATATGGTAAAAATGCATTTAGAAAAACATGGTTCAACACATACTTTGGCACAGCCTAGTTTCACTTACAGAAAATATTTCAAAGCCCTTTGCAGTGGATGCATTTTTTATTTATCAAAATACAATATAAGGGTCAGTTATTACCTGACCTAATTCAGCCATCTTTCATTTGTTTTGGGATACCTAAAAAATGTCCTGCTTAAGCATGTAAATTGTCAACCTTAAGCAGGTAAGTGTCCAGTTTAAGATGGGCTGGAAACTAAAAATCTGCTTGTTACTAGTCTATTAATATCCATATGAGAATAGCCCTTCTGTAAAAGCTTGTATTTCATCTTGTTATTTCTTTAAGTTCAGAAAAGAAAAAAGCCAAACCAGCAACAAACAAATGCTCCTTTTCCCAATCCTCTCATCAAGTTTCAGATATGAGGATAGCTAAGAGGAAAGACATGTTAAGTTGTTTAATTATCCTTGGTAGGCAATTCTGATAAAATATCAGCAGGCGTTGGAAAGCTTGCAATTCTAGTAAGGTGTGAAATGACTAAACAACATATACGTAACAGTTGTTCTTTATGAAGAGATAAATAAGCTGAGATTATAAGCAAAGTTACAGTGGTCGGTTAGAGCAGTTAGTGGAGCAGTATATTAGCTAGAATAATGCCAGCATAGCTTGCACTATAAAATCAGGGACATACTGGAAATGGCCTTGCTATCCAGCAAGTTAGGAGACAGAAAGAGGAATTGACAGATCCAAAATGTGAAGGAGAAGTGGAAGTTAGCCAGCTGGATATCATTACCAAACCAGACAGGAAGACTAAGCAATTGTGGTTAAACTCTGAGGAAGGAATATTGAAGTATTCTATGTAAGCCTATTTTATTTACCATATAAGATTACTGATCTTAATCTTTCTCCTTTCTAGTCCAAGTTTGTCGGCTCAAGTTCAAGTGGGGTCAGATGAAGTTGAGTGTACCAAAAGAAATCAAGTGAGTCAGGTTGAGCAGGGCCAAGTGAGTTGGGCCAAGCTGGGTTGGGCTGGGTCAAGCCAGGTGGGCAAAGCTGGGTCACAGGAAGTGGTTGAGGTCAGGTTAGGTCAGGTCAATTGGGCCAGGCTGAGCTGATTGAAGTCAGTCAAGTTTAGTCTGGTGGACCTAATCAGGTCAAGTCTAGTCAAGTGACTGGTTGGGGTTGAGCTGGACCGAGCAGGCAGCACCAGGCCAGGGCACATCAAGTGGTCTGGGAGTCATTGGTGTCTGGGAATATTAGCTTATTAGTCATTAATGTCTGGGAATATCAGGTCATTGAATAACAAAAGGTCAAAGTGGATTTCTTGGTGAGAATTAAGCTAGTGCCCAGTCATGGACTCCAAACTCAAAGCTACTCCTTGTTGGTACTGAGCAAGTCTTAGCAAATGTTCTACAGGTAGATACAAATTAAAGTGCTCCTGGCAACATATAGTCACATCCGGCGGTGATGCTGAATACTCATCTACTTCTAAAAATAGTTTTTCTTACAGAACTAAGAGTTTGACTGATACTCTGGTTTCACAACTTGTTGAATTACCTCAGAAACTCCTACACGTATAATGCATAAAGAAAGTAAAGAAGCTTGTACCTGCAGCTTGTACATATAAAGTTGTACTTACAACTTTGTAACAAAACTGGGAACTCAGTTGTTTTTGTTTTAATTTTTTGGGGAGGGGATGTGAAAAAGTGGGGTCAGTGTATGGTATATGTCATAATAAGGAGTGAGATTACTCAGTGTTAATGAAAATACAGTATTACCTTGTGTACTCATACAGAGAAGGTACAATGCTATTGTACTGTCTTCTGATAGCAAGTAATGCACCAACATAACCACACAAAATCAGCAACTCATTCCGAAATCTATAAATGAACAAGTATCAATCATGAAAAACAACAAACATTTGCAAAAACATTAAACAAACTCATATTCACCTTATAATTTTAAAACCTAATTTATCCATCCACTTTTTGAGGAGAATATGCGTTTGCTGATTATTCTTACTTTCTCTGTCATGGAACTGTTAAAACAGACTCCATCTGCTTCATGTTGATCTCCATTATTAAATTTTAAATGGCATGTACATCACAATTTTTAAGCACAATCATGTAAAGTTGCAAAAACAACATCACTCAGATACAACGTGATAGAACTCTAAATGTAAATAAAATTGCCCCAAATATTAGTGTGAATTGTAGTTTCAACAAGTTTCCCCAACTTTTTTCTCCTTTTCGTTCTTCACACATATACTTGTGTAGGCATCTAGGCCTAGCTTCAACCATCCATCATAAAGGTGAACCAGATCTATCCCACTATTTTAGAGTTAATTCTGAGAGTGGCAGCCCAACTTTCCTTAAGATTCTGACATAAAAGCCCGCATGATTTAGTTCAGGAAACTGAAACTGGATCCTGGTTCAGGATTTGGTTCTGGTTCAGGAAACTGAAACCAGAGCTGATCAAAGTGAAGCTCTTCACATAAGACCAATATTCACACATTGTAAATGCTCCACAGACAAAGAAGCAATAAAATATCTTTCTTTTTTTCTTGCTAAACCTTCAAAATTTGGAAAGTTCCACCTTCTATTCTCCAGACTGGGAACGAGCATGCTTGCTGAAACTTTTTTTGTGTCCCTCTTCTGGTAAACAAAAAAAAAAAGATACCAACAGTGTGCACCTATATATACATTCTGAAAGATTCCTTTAAGGAAAGTTCCACTTTTCTAATTCAGGAAAACATACTCACTGACTACACTTAGGCAACATTAACTGTTCAGTCCGTATGTAACTCAGTAGATCAAGATACAGAAAGACTGAATCTAAAGTCCAATCTGAGCCACAAAGTTGTTCTGTTGAAAAATAAAAAGAAAAATATTTCATGAGGTAAGTTATACAAATGACTTTTGCTTTAAAATTATTGTTTATCCAAGTACCTACCTTTCACATATTGAATGCCAATAGGGAGAGCCTTTTCAGGTTCTGTGCTTAACAGATAGTACTTTATTGTTTCAAATACATCTCCCTCTGCCTGAATTGTCTCTGCCAGTCGCATACATTCTTCCACATCAGGAAGATTACACTGGAAAACAAACATTTTTCCAGAAAATCACTGAAATGTTCAAACACTGCTCTGAGATGCAGAGAAATACTGATGTTTGTACATAACAATAAGAAAAAATTCTCTCTGACGGAGTCATTGAAAGACATACCTGCATATAATGTGTATTAAGAAAGCCATCTAGACCAGAGAACAGCACTGGAGGAAAAGGTTCCGTAACTTTAATTTAAGCACTACCAGTTTTCATTGCTAAGGTTTATGTGAAGTTTTTACTACTGTTTAATAAATGTGCAATCTGAGTTGCGCCCTAAGGAAGTTATCAAAACAGACTCTTCTGCTGCTGAAGAGGAAAGGGGGCATTTAAGGACATTACAGGCATAAGATATAAAACAATTCAGACTCGTATAGAAAGCTGATCTGCCAAAACACGATTAGGCTGCATATCTAGTAGGTTATAAATCATACTGACAGGTAATTCTGAAGATCATAAGCTACTTCAGAAAGTAACGTGTCAGGGAAAGACTACACAAAGGATAGAAATAAAGAACTAAATTTATTGTACAATACTGAAAATAAAGTCAACAAAGACTAATAGAGCCAGGGATATGTTACATATAAGACCGTAGAGACAAATTTATCCTATGGTTTTATTTGTCTTTAAGGTTTTTGAAATCAGTAAATAAATCAATACAAAACCTTATTAGCATTCAGGTAAATTCTTTTACATTGTACCTTTTCATGCAGGTCATTTATTTCTGCTATGCATCCAGGATAAAAAGCACAAAGTTTTACTAACTGCAGTTTATTATCAGGAATCATCATAAGAAGATCAACTGCTAAATCCCTGCACAAACAAAAGATGACATGTAGTTACTCTTGATGGTTTGTAGTAGAAGGAAACTATTTTCTCTTTCACATTCCTTTTATAGAGAAGAGTTACTGAAAAAAATACTATTTCCAGAGAAGTGCAGAAGCAACCTCAGTCCCTAGACTATTTTTCTTCAATAAATAAGGCTTAATTATTAATCTTTTTGGGAAAGTAATTAGGTAATTTTCTGTTGCTTTAGTTGGTTGAATTAAACAGCTGTGCAATTCTTAAGCATCAGAATCATCTCAAAGTGAAATAGAAGAAAATGTGAGCAGGGATGGGAAACGAGAGTAGGAACCATCAAATCTGAGAGAAGAAAAGATGATAATGTGGTTCTGTGTCATGAAATCATCCTCAAAATTCCAGGCTTCTAAAGCTTCATGACATCAACATAAGACATCTCTAAGTCATCCAGAATGGCTTGGTGCTCATGTGATATTGAAATAGAGAGATTATATGAGAAAAGAATGTGATACATATTTTCATCCTTCTCAACGGAAAAACTGTTTTAGCAAACTGACATTTCTGACATTCTCCTAAACTTTTTACCATTTGTTACCCTATCTTTCATGCAAAAAACAGCTGAAGGGAACATGTGTAATATTAGGAAATTATCTGGAAATTGTTCTATTTAAGTTTTAATAACTGCTTATTCTATGACTCTTCTATTCATGCAGACATCATTTCTCCTGTGAACCTCAAGACTGACTTGCAACTGTTTAAGGCAAAAAATCCTACTTATTTCCTCTGGATTTTTAGAATGTGGTCCTTAGCTTAAAAGTGTTCAAGTAAGCTATTATTCAATATTTGCAACTACCTTCTATTCCACTTTCGAGTACTAATCACAATTAAAAATTAGGACACTTAGATATGAAAAGCGTGTGACTTTATTAAGGAAGAAAATAAGCTAAAACTTTCTCTAAAAAAGCAAAATACCTGTATCCAAGTGTTGGGAAGCTAAAAGGAAGACATTGAAACAGTATTGAACAAAATTTTGTATTACTTTACAGAGAAAATATCTGATAGAAAATAATTAAACTACAACAGCAAATGTAAGGGTCTGGGCAACTGACTCCAACAATAACAACAAACATCTTTCTATTTTATGCCTTTTGACAACTTAAAGAAACTAATGCCAAAAGGTCTATAGAAAATCTATGATACAATTACTGCACAACATCCCCTTTTCCAAGTTACAGAGGCACTCTTTCAGAATCTAGGATATTTCACAAGTTCTTAAGCTATTTTCAAGATCACTTACTCATAGGTACTAATCTTCATAAACAATTTAAACATTTTTTTAAGTGATTAGTCTTGTCATAAAACTGAAATCCAATATTCATTTGAAAAAAAAGTAATACAAAGAAGCCCCCATATAATGGCCTACAAATTGTACTACCTAGAATGATTTTTAAGAATAAAAATTAAACCACTGTCAAGTATAAAAATCAAAATGAGATGTCTGAGTTTGCATATGCAGAATTCAGTACCTCATATGACTAGCCTTTTGAATAGCAGAAAGTTGCTTTTGACAGTGTTTAGGTGTTAAATACAAATAAAAATGTGTCCTTAAACACTCACATATATTCTCAAGGCTGTTGATTCGGGAAAGAGCATGAATGTTTAGTTTTGACTTATTTTTTGCCTTGATTTTATATTTTTGAGCACTTCTAAAAACAACCAACCAAAACCCAAGAAATATTCCACCAGTAACTGATTTCTTTATTAATCTATCAGGGTCCTTCTGGTATTCCTTTTCGTGTCTACAATTAAGTGCTTCACTACAGTGAAACTTTTCCAACTGATGGACATCCCTAAGCATAACAACCAGTAAAAACAAAAAGGGAGCCCTTCAAATACCAGAGACCGCAGCTTCCCCATACATGATCTTATGAATGCAGTGAACCAAGGGAATTACGCTGTGTGAGAATCTCTTTATCAAAAAACAAAGAGATTCATGAATCCCTGATCTTTTCCTACAGAATATAAAAAAATATGCTGTAATGGCTGGAAATCAGAATCCAGGATTGCAAGGTGTTCAGTATAGCATGTAAAACCCACTGACAAATCCAGATGTATACCTGGGCAACACGTGTTACACCATTAAAAAATTTTATCACGTATACCCGTGTAGACTTCAGTGTACACATGCCGTGAGTTTGCAGAAGCTTTATGTACCTAAACATAAATGCCATACTATCACAAGCACTTATTACAGCCCTGAGATCAGAACAAGCTTTTATTATGGAACTGAAAAAAATATACACTATTTTTCTTAACTCCACATCCAGTGCTTCCTATCAGAGGCTACATAAAAATCACCCTTTAATGAATGAAGGGAAATCAAAGAAGGAGCTTCAGACACTTTAAAAGCTACAGATAGAGTTATCAAAATGACCCTATTAAGACTGGCGGAATGCAGACATGCTAAATCATGGCAAAATGAAAGCAGCAAGTTACCAGTTTCTTATTTTATAGCTTTTTCTACAATGCTTCATTGTCTAAGGCAAGCTAAATGTTCTGTAGAGAGGAGTTCCACTATGTGTCTCTCAGGCTACCTCTAGATACATTAGCAAATACTAGCTGTAGAAGAAAAACTGATCCTTAACTGTTTAAGTGCACATTTTCTATGAAATGCTAATTACGAAACAGTTATACAGCTGCCAAGTATACCTTAGAAAGGCTTTCTGCTTTTTCATTGTTAGATAAACCACAAGAAGTTGTATTCTTCAAAGTAAAACCACTACAATGAGGAAAAGAAAATTTACCACAGAAAGCTTCCCCTATATGCAAGAGAGAAGTTACTTCTGCAGAATTAAATAGTAATCCTGTTTCATCCTTAAATCTTTTCAGCAGTCTTGTGTTCCTAATGCCAATAGAAGATAATTCCTCAGACTCTTAGTTTTATATTTTTCCATCAAGTACTTAAAAATCACTTCACATATCCTACTTGAGCTACTGTTCCTTTTGACTTCTTAACTCAATTCCAGCCTTACTTTGTCTGAAGCAGTTCTTTTTCCTCAGTACAAGCTAAGACTTCATATGCTACCTACTGCTAGAGTAGCTAGAGTTTTTTTTCAGTGGGTTTCATACTCTGGCAATGACTCCTCTCTCATTTACAATGCATACGGAACGTATTTTGAGATTAAAGCAGAACATTTGCATGCCTTGTACTTCAAAGGTCTAATACAGCAATTCTTATTCAAGCAGCAATTTTTATTCTCCCTACCCATGGTGGTTTGATATCTACAAAAGTTTCACAATGACACACCTTGATTATTTCAACAGGGAGAGAAAAAAAAATCTTCTCTGGATTAAGAAATTCTTACCATGTTATTACTGCCATATATTTTCTTGCTAGTAATTCTAGGGCGTAATGTGTTGCTTGCGCTGCACTTTCTTCTAAGACAGTACCCACACTGATTGCCAACTCCAGTTCATTTCCACGAATCAGGTTTGCCATCGCAAGCTTGCTCAATGAAAAAATATCATTAAGGGACATAAGCATTTTTGGGCATTCACCATGTTAAGCATAAGACATTCACTTACGAGACTTTTTACAGAAGGACAAAATATGCAATAATTAAACACAATTATATATACTTTGGGTCTCTTGAATGAGTAAATAATTGTGCACCATGTGTTAATCAGTTTTTAAATAAGCAAATAGATTTCCTTTAGCAGAATCTTCCTTTATTCAACTGAAGAGATCACATAAATATGCTACTTAAAATGCATGATAGGAATTCCATCTAATCTTAAGGACACTAGGATTCAGAGCGTATATTTCCCCTCTCTTTCGATGAAAGGAGACTCAAAACCCCAAGAAAGTGAGAATGATTGTCCTGTTCTTGTTCCCTCTGAGCAACCAGAGTTACTGACAGGCATAGCAGAATGTCCAACCCTAAGAGACTATAACCCTAAGTTAAAATATGCCTGTTTAGAAATACAGGCATTAACTGATTTTCAATTTCTCTCAGAATGGCTCATTGAGATGGAGTTATGCTTATTTAGGGGATAGAGGAGGAAAAACATGTTAAGTCAGCAACAAAATCCAGAGAAAACGAGGAAAAGAAACAATTTGTAAAACTATAAGCAAATAAAAAAATGCAATAAATCATTTCCTGTATGTCAGTTCTATTTTTTTACTGAGGGATGGGGTTTCTTTTCCTATTTACTTCTTCATTTAGACTGTAAATTCTTCAAGGCAGAGATTGCATCTTCCTTAGCACAATAACTTCTAGTTCTGAATGGATATTTTGAGTCACCATAAACATCAACACTTAGATGTATACATCTAAGGTACTTAAGTATCTTATATTGTCTAATATAACAAGATACTGTAAATATAGTTCAAGAACATGCTACCTTCTGTGCATGAAAGAAACCTTGAATTTAATAGAATCAAGGGAGTTTTGCTACTAACTTTAATACTATAAGAATCTAACTGCATAAATACAAACAAATCAAATGCCAAATACCATTTTAGAATGTGATACATAAATTTTAAAACACATGTGGAGATGTAAAAAGGAAGTCAGTGTGGGCTTCTTCATCATTAAAGTAAAAAAAAAAAATACCTCTATATTTTCAACAGCCAGATGACAACATGCTGCAAGCACTGCACGGCCATCCTGGAAATACCAATCTGCCAGTTCTTTACTGACCTTCTGCAGGAGACTGCAAGAACAAAAAATTAATTCTGCAAGGTCACTTTAAGGTTGGGATGCCTTGGGTCTTAATTTATGTTAAATTCACCACATTTGCTTCTGTACCTTGTAAGGTGACATATTTGACTTACAGACAATGGCACTACTAGCTTGAAAAATGCAATCTGTTTGAGCTTCATCCACTACTTATGTTGGAGCATACTGAGGTGGGTCAGTTTCCCAAAGTCTACATCAGTATGGAAATGTCTCTTCAGATTGACAGAAGAAAAATCAAATATTTGGATATACAATCTGGACCTGTAAACTCTGCACCAGTATTTCTCTAATTGCTCAAAAACTGCTCATGTAAATGAAGTAACTACACAGCCTCTAAACTGCTTTTGTTACTATACCTATAACTTGATAATGTAACTCAGGTTTTTGAGCGCTGCTCTAGAAAAGAAGAGATGCATATTTGGGGTTTTTTTATGGGCATGGACAATGAGAATCATAGAATCCTAATACGGCTTGTGTTGGAAGGGACCTGAAAGATCATTCTGTTCCAAGCCCCCTGCCATGGGCAGGGACACCTTCCCCTAGACCAGGGTTGCTCAGAACCCCATTCAACCTGGCCTTGAACACTGCCAGAGTTGGCACATCCTCAGCTTGTCTGGGCAACCTGTGCCAGTGCCTCACCACTCTCACATTAAAGAATTTTTTCCTAATATCGAATCTAAACCTACTCTCTCAGTTTGATTTTTTTTTAACATTATCAGAACCTTCACTGACGACAAAGAGCAAAGCTTCAGGAGGAGACTATGTGCAATAGTAGGGAATCACAGATACTTGTTAATGCTAAATCTTACTCTACTTACCAAAAGTTCTACGGTAATATGCCATATATTTAAATGCACAGGAATGCATCTTAAATATCAAGCAAGTGAAAAGGACATTTATAATTATAATACATGCACATGAAAAATCCATTTTGTGCCAGGAGACAGAATAGAGAAATTAAAGTAGCATCAAGTAGTTAGCAACTCTATTAACCAAGTACTAGAAGATGCAATATTTTGTTGAAATCTAGATTGCTGATGCCAAATTAAACCACTACATTTTTATCTCCCTTAATGACTTTACACTCTGCACTAAGATGAGGTTTTAGATACAAACTAGAACAACTTACTCATTATAATCATCTGTATTACTTCCACCAGAATTTGAAGCTCCGCTTGTTGTGGAGACTGGTAACATTTGTATATTTCCTTCACAAGCTGCCTGGAAGTGAATAAAATTCAGATTAATTAACGCACAATTCAAACTGAAGATGAAATGGAATTTTTCAATAACATCAAAAATAATCTATGATTTATAGAAATCTTCCTTAAGCCCAGTTATAACAAAGAAAATACTTGAATGTTTAAACCAATGAACTTATTCATAGCTAAATCTTAGCCTAGTTTTATCCAGCCATACAAGAATTCTACCAAAGCAAGAGACTTCTTCCTTCCTATGCATTTGTACAGGATTTTTCAGCATTTGGATATAATGGATGGTGAAGGCTACAACCTTGATTTTTACACCCCAGTGAGGGAGCAGCTCTGAGGGAAGGATGAAGTCCATAGATTTCCATACTTCTCAGCAGGTATACCAGCAAATCTGGAAAGGTTTGGCATATAGCTGCTTAAGGTGAACTTTTCTTTGTATCTGGCAATAATTTATTTCTAACATTAAATACAAAGAGATCAGTGTGGGTTAAAATGAAATCAGTTGACAAGGCGGTGTTTGGTCAAGTGTTGGACTCAATGATCTCAGGGGTATTTTCCAATCTAATTGATTCTTTGATTTTTTTGAAATTCTTTCACATGTTTTAAGATGTAGCTGGGATAACACCATTAAACGTCAGGGCTCAGTTAAAAGTGAAAGTAAGTCTTGGTATTTTTATGCTTTTTATTATCTTATTAAACCTTTGAGACAAAGACTATTCTATGAATTGTAATATCTCTCTGCAATACTTCTCTTACATGAAAAATAAAAATCTTTCTGATGCTTTAGCTTGCTTTAAAGTTCAAACATTATAGCTTGTTAAATCTAAGCACATGTCAAAGTTACATTCTGTACATTATTTGGCTATTTAGCAAAACATATAGACAGATGATTTCTCAGTAGAAATTCAAGAGAAATCAAATCCTAATTACTTTGATGTTAAGAGCAATACTTGACTGCTGAAAATCAGGTTCCATTTCAATTGAAATTGAACACATCAGTTTTCATTATGGTCATTTGACTGCAGTTTAGAAGAACAAGGCTTTAAATCTGTAAACATGAGATACCTTCTTCTTATAATTTCTACATAAAAACTGGTCGATACCATATGGAAGTAAAGACTAGGGCATCATTATTCAGCTATTTTGCTAAAGTGAAAAGAGCTAGCCTTTTAAACATGCATGTCATATTCTGAGTTACAAGCTAAGAGCTAAATACATCTCCCAAACCGATATATATGTAGTAATACCTGTGCAACAAGTAGAGCCTCTTTAAGCTGGCCTCTTGAAGTAAAGAAAGAAACCAGTTTCTTCACATCTCCAATAGCTATACAGTATGGGATGACATCATCATTTTCTTCCTGAATTAACTGATCAGCTCTCCTAATTAAACAAATGAATAAACAAACAAGATCTACATATACAAACAATTACCAAACTTATCTATATGGTGTAGGTGTTAGATGAAGTTGTATAAAGTTCACTTTACACAACTTCACCATCTCCCTTTCCACACTTGCAAAATGTGAATACTGCACTAAAGAGCTTATAAAGTTGCAATTTATGTTCAAGCCTTTGATTCTTGTACACAAAGTTATTGTTGAAATCCTCTACACTTCCATCCCAAAGCTTACTGAACAAGAAGTAACAACACTAGAATGCTGTAACAAAAGACAGCTGTAACTGATATTAGTATCCATCCTTCCCACTTGTCTATGTCCTTTTATGGACTGAAACTACAACTTGCCATAATATTTTTATTAACTTACCTCTGCATTAACTTCCTCCAATATTTCATTGATACACCAGGTGCAACTGAGAGAGCTTTGTCCCACTAGAAAAAAGCCACAATATGTTTAATCTGATAATTTTTATTTGAGAAACAGCCATATTTCAAACTAGTGTAATTTTTCTTCCATTAAAAATAAATTTGTCAAGAGTTAAATAAGGAATGAGTTACGCTTTAGGCTGCATATGTCAAAAATAATTGGAACGAGATTACTGATTTTGGCACTAGTTTATTGCCTCCTCATCTTTGCTAGGGTAGCTGCTTTTCAGAAACCTTCATATTTTATTATTCTTCCATAGTGTTCTGATATTTTACCTCTCCAAGTTCTACCATGAGCTCACAATAGCGCTGAATTTGTCCTAATCTTAAATGTATTTCTGCAGCTTCTTTGAGTCTTTCCTCTTTGCTTGGTGCACCAATACCACCTCCAAACTTAGACATCTTTACTGTTGTCAGTTCTTGTGCTTTGGACTGAGGAAAAAAAAAAAAAAGGTTAAGAAGTTTTCTGTGATGAAAACAAGTTTTCTTAAAAATGGACTATTGCCCAATATTACAGTGGAATATAAAGGTTATAATTTAAGAAAAAAAAATCTTTAGAGAAAAGGCTAATTGAAAGAAATTTCAGTGAGATTACAGTGAACTACATTTATGTTGTTAAAGTAACTGTGTTAGCATTTTTTTTGTACACATACATTTTCCTTGATTATCTTCCTTTAATAACTTAGGGTTTTTTTATTCTCATATCTAATAGCAATTAATCCAGATGTCCCTCATAAAAATCTTGATATTCTGAAATTTGAAAAAAGTATTTATGAACCTAAACCATACAGAGCTGGAAATCATACATATTACCATTATAATGATGTCCACATAAAGAAACAACAAAGATAGTAGGCTTAACTAGTAGACAATAGGCTCTGTGGTCTGATTTGTCATGCCCCATTAACCATATGGCCAAGAAATTATTATATTCCCAACTACCGCAATTTTTATATTAGTTGGGGAGATAAGACTAAATTTCTTCATCTGTCAGAGTTTGAGAAACAAGCTGCAACAGAATTCTATGTAACAGAAAAAAAAAAGCAAAAGGAGCTTCACATTTCAAGAATTCTCAGTTGAATTCTACCATCAATGCACAATGATGGCATTTGGTTATTCATGACTTTGAAGTATCATATACTGAAGATGGAGAACAAATTTTGAACATTCTTCATCAAAGTAAACTGCCATGTAGACCAATGGCAGCTCACAAGGATCTGGGTTTCTTTTAAACAAACTACATTAATTTTTTTCCTCAGCACTTCTATATTTTTTATTATTTTCCTGCTGAAGTCTCCAGTGGATCCTCTCTGTTTCCTGAAAACTGAAAAAAGCCAGTTGCTCTACAGCCTTACTTCATCCTGAAATGTCTAGGTGCTGCAGTGCCATTATTCAGTTTCCTAAGGAAAAGAGAGTATTATTGGTCCTTAACAAGCAGTCAGCATTACCCTACCCCCTACTTTCTCTTAAAGCTCTCAAACAAGATTCTGAGTCAGCAAGAAGGGGGGGAAATGCTTTTAGTTAATGTGAGCACTTAATCCAGGTCCACAGAATGACCAGCAATTACTGTAGGTCAATGGAGTTAAAAATGCATGAAATCATATTGTAGGGATAAACTGACTGCTTGCACTGCACAAGTCAAGATTTAATGTCTTCTCAGGCTAATTGGCTGAGAAAACTGGTTTTTTGGACACATGGACACACAAACAGAGCTCCAAAGGATTAGCAGAACAGCTGCACTTATTACAGTTAACAACACTAATAATCATTAATCACTTGAGAGTCATAAGAAATGTAGGACACTCTTAAAGAGCCTGTGATTTTGCAAGATAACATGTAATAGCAAACAACGGGTGATACCTGGCAAGTATTAGCCCTGCGGCTAGCAAGTGCATTCCCTAATCCATACCAGAAGATAATCTTTCCTCCATTTACAATCCAAACATCAGAGTATGGGATTGTTCAGTATTCCTAAGAATGTCCTGACAGAACAATGAACCTGCATATTCTACACAAACTGTGTATCTGGTTGCATATTCATAAATGCAGCTAGTAATAAGTTTATGGCCTAGCACCTGAATTTCCTATTCTCATCCAACTCACTCTTTAGCTGCATATCTGTATAATGACAGGTTCTTGTTTACCCATTCCTTCTTCCAGAGACCAACAGAGCATATTTCTGCTGACTCTCCTTCATTTTCAGACATGAATTCCCCTGTCTGTACATCTGAACATAGTTACACACTTCATGTTTATACAATAAAATAATTTGACTTTTCTGAACGTCAAAGTACAGTGTATATAATGGGCAAGACAAACTCGCTTCATAGCTGAAACTGTAGTGATGATTGCTTTGCAATTTCTTTCACTTGTTTTGAAAAATGCTTTCCTAGATGTAACCTAGCATTTTAACACTGAATGTGCATGAAGTCACATAGACTTAGCTAGATACTATTGTAACAGAGTAGTATTGCAGTGAAGAACTGGAATCACACAAATATCTTTGGACATGAAATTGTGACCTTTTGTAAAGCATTGAATGTTATTTTTAAATACTGATATACTAAATCGACTAGCAACCATTTTCACATATTGTTTGTGCTTCACTTACCATTCTAAATCTAATAAGGTGTTTCATATGCATAATTCCTTTGCAGTAGTTTTGTGGAAGCAAACTGTCATCCTGTCCTTTTATTACAGCAACCAAATCCCATAAATTTTTGCTGCCTCCTGGAGGCTAAAATTGTTAGGGAAGAAGAGTTTTATTACAGTAATCTTCAAGAGAGAGACTTGAACTTATAAAGACATTAGAAAACATTTGTCATTCAACTCCAAGAAATACAATTTCAGATCATTTCAATGTTAGAACCTTTATTACGAAACATGAATTAGTTCAAGATACTACAAGTCCTTCAGTCTTCTTGAAGGCCATAAAGGTACAGTGAGATCCATGAACCTATTTGGTTATGGTTGGACATAGCTGAAGTCTTGCCATTAGAGTTTCCCTTTTGCTCTCAAAGAAATACAAGTGATCTTGTGTCTGCTGCTGGCACAAACCAACGGTCAGCTGCTGGCATTCAGGAACTGACCCAGGACTTGTTTACCACTTTCCATAAAGCAAAGGCATGGGCCAGGTAGAAGAGAGCTTCAAGGCTTTCCTGACACAACCTGGTTTACTACCTTAATATTAAATCTTAAAATAGACACATATAGTATAACTGTATATGCACAAAATAATTTTTAAAAAATAAATTTTACACATTTCTATTTGTGTAGCCTTTGAATCAATCCTTCTGTAGAAACAGGACAACAGTTTAACACTGAATGAGGTCTAGAAGAGAGTGAGTATTTAAAAGCTTTAAAAAAATAATTAAACCTTTGACCTAAAGAAGCTTTTCCAAAAATAACAGGATCACAAGTTTAGAAGTCCAATTATTTCTGAGTTGGTGAAAAGCATAAAATCGTACTAAGGAAATCTTCCCCCCATCCCCTGCCCTCCTCCACCCTCCCCCCCCGCCGAAAAAAAAGACTACTCTCTCCTTTTTTGTCCATTTAAACTCTTATGAGACTCCTCATAGTTTAGCACAATACCTAATTTTCTGGACTCAAAAAGCACTGAGTACACCTGATCAAAAAAGCTTTTGTTCTTAGAAAATTCTAATATTCTTATAACAGTTTTAATCTCAAATCAACATGGGAAATCAAAATTTATAACTTCTGTAAAACAAGGAACCCATAAATATATTTTTAACAAAAGAGAAAATGCCTAAGTTTGAAATCAAGAAAGATTGTCTCAGCATTTCTAAATCATACACTTCAATTTAGCTAGAGCTCAAAACAAATATTTTGGATGAACTAGGCCTCTTTAGATCAGCATTTTGACTTAAATTACAACAGTGTTTGACACGAGCTCCAGTAGCAGTAGAACCTGTAGTTCCAAGTAATTTTGTTCTTGTTCTACCTCAAGTGCAGCTCTTACGCAGGTAAGCACTCACAGGAACCCATATTTTTAACTAATTTTCACTGAGAGGCTGCAGCAATTTATAGAAAATATTACTGTGCAATGGAGAAAAAGGCAATAGATGGATACTGAGGGACACAGCATCCGGATCTACAGTTCCTAGAACATAAAGAGCAGTTTGGGCACAGACACATGGGCAGTTCAAACCTCATCAGTAATGAGGGTGTTCTTTTGATTAACTAAAAATTAAAAAACTCTAATGCAGTTTGATTAAACACATATTTTCATTTTCTTCAATAGCAAATTACTGACAAATTAACCTTTCCTATAGAAAATTATATTATTTCACTTATTTCACTTTGCAAAAAACTGGTTTGTTTTTTGCAAAGTTAATTCGTGAAATTTGTTTTTCGCAACTGACAAACAATTCACTTATGGACATTTTTATATGCAGATCTATGGACCTTAAATTCCATAAGAAATAGAATTGATTTCTGCCTATTTTTTAAGCTCCCTTCAAGACAGAGAGAAAAAAAAATGGTAGAGAAGAAAGATATCTCAATTTTGGAGATTGACTTCAGAAGAGAAAGCAATGCACACTGACAACATACCCAAGTTTGCAGAATACTTACTGAAAAATATTCTGAAAACCACCGTAGTTTTTTTCCTCGAGGATTTCCTGATAATTTTTCCAATTCTTGCTTAATATCCCTGGAAACTTTACCGCACAGCAAAGGAGGAGCGCCAGACTCCACAGCGCGATCTAACACACACAAAGATTTAGATATGAAATTAAAACAAGAAACAACCAAAGAAATAAGAAAAGTAACATAAAGAAAATGAAAACAATGGTTTATACAATTTGCTTACCTGTATTACCGATGATATCATCCCAACATTTATCTACTATGATATTTATTTGTAGAGGGTTTATAAGAGGTGTCAATGACCAGAGTCTCACAGTGGAATCACGAGAGCAGGATGCCATAGTAAATGGACGACTAGGATGACACGTTAATCCTAGTAGAGAGGACATTTAAAAATGCAGTCAAATAAGTTTATCTAATAACCTGTTTTATTAAATTACTGTATAAACTTCAAAACCTATTAGAATGCATTTCAATACAGAAATAAAACAAAATTTAAAAATAATTACCATATACATCTGCACCATGATCATAAACTGTGTCCAAACATGTTCCATCTCTTGTGTCCCAGACTCGAATTGTATAGTCCCAACTGCCAGATATTAGAAGGTAAGGAATTTCAGGATTCCACATCAGTCCCCGGACTGGAGCTGTATGTCCACTAAGAACATTTATACAAGCATCTTGTGTATAATCCCATATCCGAACAGTACTGAAACAGGATAAGAGACCAATCTCCATCAGATCACCCATTGAAATATAATTATCTCTCTACTTCAGCAACATTTTAAGCTTCAAATTTATCATAGTATTTATTTGCTTCATATCAGGGCTCAAAGATTGTAGTGAAAGGGGCTAAATCTGGCTGGCAACTGGTCACCAGCAATGCTCCTCAGTGTTCAACTCTAGGGCAAGTCCTGTTCAATGTATTTTATTGACAAGACGTTCGCTATCAAGTTGTTTCCTGTCATGAATCACTGCACTATAAACTAATAGATTTTGCTGCAAGCATAAACCTCTAATGAATGATAACGGGGAAAGCAATAGAAGCCAATATTCCAAACTTTACAAAATATCCTTTACAAATATATCTTATATACTCTGCAGGGAAGTGGCTTAGAATCACAGAAAAATGCTTCCTCCTGCTTATCATGAACTGATGTGCTCTCCCTCAAAAGCAATGTCATCAAACCAACAAAACAGAAGTATCTAATACCCATTAAAATTCTCTGCAGTTTCTACTTAAGTATACTTTTGAAAAAATCAAATGAGAGCAGGTCTTGCTCCTGTTTCTTTAGACATAATGTAAACGTGGTATCCTCCTTGTGTTATTCCTTGCAGTAACAGTATCAGGCACTGACCCTACTCTTGGGAAAGCATTTGGAAACTTGCACTACTACAGCAGTTGTGACAATTTCAGATAATGATCCTGCTGCCCAAATACTGCATAAAGCTAAGAGCAAAGCTAAAGCCTGAATCTGAACAAGGCAGAGATTTAGATTATTAAGTATTCACAACACCATTACAAGTAAAGATCTTAAATTTCTCCAAGAGTCCTGCTTGAGGTTTAAGTTTTCTAATAGTTTAGAAATACTAACCCATCATCAGAGCCACTGCAGAGGATTCCTTCTCTGAGAGGAGACCACCGTACATGAAACACCTTTGCAGTATGCCCGCTAAAAACCTTCAGTGGTTGATCAGAGCTGGTTGCCAAGTAGTAAACACGAACGTTTTTATCCTCACAACCAGTAGCTATCATATCTCTGCAAAATAAAAATGGCAAAATCACATAGATGATCAATGCCTTTTTAGATTTTAAAAAAAACCATTTTCAATTTGCAACTATTTTTTTAAAATAGTGTATTGTTGCTTCTCCTTCATCTATTCAAGATGTAGCTATTAATAATCCAATTAAATAAGCTAAATCAGAAAAAACCTGATAAAAATCCATTAGTTGCAATGGGGAACAGTATTTGCACTACAGTATGACCATGCACCCAGTACACAACTATTAATAGATTGCATTACTATATAATTTTTTTTTTTGATGAAAAGTTCTCGTGTCATTTTTAGGACTTATCTACAAAATTTACCTATGATCACAATGTATTTAGTTGTCTGCTGCATCTTCACCTTAGCAGCCATTACAAGGATGCCAATTTAAACCCCTCGTTCCTGGTATTGAATGTCTGCTTTTTTTCCCCCTTTATATATTCAGCTAGATAATTTTTTTTTCTCTCATCAATATGAAAAAATCCTCCATTGAAAGTTAAGGAAGTTCATGGTGGTTAATGAAACATTCTACAGGGAAGAGAGAGCTACTATAGGCATATCCTAATGTGGAACAGATAATTTCAGTGTTTTAGTATCACGGTGAATATCACATTCTATATAACATTGCGTTACTTTGCTTGTATTCTATTTAAATAGTAAATACTGTCAATTCTTTGGGTTAATTTTTACTTACTTGTTGTTTTGACTCCAATCACAGCCAAACACTGCAGCTGGATGTTTGTATTTGTGAAGAACATTGCCATCAATGGTTCGAATAATACTGAAACCAATGACAATGCATTATTATAAGCAAAAATACATTCTGAGTAGGCTATCCAAAATTGAGTTTTATTCTGTGCAAATAAGCCAGATAGCAAAACAATATACACAAAGAATAGGAGAAATAGCCACAAACAATATCAGCTCCTCAATTACAACATCTAACTGGATGTTGATTACACAACATCTAACTCTACTTCATTATCTACATTTCTTCAGAGGTGCTTTAAAGATGTTCACTGTAGTACCTCTATCTTGAAAGGATCCCCATAGCCCAAAATCAAAGTTGTAGTCATGGCTTTAAGGTACAGATAGATCTTTATGAAAAAAAAAAAAGTTGATTATTTTCTAAAATTTCTGCCCATTATGTTTGAGCTGGAATGACACAGGTAGCAGAGGAAACAAATCAAGAAGAATTTTTAAAATATACTGAAACACAATATATGCAAAATTGGTCTCAATGGATATTCATGTCTTTCTAGAAATGAGGTATTATACTCCTGTGATAGTACGCTTGCAATTACTTCATTCAAAAATAGTACTTTTTAGTCCTTGAAACAACAAACTAAAAAAAAATTAAAAATTAAGACAAGCAAATTGGACGGCTTTTGAAAAGTGTCCTCTACAGATAAGAAACATTGGAGGATATTCTTGTCCAAATAAAAATCAGTACTTAGTTTCACTATCAGAGCATCTTAGACACTATTCCTTTTTAAAACATTTCCTTTATTTTTTTCTAAAAATCATGAAAAACATATCCTAACAAGTACAGAAGACTAATATAATTCAAGTTTTGTCCAGTAAGAAAAGTTCTATAATTAATTACTGAGAGTACTGTCAAAATTTATGGACTTGAGAAGTGCATTTAGCAATTTTTTTTCTTCCAATAACACTCACCAAAATCCATCACTGCTGCAGGTTGCTATTCTTTTGGAATCTTTATGACTCCAGGCAATGCAGAAGATTCCATTCTTTCCATGCTTCAAAAAATGCAAAATACCTATCAATAAGAAATAATTCACCCCTTTTTCTCTCATCTATTGACTTATCTTTTTTACTTTATTCTCCTATGGGCTTCAGCTCTGTTCTCCCAGTACAGTATACCGTACAAAACCACATTATAATAAGTACCCAATACAGCTCGACGTTTGAGAATCCAAGTCCAAAACATTGGGAATATGGAGATAGGTTATAAAACTGCTGTAACCTCCACGATCCAACAGGCAAAACCGGCTGAAGCTGAAGAATGAGCAATCCATAACTATACAAACCTGAAGCTTAAATAAAGAACACCGGGGACAATCAAGAGGGACCTTTGTGCTACTCGTAAAGGGCTGCGAAGCACAAGTTGTATTCTCTTCTGTCCTGCCAGTTGCAGGGAATGATGTGGCAAGAAACAGGGAGATCATGCAGATGAACACCTGGATCTGGTACTGGTGTTACCAGCACAGTTTTGAGGGTTTTGATCATGGGTCAGTTTATACAATACCAAGCCTGCTGGCAGAAAATGGGGTCCACTTGTCTCAAAGAAGAAAAAGAATTTTAGTTCACGAGTTTGTAGGGCTCATTGAGAGACCTTTAAACTAGACTGGAAAGAGGCCGGGGCCAGGCTTGCTACAGAGAAGGTGTAGGGAAGAAGAGAACAATAGAAACCGCTCTAGTAGCATAAGGAGGCTTAAGAGGCAATACCTGGAGCAAGCAAGAGCAGTCAAAGACATAATTACTAGACAGGACTATGGGGTATATCCCTTTGCACCTCCACTGGGATGTGGACACAATCAAATACTTCTGTAAAGTGCCTGTACCCTGACACACACAGTGTGGGGAACAAACAGGATGAACTAAAGATCGGTGCACAGTCACCTTTGACTGCACTGCAATTACAGAGACACAGTGGGATAGCTCGCTTGACTGGAATGTTGCCAGGAAAGGCTACACACTGTTTAGGAAAGACAGATCAAGAAGTGACATCGGTGGAATTGCCCCCTGTGTAAGGCAACACTTAGGATGTATCACGGTCTATCTTGGGGTGGATGATGGGCAAATCGAGAGCTCATGGTTTGTATAAAAGGGTAGACACTGTTGTGGGTGTTTGCTATAGGCTGCCTGATAGTGAAAAAGAAGTGGATGAAGCCCTGTATAGCCAGCTAGAAGCAGCCCCAAAGTCACAGGCACTGCTCCTTGTGGGGCACTTTAACTATTCTGACATCTGCTGGAGAAGCAACACAGGGAAGCACAAACAGTCCAAGAGATTCCTGGAAAGTGTTAATGATATCTTCCTGTCACAGGTAGCGGAGGATCCCACAAGGAATGTTGTGCTGCTTGAACCTCATACAAATAAACAGGGAAAGCCCTGTGGGAGATGTGGAGGCTGGGGGAAACCTTGGCTGTAGTGACCATGAGACTGTGGAGATCAGTACGAGGCAAGCTGGAAGCAGGGCAGCAAGTAAGATACAATCATGGACTTCAGCAGAGCTACCTTTAGTCTCCTCAGGGATTTTCTTAGAACAGTTCCATGGGAACATGCCTTGCAGGGAAGAGGGGTCCAAGAGAATCAGTGATATTCACAGACCACTTCCTCCAGGCTCAAGAGCAATGCATCCTGATGAGCAAGAAATTGGGTAAAGGGGGAAAGAGATCTTCACGCACTGGAAGTGTGGACTGAAAGAGTGGACAGTGAGGTGGATTTAAAACTGTCTGAACAGCAGATCTCAGAGGGTTGTAATCAGTGGGACAGGGTCTAGTTGGGGGCCTGTCACTAGTGGTAGCCCTCAAGGTTCGACATGGGGCCCAGAATTGTTTCATTTGTTCATCAATGACTTGATGAAGGGGCAGATGCCTCCTCAGCAAGTTCAGTGATGACACAAAGCTGGGAGGGGTGGCCAATACCCCAGAGGGCTGTGCAGCCCCTCAGAGGGACCTTGGCGGGTTGGAGAGATAGGCAGAGAGGAACCAGCTGAAATTCAGCAAGGGCAAGTGCAAGGTCTTGCACCTGGGGAGGAATAACCCCAGGCACCAGGACAGGCTGGGGCCAACCTGCTGGGAAGCAGCTCTGTGGAGAAGGACCTGGGGGTCCTGGCGGACACCAAGCTGTCCATGAGCCTTGTGGCCAAGGGGTCAATAGTGTCCTGGGGTGCATAAGGAAGAGCATTCCAGCAGGCCAAGGAATGCGATCCTGCCTCTTTACTTAGCCCTGGTGAGGCCTCACCTGGAGTGCTGTGTCCAGTTCTGGGCTCTCCAGTACAAGAGAGACATGGAGCTTGTGGAGAGGGTCCAATGGGGGGGCAACAAAAATGATTTCTCTTAAAGAAAAGGCTGAGAGAGCCGGGCCTATTCAGCCTTGAAAAGTCACGACTGAGAGGGGACCACATCAATGTCTGTCAGTATCGGGAGGGAGGGTGTCAGAGGATGGAGCCAGGCTCTGCTCAGCGGTGCTGAGCAATAAGACAAGAGGCAATGGGCAGAAACTGATGCATGGGAAGTTCCAGCTGAACATGAAGAAGAACTTCCCTATTGTGTAAGTGACCGAGCAGGAACAGATTGTCCTGAGAAGTTGTGAAGTCTCCCTCTCTGGAGATATTCCAGAGCCATTTGCACGCAGTCCTGTGCAATGTGTTCTAGGATGGCTCTGCTTGAGCAGGGAGGCGGGACCAGATGACCCCTGTTGTCCCTTCCAACCTAACTTACTCAGTGATTTTGAATAAAGGTCAGTTACTTGTTGGAATAATGAAGCTAGTGGGCATGAAAAATTGTGGTATGAGAAAATTTAAGTGGGACATGTATCAGATATTTAGCAGCACAAATGCAAGTATCAGAATCCCAGAACTCTGGAAGGTAGGTATATTTGTTTTCTGCTCATAACTCTCCTCACTCCCTCACCTCTCTTCTTAAAGATAATTGTACATTGATGCAGATCCTACAGCTAAAAAATAATGTCTGTATAAGCTGAAGATCACAGCTATATACTAGAAATACACAAAATAGTGTAAAATACTACAGCATGGTATTACACAGCTCTTTCTGCCAATAAAAATTATTCTACTATATTAGGACTTAAAAATGCCTGGATAGATTTCAGGTCATAAAAGGCAAGCTGCTAAATGAGTCATACTGCTTAGTGCGCTGCAAAATGGAGCTTTATTGATCTAGACTTCAGGGACTGAAAGTTTTTTCTGCCCCTTATGTTTGAAAACACAGAACACAGTTTTCATTTTGATGCTGAGTCTGTATGTCCATATATATTTACACAGCTAAGAAGGAATCAGCTATGCTTTTGCCATGCATTCCTATAGGACCAATTTTAAGACAATGAAGTCCATCTGGTGCTTCACAACTCTCATATCACAAATCCAGTCTGAGGGAGTAAAAAGACTTCTGCCACACATATAAACTGGTACCCACACAATTATATAGATTTTTATACTACAGCACCTTTTAAAAACATATGAATTTTGGCCATCTCTAATTATGGACACTAGACGTAGTGACTAACTCACATTTCATACAGACAAAAAAAGAAGTAATCTCATCTTACCTCACTGAATCTGGTTATAATTTTGCCTTTTTGAACATCCCAGATAAAGCCACCATTTCTGGATGTTCCACCCGCTATGCAGTTCAGATTTCCTTTAAAGAAAGATGTTTGTAAAGTATTACAATATTTACAATGAACAGAAGACATCAATGGCACATGAACATGAATTTTCCAGAGTTTAAGGCCAGCATTTGCTACTAAGTCACAAACACCAATTTCAGTGAAAGCCTGACCTGTTTTTCTACATTCTTGTTTTGAGGAATGGCCAAATAAAAATTGTATTGCTGTAAAAAGTATCTTAATGCCTGCTGAAAGTCTCCAGTGTAAGAAATTAATGATCAANTGGTTCTACTTTAAATTAAAGAAATGTAATATGAACAGAAGACATCAATGGCACATGAACATGAATTTTCCAGAGTTTAAGGCCAGCATTTGCTACTAAGTCACAAACACCAATTTCAGTGAAAGCCTGACCTGTTTTTCTACATTCTTGTTTTGAGGAATGGCCAAATAAAAATTTTATTGCTGTAAAAAGTATCTTAATGCCTGCTGAAAGTCTCCAGTGTAAGAAATTAATGATCAAGATGCATATGACAGAGAGGCAATCTCAATGTTTCAAGCCTAAAGTTGTAGCAACTAGACCATTTTCCTTTAAAGTTCCCTACGTATTAAGACAAATCATAAAAAGGAGACAGAACATCTAAGAGTATTTTATTTTCCTAATCTTGCACCATTGCCGCATCTAAGACCCTCAAGAATGTACCTGAATCTGTAACCACAATCTACAGGGTGGAAAATCTGAGTACAAAACTGCACAGTGAGAACCTGAAAATTCAGTTCAGGTCTAATACAAAAGTCACCAAATTCTCCTCACCACAGTGACTCTCTATCCTAATATAGCTATGCTTTTCATAAATAGCAGATTTATAGGAAAGTTTTGACTGTTATTTTATTCCAAGCTTCAGAAAAGACAATCTATGCAGGAGGAGTCTAGCAAGGTAAATATATAAACCGGGAATAGACTCAGGTAGGAGAATGATGGGGGAGAAAAAAGAAAAAGAAGTAATCATTTTTTTCAAAGGTCTTCTGAGACCAAACAAATGGTGGCATTAGACTACATATCAGGAACAAAGCACAAGGCAGATAGGAACTGTCTAGGAGTAAGGTGAAAGAAGCAGCAAAAGTTCTGGCTGGGAGGGACAGGAGCTTTTGGACAGGATGGTAAGGAACAAAGTTGAAGCACATGCTTCCAATTTACTTTTTAAAAAAAAAAAAAAAAAACAAAACCAAAAAGCAACAACCCCACACCTCTCCTGCAGCAAACAAACTATTCATTCAGTGTGAGATACAACTACATATTGAATTTAAACTTCAAAGCTAAATAACCAAACAAAAGCACCGTATTTCATATTGCCAAAATTTCCGTATAGAAAGACAAACTATTTTTGAAGAGGAACAAGGTCCAAGAGACTCTCAGAAATGAAAAAATGCAAATTTATTTCACATATGCAGACTACATTAAGCTTCCCATCAAAATATTTTCTCCTGTCAGTTATTATTTCTTAAGAGTTTAAAAGTGCAGGTGAGAACAGAAAGATGAATTATTTAGATTTTTTTAAAACACATCTGCTGTCTAAAGAAATAAAACACAACAAGGAAGTCAACCTATCATCAACTATTGACAACTATCAGAAGTGAATTTTCAGGTACACCAAAGAGGGTTGCAGAACAGTTTTGAAAACAAAATTTCCCACTGACTCCAGTGATTTCTCTAAGAAAAAGCAGATGCTTTGCAGAAAAGACACTTCCTATTCTAATAGGGTAAAAGCAGAGTTCTTCACTGATTAGACTCCTACAGAAAGAAAGAAGAAGAATTAAATACATACGTTCCACTATTTCAGCCCAAAATACAATCTGAATTCCTTGAAGTAACTGCTTCTCATGCAAAGCAAGTCATTTTGTCATTTGCATAATGCCATGTTAGAAATGTTCTGGAGATTTTCCTCCCTCCATTCTGAGTATGAAATACTGGGAGCATTACTCAGAAGGGTAAGCTTCAGCAAGGTCTGAAGCATTGAATTCTGCTGGTTTCACAGACAATTAAGTTTTGTTTAAAACTTACATGATGACCTTCTATATAAAATTAATACTTTTATATGAAAAATTCTGCAGTCAGTGCTAATTCAAAGAACATTTAGACATACAGCAAAACATTCTTACCTGGAGCCCAAGAAATGGAATAAATAACCCCCTCATTACCAGGAGATGTATAAACCGCTGATAAAGTATTTATGTCCCAAACTTTTATTGTGCCATCAAATGAAGCTGTAGCAAGAAGATCAGGGTTATCAGGTTTGAATTTGCAATCAAAGATGGTCTCAACATGTCCCTTAAATGAAACAAATATTTAATCCATTTTTATTACATTTGATGTTTTTCATAAATTCAATTCTAGATCAAACTCTAAAATACATTGTATTTCATTTACCTGTCAGGCCAATTAAGAGTTCCAAAACCCCTGTATATTATGGCTTATCAATCAAAATAAAAAGGCATAAAATAACTTGGACTATAATATGCTCTTTCAGAGATTATTATTAAAACCAGAAAAATTCTTTCCTGAAACAACAGGGTATGCATTGCCAGGAACGTATTAGCACTTTCTGTTGGAACTAAGTTGCTAAAAAATTGGATTAAAAAAAACAAAAGAAAAAAAAAGTTAATTTTTAAAAACAGAAATAGTTTTTCCCTTTTGGTAAAAAGTACCTGACTGAAAAAAATAAAGCTCTGTATGCTGAACATGTTCTACAAGTTGCCTAGTACCCCACCGAATATTCTGTGTTTCTAGATATAGTCTAAGCTCTATTGCAATTTAAACTTCTATCCATTAGAGATTTCATGTATCACTTGGTTGTTTTCCAAGACATCCATTTGTAGAACTTAAGCTGGCAAATTTATGAAATACGGTTATTACATAAGAATTTTTTTAAGCCTCAATTACTTTACAGAACCAAACCCAATAAAAAAGGGAAAGAGAAAACCAATCAGCACACTCAATTCAAACACATATGGGAGTATAGCTGAAAATTACTTGGGTTTTGTTTGTTTGGGGGTTCTTTTGAATGAAAAGGGAACTTGGAAAAAGGAAAAGAGAAAGATCCTCAAGAACGTCAATAATCTCAATAACCAAAAGCCTGGTGAAGAAGAAGGTCATCTAACACGTGTTAAACCCATTTCTGAATTTCAGCTTCATAGAAAATTTAATAATTCAGTCTTTGTAATGTTAAACTGAGTGCTTTCACCATATATCTCTCTGATTTGACTCAAACTTTTATTCTGAATTATAGAAAACCTGCTAGAGAAAATTTCTGAGAAGGCCATAAAACTAAAATTTCAGTTAAAAAAAATATACAAATAAAAACCAATTCCTTAAATCTTTTATTTCTGGTTTAAAACAAACCATCAGAATACTTCCAACAGAATTCAGTCACTTGCAATAAAAGATTAATTTAAACTTCAGAACTGTCATTCTGTTTCCTAGAAATTTAGGCTCTTTTTAACAATAGAAACTGCTTTACAGCGCTGCTAAGACTTCATTTTCCAGTTTTTTGCTGTTAGAAGAAAGTGAATAAGCCAAATAAACTCTCTGTTTATTATTAAAGTGAATAAGCCAAATAAACTCCCTCTCAAAGACAGAGATGAACCATACCAAATCTCTAAGGAAATCCCACTTTTTGGCTCCCATGTCATAAAGTCCCACTCCACCATCCATGAAGCAGCACACGGCATGACCAGGAGGAAGAGAAAATGCTTGGTTCTGGGTTAAAGTGGGAGGAGGAACAGCCTCACTTGTTGAGGATGTATGGTGATTTTTAGTAGGATACTGTGACGAACATGCTTAACAATATAAAGCAAAAGACAAAGAGAGAAAATTATTCCTTATTTCAATAATTAATATAATTATAAAGAATAAAATGCTTGTATTCTAATGAGATTTGAAACAAAAGAAATTGAGAATTCCTGTATGAAGCCTGGCCTACTAAAGAAGAACCTTATAAAGTGCTTGATCCTTTATGCATTTGTTTAGTCCACTAGCAGCAGAAGGTACTTTAATTAAGAACTAAATAGCTGATCAACCTTACGGAGACTGATCTGGACATAACAAGACTCATAAATAAGACTTTCTTAAGTTGCAGCCAGTACAATGAATAACAATCAAAATTACACTTACACTTTTTCTTTGGAGGAGAACTTAGCACATGCAAGCCATGGAAACCAGTTTGCTTCAATTTAAAATTATCTATTGGTGTTGTACGTGAAACATTCCAAACACGTAACACACCAACCTGAGAATCTGAGGTTTAAAAAAACAAAACAAAACACAGAGGTATGTGATTTGAGCACTGATTTATGTAAAAATACAACAGTGAATAAAACTTCAAGTCCTAAGAAGAATTTTATATGCAGGTAGTGTCAACTCCATAGAATCACAGAATAGTTAGGGTTGAAGAGGACCTCTGGAGATCATCTAGCGCAACATCCATGGCATCCTATTTATCCTCCATTTACCACCATGGCCATATCACTATTAACAACAATCTTTATTAAAATTAGCTATTTAAACATAGATAAATTCTATGGTATCTCTCTCATTATAAAATACTCTCTACCAGTCTTAGTTTCCTTATTCATTAGCTCAACCTGAGCCATAATGTCTATGGTGTAGAAAAGAAAGAAATAGATTCTTTTCTTCTTTTAATTTTTAAAATATTTGAAGTGATGTCAATTAGCACAATGCATTTTTATTTCTATTCCCAAAGGAATTAACATATTTTTTGCTAAAGTGTGCATGAGAAAAATATTATTCAGCATAAAAAAATAGCAGAAAGTCACATATTTATGTAGTTAAAATTTTTAAAACACGTAAAAACTGCTCAGGTTAATTTTATTATTTTCTGGTTTTGTGTTATGGTCTTTTTTTGTACAATTCATGTATGCTTCTCCTCGTGAAAATGTTACAAAACAGAAAAATCAGACTTGGAGTATCAATTTTGAAGACTCAGTTCTGTATCTATCTTTGTATAAATCAGGAAATAAAAGCCTTACCTCCAGTTATAAACATCCCAGGTGCACTAGAAACCCAGGCTAAACACTGAACAGATGCTGCTGCACTGGGAAAACTAAAAGTTGTGATGCAGGACAGAGATTCAGAATCAACTAGTCGAATACCATTATGTAAATTAGCAACAAGAAGGTAGTCAGTTGACAAAGGGTCCCACTCCAGAGCTGTAACTGGATCCTCTTCATCTGTTCCTTCAAGAGACTCTGGTCTTAAGACATGTTTCTGATTTTTAGAACCTTTAAGGTGCACAAGAAAACAGATTATATAAAAATTAAATCAAGTATAGCCTTTCAATATTTACAAGGTTGACAAACATAATCTTTCCTCTCTCCCTGATATTTTCACTAGCCCGCTCTCTTGTCTGCATCAGTGAAATTAATGAAGCTGTCTTTGCAATATTTGACTTAGAGTATTTTTTTTTCCATCAGATTCAACTTTATGTTTAATATAGCAGAAAACAAAAACAGCTGTCAGGTTTATGAACATAATTTTATAGGAGAGGAATGTATGTTCAATCATATACATTATTCTAAGAACTTCTGTGAGTATGCAGCACAGCATAAAACATAAGCCATTTGAGTGTAAGTAAATCTGCACACCACAGCAAATACAGGCAAAATAAAGGCAGAATGAACCAGAAAAACACTGTGGCAGTATAGATATTTCTGAACAACTGCCTTTAGACACTTTTTCTTCTTTAAAGCTATGTGTTTTACTATGTTGTGCAACTATGAAGGGTTTACAGATTCTGTAGCCAAAACAGACCACTAAATATCTAGTCTGACACCTACAAAAAAGATTACATATTCCACTTGATGGTCCATATTATCAAAACTCAAAATTTTTAACATCATATTTATTTCCCATTTTTTATTTTTATAGAGAGATGAATCTTAGTTTTATAAGATACTGTACAAATGAAACGGATCTGTATTTTTGAGGTTGTGATCTTATACCAAAAAAAAAACCAAAACCCCAACAAATTAATTTTTTACTCCTTTCCTAGAAACAAGGAATTGACATCTTCCATTATTCAGCTTCAATCTAATTTTCAGTTTTGGTACTGGTTCATACATATTACATCTAGGGCAACTTTATAAAATCAGTTACCAGAAATGGGGGAAAAAATTTAAGACTGCACAACAATTAACATAAATAACAATTAACAATTAGCATAAACCAATTTCACGATTCCATTTTTTTTTCACTCTTCTGAAGCACTGGGAATAACAGTAGACGTATGATAACTGCTTTAATTTGCAAAAAACTTAAGGATTGCCACTTTTTTAAACAATGTCCTCTGCTTTCATTACAGCTCAACTTTTTGTTTTACTGCAAATCAACATTGAAATGAAAAACAAGAACTGACAACAAAGCAGAATTGTAATTTTTCAGTTAGCTATACAAGAACTAAAGCCAAATAGTCCTCAAGTGATTGAAACTAGACATATTCAAACACTTCAGCCCCAAGAAAGCACAACCACCTGGAGGGAGAGTATGAGAGAATACATATCTAGGAGCTATTCAGTTTCAAAAAAAGAGTCTGAAAGCAAGCCTCATGAAAGCCCTAACTGCTAAATTTTATTGTCCATTAAAAGAAGACATGAACAGTATGAATCATGCAACTGAGTCACAGGTCATCTAAGTAAGCTGTGCTTATTTTGATTACAAAAGAAAGAGAAAATAGTACAAAACATTTGGCTCTATATGACTGCATTGAGTTTCCCTGAAAACTGAGTACTAATCTTAAATTCTTGCATATTTTTTCTTTACACTAAATGTTATGATACATTAGTGGACAGTCTAGAGCTAATAAAAAAGAAAATAGAGCCATGGAAGAGGAAACAAAGTACATAACAGCAACAAAAACATTGTGTAGTCTGCTATTTATGCAGAAAATTTTGACCCAGCCGCCTATAAACTTCCAAATTTTATTTCTCTGTTGGAAATGAAGAATCTTATGTACGTTGAGAAGAGGAAACAACTCATAGGGTTTTTTTTTTTAATTTTAAAATTATTTTAATAAAGATTTGTAATATTACAATAATAAAGACAAATATCCTAAATACAGAGAAAGCAGAATTCCTGTGATAATCTAATCTAAATTTCAATTTGATGCAAGTAGTTTTATCCCCAGAAGCAATGGATAATTTTACTTGAACAATTTTTTTACAGCACCTTGAGATGTGGTACATACAAAGCTGCCACTGCCTAGATTTTTTTAGCCTCTATTATATTTTCATTTGCAGAACATAACTTTTATACTTTAAATTTTTTTTAATCTCTGTTTTCATATTCAACTCATTCTAGACAGACTTCATGAAAAGTCTCAGTCTGATAAATACTTATATGTTATCATATTAAAATAGATTTCCTTCTTCCAATGCCAGTGCCAATTCAGTCAGCACTACAGAAGCAAGGGAATCTATTCTCTGTGACATCCTGTGTGACAACTGAGTAGAGTGAGCTAAAGGAAAATAAATTTTGCCTGGTTGTTGAAGAACAACTCTATGTAAAATTAAGACATTATTTAAAGAACAGTTTTTCTCACTAGGTTGAAAATCAGTTCTTACCCAAGGAAAAAGAAGTAGTCAGGAAAAAAACTTGAAACAGTCAACCTAATACAGATATCTATCTTTAAAGAAAACTATGAAAACAAGTGACATTTTACTTTCAAATGACCTTATCAACATGACACCTTCTTAGCAGAGAACTAGACTACTTATAAACTATGCACGAATGTGCACGGCGGATTTCAGACAAAAAGAGAAAAATATTTTCCCATCTATCCTTTGACAGAGCAGAACCACGAAGATAATATTAAGTGTGACATGAGATTCTACCTATAAAATTGCAGAGGACTCTGGAATATGAAACAGAGGACTCCAGGACAAATGCAAAAGTAAGAAAGTAAACAAGAGATTCAAGTCTTTCCATTCAGAACAATAATCTTGCAGGGAAATACAGTTCAGTAGATCATGGCTGCTATCATTCTCAAAAAAAGTATGTTCATTGTAGTTGTCAAAAAATTGCAGTCTTATCTTGGTCACAAAAAAGAGGAGATAAAAAGAAAATGCTCTGCATTCTTTATCTAAGAAGCCATATTTTTGTGATATGGTAGGAAGTAGGAATATTATGAATCAAGAACAAGTTTTATATATGTACTTACATTATAGAATCTAATTTTTAAAGGTGCAGAATTGCATGCAAATAGAGAAACAAAGAGATACATATATAAAAATAAATATTTTTACCATATGAGTATTTACCTGGTTGGAAAAAAGATAGGCTTCCATCAATATGTCCAAATACCACCTTTCCTTTTTTCTTTGGATGCCATCTAAACAGACTGATATCTGACAAGAAACTATGTGCTTCTCTGTGTACAGTTACCCCGCTGTCAGGTCCTGAGATAGTCCAAATGTACAGCGGACCTCTGTGGGACACGAATGCAACTGCATCACCTGCATTCCAGCACCAGCTAAGTGACGCAGGAATTCCTGAAACATAGAGGTAAACTTTGTAAGAACCAAGATACAAAATTCAGTGTAGTATTCCTTGATGCAGTATCACCAATTGTCTTGAAAAAAAGTAGAAATAATTGTTCTACATAAAAATTACTACACTGAAATATAGAGAACTGTGTGAACACCTTACGATGTAAAAGTCAGCTACAGACTTACATAGGCAGGAAGTAAAATTATTTCCCGAATTACTTCTATGCTACTTTGATGGGCTGTACTCGATGATATCTATACTTCATCAGTGCCAAAGACACATTTGAAAAACGATAAGCCTGTTCCTGCAAACAATACTTTTCATTCACTCAGAATTTCATTCACTACTATGTTTTACTCTGAGTTGTTTGCTAATAAGCTAGTAAAATACCAAGAATTTAAAAATGCCTATTTTGGCCAAATACAATGAAATTTAGAGATAAATCTAACAGAAGAAGATATTTGTGACAAAATTTGAAAGCTAGCTCCATAATAAAAGGGAACTCTTGATCGCTTCCTTCTGTATACATAACAGTTTTAATTCAGTTGCCTAACACCAGAGGCAGTCCTATTTAAGAATTTTGATCTTAACGTCTCCAACCCTCATCATCCTCATAACTTAATAATGTGTGCCTGAAGGAATAAATGACAGCAAGACAAATCCCTCACGCTGTAAACTCAAAACTGTATTTAAACACTTTTATGCGGCAATGAAAAAGGAACTAAAAGAGAAATCAATTGAAGGTTTAAATATATTATCTAAAATTAGTTTCTAAAAATATTGAACTAGTACTAACAAGACTTCTTTTATGCGTAGTCATTGGCTGAAGTAGATTTTTAAACAAGCAATGCATTGAAAAATAAGTACCAGCATTTATATTCAAGCATAAATTTATACAATATTTCTTTTAGAATAGATTAAATCTTTGTAGAGTTTTCTTTTGCATGATATGCAAGATGTACAAGATTTCCAGAGGTATCCCTAAATTCTCTGGAGAGAAAAGAGTAGGGAGTCCCAAAACACCTTATTAGATCCTGGAATTCTGACTGTTCTTGGGTTGCACTCACTTTCCAAGAATGAAAATGTAGGAGTCAAATACACCTGATGAGATTGACTGTAAGAACAGAAATACAGGTACTGGTTTTGACTAAATGGAATAAACCAGAACTGGGCAGGGAAATATAACTGTAACACAGATGCTTAGCCCCCTAGACCTGTAATACAATCTCCAGCAGTTCCAAGGCCTGAGACAAGATTCAGGTAGACAAGCATTAGGGTATTTAAACAAAAGCTGTTGTTCAAATACACTGATGATTTATACTTGAATCTGTTAAGACTACTTTTTATTTGCTTTCATTTAGCTAAAGTTATCATGAAATTTATTATTTTAAAATTTAATTATTTATCCTTTTATACAGCGATGAAAATAATGTTGGTTTTGGTTTTTTTCCTCCCCTGCTCAACAAGAAATTACTAGCAAAGTTAATTCTTGAATTGGTCAACTTCTCTAGAGAAAACGAAGAATGTCTTTCTTTACCAAATACGAGATGATTCACAGGAATTTACTCCAACACGCTATCATTATTTTCTAGAATAAACTGTAACAAATCTGACAAGAATATTGTGTTAGGCAATTGTTAAAACCCCGGCCTACCAACTACAGAGTTTACACTACAAGTATTTCTCGTGCCCATGGATCAAGCTGTATGGATTAAATAGACCTCCATGTCAAAAATACCTTTTGTATTGTCCAGCTTGGCCACAACTTTCTGTTCATTCACATTCCAAATGATCACTAAACTACCTGCACTGGCACTTGCAAACACGTCAGGGTTGTGGGGACACCAAGCTATGGCTGTGATTGTCTTCTTATGCTCAGACATAATCGCATGAAGCTTGAATTCATTGTATCGGTGATCCAGCTAAACAAAGAGTAAAATACATTTTAGAGACAGATTTTTTGTAAACTTACTTTAAGTACCTTTGGATTGGAGAATATTTCATATAACAGTATTAGACTTACAGATGAATTTATAGTGCATTAACAATTGCCAGTACCCCACATCTCAATAAAATAAATTCTCATACATTTGACTTGGACAGAAAGGTGATCCAATATCCAAATATCCAAAAACCAGTTTTACATCTATGCTCTTGTCACTTATAAATTATTAAATTTCATTGAGAAGTGTACTCAAACAATCCTAAAATGCTTTATTTATAGGCATGGTAACAACCATTTACTAATCTCCAAGGGGTTAAACAGGATAGAACATAAAAATGAGTTTAAAATCCTTCTCATTTTTTAAATTAACTACTACAGTTAAAAATATTTAAAAAAACCAAACATATGCCTAAACATGAGACAGTAAATTTTGTTTATTTTAATCCTACTATCAGTATAACTCTTAAAATTAAACTAAGTGCATCCTATATTTCCTCACATATTTCTCAATCTGAAAATTCTATGTCACATCATTTATATTTTTTACTTAGGTGTTGATGCAAACTTCAGAAGACCACAGTGCTGAGGAGGTCAGGCTCCAAATCAAACAGAGGCGGGACACTGAATCCACAACTTTGAACCATTTTAACCCACTGTGCAAAAGACTATTTTATACTACAACTTCAAATGGAATTGTGGAATTGCTTCATTTCTCCCTCAGAATCCAGTCTTCTATCACTGAACTTCATTCACCTCAAATGTTTGCTGCACTGTGAGCCTGTCTTCTAAAAACAATTCTTGACACATACAACTTCAGGGGTATCTTGAATGGAATACTGAGCTTTACATAGACATCTTCTCAGTAGCAACCATACTTCCAAAGTATTGCAGAAACATTTGTCAAAAGGGTTCAAAGAGAGTGATCAACAGCAGTGTAAAAACATAACTAGCCTGATGAAGAATAATCTTACCTGATAAATATAAACAGCAAGGGTAGCACAGTAGGCAAATCTGTCCCCACTAGCAGCACATATATCCTTGTTCCATGGCTGACATCCAGCAGCTAAAAGTCCCACTTGTTTAACATGTGACATTTCTGCCTTTAAAACAGAAATTTATTAGACTACAAGATGACAGAATACTAAAGAATAGAATGATACATTTTTGTTTCCATAAATAATTTATACATGTCTACTTTTAAAATATAACTCGCCTGAGGTACAAATGAATGTATCTGAAGTAAAGCCAAGTAGATGTTCAGAGGCTTCAGTGCTACAATAGAAATGGTGCCTAATACCATCCACAAGAATCCATCTGGAAGTAAAAGGGGGAGGGGGGGGGGCAGCTAATAAAAACTTCAATAGTTCTTGATTTGTACTAGTCAAAACCGTTCATCATGTTCATTTTCTTCCGCGGTCTGGTTCAATACTTTCTCTATTACAGTTTAATGCCTTCTCCGCTCTCTCATTCATCTCCCACTGGAAGCCAGACAAAATAAACCGTATCGTAATAGTTTTCAGTAAAACCAACATGTAAAAAGGTCTTCAAACCATCTGCATAGAGCAGCTATTTATCATATTATCCTCCTTATTATCATCCTTCCTGGAGAAGCTTTCTAAATTTCCTAAATAATTAGTGTTTAACAAAATGTTGAAGTGAGCTGTGAAAAATCAAAAGCAAAGCTTAGGGTAACATTACTGTATAGCAGACTATGCTTTCTACATCCAAAACAAGTCTCACAGTACCAGCTGTGCTCAGAGTGAGAAAACTGACTTCAACATAAAAATGCAAGAAATGCTTTGCTGGGCCAGACCAATTATTTACCTAGCTCAATTTCGTTCCGGATAGTGTCAACATGTTACTTAGTAACAGAATGTCTCAGGGTCACATTTATGCTGTGGATAGCAAATGGACTCAGGGAAATTAGGTGGAAAAATACTATATGGAATATGGAGGATGACATCTTTAGGTCAAAGAGCTAAGACTACAATTCTGAAAAACAAGGTGAGCTATATTAAATTTACCAAGTGTTAGGTACCATTTCAAGCTCCACAAAGGAAAGAGAATTAACAAGAAATGAGACTTCAAAAGCAATCAAGTATTTTGAGGGAGCAACTGTTGATGAAGTACAAGGGTTGGTGATGCAATGCATGGCTGTGTAACAGTTCACCACAGATATGTTGCTGTAGATCACTCTTAACCTACTTGATGTCAAATGTATAGAAGGGGAAATATTTTTCTGGGCAATGTTAGTATTAAAACACATACAGAACAAAATTTATATGAGTGTTGCAGCAGTGATCTACAGTACCCTAAAGAACCTACTGGCCACTATTGACTAAAAACTGGATGCCTAAATATTATCAAAATTTCATTTTAATATATACATACAAGGGATAAAAATAAAGTTGAATGATTAATTTTAATTTTTTCTCCTCTATTCGGTGTATCTGCTTGGCAGGTAAACAGTAATGAATAATTATAGGCAGCAAATTCCATGACATCATGTTTCTCTCACTTTGGAAAGTGTGGAAAAAAAAAAAGAAAAAATTGAGAGCAACTTGTTTTGGGTGCTTCTTTAGCAGAAGATCAGTATCAGCTGAATGTTTGAGACTGATTATCTCAAAGATATCACTGACCAGAGTTAAAGCGCTTAAACATTCTGAGTGAGTACTAAATGACTGAAGCAAGTAAAATGGTTACATGTAACCTTTTTCATGCAATGAAAATTTTGTTAAAAGAGACTTCAACAGCAGAACAGAAATATACAGAAAAACAAGCTACAAGATACCGCTTTGTTGTATCAAGTGCTTTGGCGATTACACTTCCTTTCTGTCTGTCAATAATATTAATTCTTCCAACTTCTGCAGCAAATTAGACATTCCAGAGAGAACATTTCTGTAAATTGCATCATCTTGCAGCTCCTTTGCAATCCATCTCATGTTCTAAATGATATGAGTCCCACAGAGAGAAATTTATCTAATTATTTAAAGAATCAACATCATCAAGTGGCAAAAATAGCCTCCAAATTTCTAATTTTGCCAGTTAGTGTTTTTTTACTGTTCAGTAAAATTACAAATTCCAGAGGTCTCTTCTGTGCAATTAAGTATAAATGACATATGCAGAGAAATAATTGGATTTGGGGCATTCAGAACAGACTTCTAGTTCCCATAAAAAAAAAACCTGGCACCATTAACAATTACTTTTTCTGAAATTAAAGTCCCCCAGCTGATTAGAAAACTATTTTATGAAAGCACATACTAGCTGGAACTACAAATTTTGGGTTCTGTTCTTGATTCCAGGGAAAACAATGGTTAAAACTCTAGGTGTGTCAGCAAACTGCTAAGGAACTTTAAAGAAAGCCATGGTGAAGTAGAAGATAATTAGATGTAAAATATTAGAATATCCTAGGCTTATTTTGCATGTTTACCACCTGAAAACCACCTATGTAAGATTGATAAAAAGTTAACAACTATTTAGAACCTAAGAGCACACAAATATTTATTTCAAAATAACAAAAGATTTGTCTCTCTTTGTACAGATACTCTTTTTTGCCTTCTCATATGGGAGCTAAGAATTCCTGATTTGATGAAGTTTTAATCTGTAAGAAAATGTAACTTAAGTCTTGTTTATTTTGCAGTTTGATTACAGGTAAAATTAATCGTAAAGCTAAGATCTCTTACAGATGCTAAAACAGAATTCCACAGATTTTTTTTCCAGAGTAACAACAGATTTGTCTTGTAGGGTTCTGCAGTAATCTCTATAAAAAATGCTGTTAATAGATGAAATTTTTGAATTTTATATGAAAAATGTTGCTCTGTAATATATCGTTATTCCACTGAGTTAAGAATTCACGTTAATAAGTATTCTTAAACTTTTACTAGATTTTCCCTATTTAAGTATATGCAAAAAAGTTACATATATAAAATAGTCTGAGCTTTATTACAGAAAGGAATTTGCATTTTCTTACTGAGATTTGTTGTTTTAAACTTGTTATTATTTCCTGCTCTTTGTAATGATATACTATTTTACGAGAGGAAGCATTTGCTTTCAAATTCAGTATGATAGTAACTGGAAGAAGAAATGACAGCTGTGTGGCATATTGACTTGCTCTCTTGTAGGTATCATACATTAAAGCAGTTTCCTGCAGATCTTTTCAAACATTATAGATTTCTGTTAAGCTTACTTAACTTAAAGAGAAAGAAGTATTCATCAGAACAGCCTGAGTAAAATGACAAAAACGTAGAAATGCAGCATAACTGAAAATACATATGATTTCACACATGGTGCATTTTTATACAATGGAGATCTTTTATACTTTGTAAAAAAGCATTTAATTTTGAAATAAGGGATGTACAAGTAATCATATAGGACTCTTAAGTATACAATAAAAAAAACCCCTGTGCATGTAAAAAATGTATAACACACTGGGAAAACTAGCAGAGTGTGCCCACAGTTTCCAAGGAGATGAAGGAAAGAGGGAGGAACACAAAACTCCTTTATTTTCAGTTGGCAGAAGCAGCAACATTCTAGGTCCTTCCTTGTTGCTAGATATAGAAAAAAGCCCCAACAACCAACCACATTAAACTGAAATTTGGTATATCATAAATATTTAAAAATAACAACTGAATTGCCTAGATACATATCATGGCTTTATATCAATAACTTAAAGATAAATGCCTAATAATCCCTACCTTAGCATAGGCATCATTTTTTGCAAACCACTTTAGAATTTCCATGTTCATTCCAATACCTTGATGGTCCCAAAAATGGAAAATATTGTTCTGATTGTAGAATGAATCACTTTACTTGACAGATGGAGGAACTAAACCTTGATGTTCACAGAATAATGCAGTTACTACTGGAGATGTGGGAGAAAAGACTGAGCATTGTGTCACACCACAGAGAAAACTGCAGTGTCAGTAGCCTGGCAACTGCAGCTCTTTAACAGGAACCATTTTAATTTTAATCTAACTCCCTTTTCTCTGCTCCAGCTACGCAGTGTATTTCATTGCTTGCTGTATTTCCCAATTGCACTACAATGACACTTGTAGAAGACTATTAGTTCTTAAAACCCATCACTTAACACTTTCACTATCGATATGTGTGCTTGCATGTTATCAGTATCCACAGATGTATAACCATCAAGCACAACCAACAACAGATGCTCACATGTGCTTTGATTATGGTCCACGTAGTATATGACCTGTCCAAATGAGTCCGAATGCAATACGGCATGCATACAAAAGTGGATACACAGCAACCTTATGTTAATCAATGCTTCTGTGTATACAAAGCGCAGTTTCTTAACAGCTATAAGCAGTAAAGTGCTAATGTCCTCTGCTTCTGTTCACTCTGTTGTCACTATCTTCCCATCAGGTTTGTATCTTTTCTTATGTGGAAAGCTTGCTGTCACTCCTACATGTTTGACACATAAAACTGTTATACCCTATCCAGACTATTGTCCCCAGGTACCAGTATTTTCGTCAGCATATCAATGATAATGTAATAATTAATAAGATCTTTAGTGATATAAAGACATTGTATCACACTACATCTCCTTAAAGACATTGGTTATATTTACACATCTTTGGGGGGAAATCCATTGGAGATGAATACGTCACCTGTGAACCACAGAGTTTCAAATTCATTACTCTATCCAGCGGGACCAGTTAGAAGCACCAGATAATGGACAATCATTTTATCTTGCTAAAAGCATGAAGGTCTTCAAATCTACAAAGAAATCTTGGCATGTGTGCAAGACAGAGCAAAAAATAACTTCTGCCTGACAATGTCTGCCTCAATAGCACTGAGACTCATGTGAAAACACAAACATTATTAGCACTGGCATTCTTCCAATGGGGCTGGGAAACACCAGGCGCATTATAGCCATGTTAAGAAACCAAATTCTCATTAATTTGTGCAGATCCATGAAATAAAGGGTAATTGGAAATACTCTGGTATATATGCAGCTTAAAAGCCAAAAGACAACTTACAATATGAAAACTTTGGCAAAACAAACAAAAGTTCTTCCTAATTTGGAGCACTGAAAAATACTAACGAATTTTCAGTCTTGACATCGCTTACTAAACTGCAGTTACCAGTGCAGGTCTCGGAATAGTCTGAGACAATACACCCAACTTCAAGCAGCTGCTTCTGGGCAAAAGATGAACAAAGTCCAACTACATTAGTAGTGACACTCACCATGTAGAACAATGCAGAACAATTATGTAGGTTTACACATGTACCTCTCTACACAAGCGAAGCCCTTCATACTTCCCAGGAGAATTCTACCAAGGTAGTCTGCTGCTTGTTAAAGTGCCAGGCTGGTTGCTAGTTTACCACTAAGCAGTATAGATAGTTTGCAAAAAATTGGAAAAGCCTTTTCTAATTTTGTATATAGTTCATGGTACACAAGCCATGTATAGCTCCCAGATAATCCAAAGACTAACCATAGTCAGGAACAGGGTGCCTTGAACAAGGCTTTGAATTCCAGCAAGATTCCTCAAAAACACCAGAAGCTTTGGCTAGACTCTTGCAACCAGAATTTGCAGATGATATTTCCTAACCTATGACAACCTAGCAAGTATTCAAAATGTGCATTTAGTTATCCAGAAACTGACTAGGAAAAGAATACTCTGATTTAAAAGATTATTTGGAATGAACAAGTGCTCTACTAGGGTTTATAGCCATTTTAAACCTCCACAATAAACTTGGACCCAAATCACTACCAGAACTGATTTAACCACAGGACATCCGGCTTCACAAGGGAACAAGTTGAGGACTTTTCACAAAAGTTTGAAACTCGAAATCGCAGCCTGAGGCTATTTTACAGAAATAAACACTCAAAATTAAACCCAAGTATTTCTATATATCTATCCAAGATAGATACCGTGCATAGAAAACATAAGGTAATAACATTAAAAAAATCATACCATAGTAAGTCTTACAAAGCAGTGGTTTTGACTGTCTTGATGACACTACTTGTACATTTAACTAGAATACCCTTCATTGTGCAACTTTAACAACATAATCTGAAGAGCCATACTAGGTTTGAAACCAAGCATGGAGAAATGCTGACATTTTTAACAATACATCACCAGCAATGTTGGAATACACACCTAATCAATAAAAAACCATCAAGCAGTGGTAACAAAGCTGTCATCTATGGAGTATTGCTTAATCAGAGCTTGCAGATACTGTGTGTAATACACAGAGGTGTATATACAACCATATCTGAACACAGTATGAAGCATCTAAGAGTCTGCATAAGATTTTGTTCTCATCTTCCAATCCAGAACTACAGCAATCACCAGAAGATTGTTTTTCTGCTGACAAATTGCCAAGAGTGGTCTGATTTCAGGCAAAGTTACTTCTTGACACATCTCACATCTGAATCCCTGACGACAGACATTAAAAGGTAATTCTACATCTGAAACATCCATATCATGAGTGACATGTAAAATCAGAACAGTGGAACAGTATTAATACCTGCCAGTTTTTAATACGTACGAGCATATAACTGGCATTATCAAGTAATACACAATAATACAATGAAAGCAGCTGCTTTCTGTAGCATCTCCCACATTCTTATTAGCTGACATATACTTTGAAAACAAGAAAAAGAAATCACAGAAATATAAGGTACCATAAAAGAGCTTAATACAGTGAAAGAAATGTAACTTATATTCATTTCCCACCATAAATCTATGAAAGCAGCTGTAGACCAAGCTTGCCCAAGGCATGCAGCTAACAAACGCTAAAAAAAATCCAAAATATCCTGAAAATGTTGCTATAGTAACAACTCCTCCTCAGAAAAAATGTTAATAAAAACATAAAGCTATCCAAGATACAACTTGGAAATGACCCTAGGTGAATTTAATGTCTCCCAAATATTTTTGTTTTACTGTATTACTACTTACAGCTATTGCATTTTATTCCATGCATGGTATATTAATTCCTCCTAATACAATAAAATTAAATGTTTGCTTTCCATCTCATTACATATTAAAGAATTACTGCTTGTTAAACTATGCAACCTAAAAAATGCAACCAGGTGGTCGTCACACTTCCAGTACCTTTTATCCAGCTAGCAACATCAATTTTCAAAATAATAATTTTAGATGTGCTTTATCTATGATTCAAGACCTTGTTAAAACTACTAAAAATCCCTTCCTAGTACCACTATAGAAACAGTACTTTTGATACTATCACTATAATTAACAGCAGCTTAAAGAAGAAAAATATAAAAGTAGTAAAGAGAAAATATTAATTTAAGCAATTCTTACTCTTTGTTGTCCTCCATACCAATCATCTTCATCAAACCAGTGGGAAATATAAGTCATCCAAGCCATGACAGAAGGCACAGTTGAAATGAAAAATACAGACTCTGAACACATACAAGTACAATGACTCCTGTGCTAAAGTTTACTCAACACTACTACAAGCTACTCAAAGATCAGATCTGAAGTCTGTGGTATGATTTGAGATTAATAAGCTTTAAATTCATAATTTGAAATACTTTTAACAGCAATTTAAATGTTTTACCTATTGGATTTTCTAATGGAAAACAGAAATCAATACTAAAACAATTAATAGATTATATATTCCAGTATTTAAAACTAAAGCAGGCTAGTGCTTCAAGATTGATTTTGCCGTGTTTCTGAGCTCTGAAAATGAGGTGCTGCTTGAGTCATTCATATCTATCTCCAAAAAAATTACTTTCCTTTTTTCAAATGCACTGTATGTACAAAATCTAGCTCAGTGCACAAAAGCTGGTATTGAAATGTAAAATATCCTCAGAATCACGGCGAATGATTTGTTTTGATCATGTAGGGAGTGGTTTCAATTGGCACAGTAGGAGGGGCGAAAATTATCACAAATGCCAGGCATCGGTTTAACATTTTTTTTAAGAAGGAAAAAAAGAAAAAATAAACCTGCAACTCCATTGTTCATAGCCAGCAGAGCCTGAAGGGCTCAGCTGCAGCTACCAGTGCTGGCTGAAAAATGTAAAAAGCCTAATTTAACTAATTCATCGGAATGGATCTGCTTCTTTTTTCCTCCTCAGAAGGGTTTCACATATCTGACAGCATTTATTCCTTCTGCAGCTAGTATCCTTTTCTGGTATGCTTCCAAGTTTCACGTTAGATTTCACAGTGCGTTATGCCAACGAAAATGAAAGGTAAAAAGAGGAATAAAAGCAGTACTATCACATTTCAGTACTGCAGCAACATCTTCATAGCTGTGCTGTTTAAGAGACATTATCATGCAAATCTTCCTGACTGCATGGTTACAGCAACTATCAAATCCTCAATAGAGATTGGGCAGACCTAAAAAAACCCCATCTTCTTCAGAAGCCTAGAATTCAGACATCATCTGCCTTTCTATACTGACTTTACAAGCTGTTCCCCACAGCTTGTAACACAATAAATGCAAAAACTAAAGAGTGAAGTCCACTGTTTAAACAAGAAATAAACCAAGCAAAGTAGGAAAAGAACAGCTGGAAGTATCAGCTACTAACTGGTCAACATTATTAACCATTTCCACAGAGCAATTCTGTGTCATTACCTGCCCTACCCCAGAACACGTAGCTTCTGTATAGGCAAGCTACATTCTGTAGGGGAGTAAAGAAAAGCAGCAATACTTTTGGTTTAAAACCTCTTACTCAGAAATTCTGACGTCCAAGGGGAAAAAAACCAAACTAAAACTACAAACCACAGATGCAAAACTGTAAATATTTAAATCAAGATAGGAAGTAGCATTCCAACATTATCAGATTTTTTGTAGTTATACAGTCCTCCATGTAAATGGATACAGACACAAGAATATACAGAAAAACTTCCTACAATAGTGCTGAAATTTTCCAAATTACTTCCTCTTCGAGATTTCAGGTCAAACATTAACTATGCAAAATGCACAGAATTGCATGGTATCATAAACTGTATGAGAAACATATGACTAATACAGTCACCTGTAATCATAGTGCTGAAGAAATCCCCAACCATAACCATGGTCTATGAGCAAACAATAAATTTGTTACTGATGTAACACTCCTATTAACGAAAATTTTACAAATTGCTAAACAAAACATATCAACATTATTACTGCTTGTTACACATGAAAATCATGGTTTCAAGTAAATTAATACTTGCCCATTAAGGAGAGTCTTTGCTTTCAGGGTGTTCTGTCTTTTTTATCAATAAGGGCACATAGTATCAATGAGAATCTTGATCAAAGAATTATAAGTAGTTCAATAGTAACAAACTTGTTTCTCTTTTATGCCTGTAGCTGTTCTGCCATATATGTGAATTGAGTTTTCTAGCCTCAACACCAACCTGCCAGAACAATGAGTCTCTCAAGACAGACACTGTGATTCACATTTAGTTTCAGATCATCAGGGAAGCATGGGCTAAATGTATTATCCTTTCAATAAACTGGTAATATCTTCAGCTCAAAAGTACAGATGCAATTAAAATCACAGGATAGCAGATGGGAACTTGAACTGCTTAAAAAGATCTGTTAAAATTACCGGAAATAAATGAAGAAGTTTTGTGTTAAATTACAGATGAAAAACAAAGACAAGGAAGACTGCAAATGCATTGTGAGTCCACTAATTTTTTTTTGCCTATTTCATCATTCATCTCCAAGTTCTGCGAAAACTACTATACTATAGTGTGCTGGTTTTGGCTAGAGTTAATTTTCTTCCCAGTGGCTGGTATGGGGATGTGTTTTGGGTCTGTGCTGAACAGAACTGACAACATGATTAATTATAATTAATACAGATTACACAGAGTCAAGGCATTTTCTGGGGGCACATGGGAAGCTGTAAGGAGATTCAGCTGGGACAGCTGACCCCAGCTGACCAAAGGGATATTCCAGACCATACTACATCATGCTCAGTACATAAAGCAGGGGGAAGAAAGAGGGAGGGGGTGACATTCAGAGTGATGGGTCTCTACTCTCCTGGAGATGGCTGAACACCTACCTACCTGTGTGAAGCAGTGAAAGAATTCCTTGTTTAGTTTTACTTGCGTGCATGGCTTTTGATCTGCCTCTTAAACTGTCTTTATCTCAACCAATGAGTTCTCTGGCTTTTACCCTGCAGATTCTCGCCCTGATCCTGCTGGTGGGGGAGTGAGAGAGTGGCTGTCTGGGGCTTGGCTGCTGGCTGGGGTTAAACCACGACATACAGGTATAACAAAATGTATGTGTAGGATGAATAAAACTATGTGTACTAAATATTATAATAAAAATATGGAAAATCTCAAAGCATTCCATCCCTTAAATTGCCTTAATTAACGTTAATATTATTAAATGTTTTATAAGTAACTTAGTATGCTCTTAACCTAAAGTCCAGTTGGTACCTCCAGTTAAGTGTTCTTTGATCTCAATTTAAGGACAACAAAATGTACTATGATAGATCAGATCAAAAGAGACATCTTCAAAGCATATACAGTCTTACAATATATTGCCCAATAAATTTGTTTACAATATTCTAGAAGGAATAAAAAAAGACAAAGCATCCTGTTCATTTGATGCAGAAACAGTTGTTTATTTCTTGAGCTGACACAAGCAAATTGCATGAAGCTGCGTCAGGGGACGTTCAGGTTAGATGCTATGAAAAGGTTCTTCACTGAAAGGGTGGTCAGTCACTGGGATAGATTCCCCTGGAAGCTTTCATGTCACCAAACCTTTCAGATTTCACTGAACATCTGGACAATGCTCTTAGTCATGTGGTTTAGCAAGGAGCAGGAAGTTGGACTCGATCCTTACAGACCCCTTCAAACTTGAGATATACCTTGATTCTATGATCAAACTTGTGCTGCAGACATTGCACAGTCCTCCTTTTGGAACCAGGTACTACCATTTTAGCTCATTTCAGATTGACTAGACATAAATACAAAAACCCTAAAACAGTCAGAAGGAAAAAATGGAAGGGATGTTAAAAATTATGATGCTTTAAGGTATGAACATCACAATGTGTTGTTAAAGTTCAGCACTACAATTGTCAAGAATTACAAAAAAACAAATACAACCAACCACTCCACCCCACCCCCCCTCACC
>VZRR01005860.1:108198-188058 GCA_013398015.1 Oreocharis arfaki | reverse complement strand
CACGCGCACCCCGCGCGCGGCCCTGCCCCGCCCCGGCTGCTCGGGACGCGGTGCCCGGGCCGTGTGGGGTCACCGGGCCTGCCCGTGCTCCACAGACACCTGTGTCCGGCGCTGGGCGGTGCGGCTCATGGATCAGCGGTTACAGCGCTAGTGCTGGCCGGGAAGGTCTCTTGCGACATTAGTGATGTTGTGATTGTGTGACTGTTCCATGCGAGTTCCGACTGGGGCGGCGGCCGGGCAGGGGAGGTTTCAGAGCTCGCAAGCCGCATTCCCCGTTACCGTGAGGGCACCAGAATCCAGCTCCAGGAGGGAAGGGCGGGTTTTGCGCACCCCGAGGATCTCCGGGGGCTGCTGGTCCGCCCCCAGACATCCCTGTTGTCGAGCCAAGCACTGTAAGGTGACATGGGTGTTGACTCATTCAGCTGTAGCTGCACCTCGTTCGCAGAGACCGTGGCTCCATGCTGAGGAGCTGAAAGGAACTGCAGACTGATCCCATCACACAAAACGCATTCCAGTCCACCTGGTGTTATCACGTACATATGTGGGTTTATGATTCACAGACATTTATTGGGCAACATACGTTTGTTTTTCTCTTCTACTTTTTCCCTCCTCCAGCTCTTTGTGCAGCTGGATGGTGGCTTGCAAGGTGGAACTTGTTTAGTGAAAAGTATTTTTCCTTGAATTATATTTCAGACAGAAGGATTTTCTGGTTCAGCTCAGTTAATCACCATTGCTGTGTTTGTGTCAAAGTGGTGCAAAGAGTGGGAAGGTAGCCCATGGACTCTGAAACTACAGTCCCAAAGGCAGTTCTTGATTTCTTTCATTAAAGCTAACACAATCCACTGTACCTGATATATATGCACACTCAAATAGGAAAAAAAATGTCTTCTTACACTGTTCTCTGCAAAAAAGCAATGTGTTGCTTGGGAAGATCTGTAACTATATAATTCCTAACCGATTCTTCTTTAGCAGAAGGAACTCAGAAGAGGTGAATAAGGAATCCCTTTGTATATGATTTACTGGGCAGAAAATTTATAACATGCATCACCTGCCAGTGAAACTTTTGTTTAATTTGCTTCCTTCTTTAAAAAACTATGTTATGTTTTAACCTAAATGATCTTGACGATCATAGCAATCATACTTGGTCATGGTCATAGTCCCAAGTACTATCTATATTCCATATCCAACAACAGTCAGTACAAGAAGTAGGTGCAGACTGAGCATGGAACAAAAGGCCCTAAAGTATTATACTTCAAGAAAGGCTTCTAGCAGAGGTAGATGCAAAAAATATAAGGGAAAGAAATGTATTCTTTCCCTTTTGATATTGTATCTTTTGGCAGCTATAAACAATGAGATTCTTATACTAAATGTTGCGTTCAGGTCATGGCTATGTATCCCCTACATTTATGCACCATCCTAGACTTTTGATCCTAAAACATTCGACAACACTCAACACTTCTTTTAAAGTCAGTATTTGCATTTGTTTCTTTTTAAACATCCCTCTGGAAATCCATGTGCTGCCTTTTTAATGATAGCAAATAATTTTCTATTTCATTTCTGTCTGTTCATGCTTTCATAGCTCTTTTCAGCCAACTCTTCTACCAGTTGAAGAGATCTAGCCTATTTTGACTCTTAGATGATCTAACTGATAAAAGCAAATTACCACACTTGTTGCCTTTAGCTTTTCTAGCTGAACTTCATTGTTTTGGCCTAGGGTGACTGGAACTGCCTAGAGGTTATTCCTGGAAAAGTGTCAGGCGGTGGGCCAAAGGACCCCTTCATAGGATCATAATATAGTGAAAGAGGATGATACAGATTAGGAGGAACTTCTGAGACAATCTAGTCAAACCTCCTGTTCAAAGCAGGGTGACCTATGAGGTCAGGACAGATCTCTCATGGTTTTATCTTGGCAGTCCTCCACTGAACTTACTCCATTTTGTTGATGCCTTTCTTGTATTGGGAGCTCAAAACTGGAAGTGGTATGACCGATGTGGCCTAAGAAGTGCTTAGTAGAGAGAAAAAAAAATTAAATATGTAAAACAGAAAACAATTTTAATACTTTCTCTTTTACATGCTAAGGATAGAGACAATTTCTTTAAATTAATCACATTTGAGCGCACAAAGTAATTGTCTCTGGATTCTGAGATCATATTTAGCACTGCAATCTCTGTTATGTTGTGTTTTATTTTAGTTACTCAGAAAATAAATAGAATTTTTACTATTAGGAGTCTCGATTAACCTAAGCATACCTAATAACTCCTTTATGCAAGGTGTATGTCTAGCTCTGCCACATTACTAACAACAAATCCTACTTTTTCTAGCTTCTCTGTGACTTTCAGCTCAAGAATTAAAGGTATGAAAGTGAAATGCAGTAGTTTATTGTGATCCATGTCCACCATACTCAGTTTTATCTAGAGCATTAGTTACAGCTACTAGAGCCTTAAGTTTTTACACAATTTTTACTTTTTCTTTCTCAGTTACTGAAAACTAAGCTGAAGTTTATTCAGGTAGTTGTTTCTTATTTTTACCAGAGCCCTGTATCTTCTCCTGGACTCATGTTATTAAAGGAGGATACATTTATCCAAATCATGAACATTTCAATTAAACTAGTAGAAATAGAAATTTAAATGGATTGAAAATGCAATTTCAATTTCCATCACATGTAGAATCAATGAGTACTCTGAATTTTGGTAATTTTCATTTTAATCCTATGGTATGACTGACCTCTGGTGGGAATCAGTAAATATTATTTTAATTTCTCACTAAGAATGGGGGTTTTTTTCCACTAGTGATCCTATTAATTTGCTGCCTGGCAGGGATCATATGCCTTTCTACCTCATGTTAACTGAGGTAGAAATTCTGTCTAGCAAATGATTTTACTGGGGACTCAGGCTAGTGATTATCTTCCTCCATTTTTTCTAAGAAGTCCTTGCTGAAAGGTGTCAAAATGAGAAAATACTTTAAAAAACTTAATTCATTGTGTTCCTGCAGTTGTTTTATTAGGTGCATACCATCTCTGCTGTGACTAAAATCAGTAACATTTCATAAACTATTTTAAGTGGAGGAACTGCCACCTTGGCAGTGCCAGTGCTGTTTGCTGGTAATTACAGCATTAGGATCCATTTCAGGAAATGAAAAGCAATGAGTCCAACATTTGCAAATGAGACCACGCCAAATCAGAAAGTCCCACTTGCCCTTAAGACTTGTATAATGTAGGCTTTGAACAGCTTCTGCAGGACATGAGGAAAAAGAAGGTGACAGATCCTTCCTGGCTGATGATTACTGATAGTTTTCAAAAAGCAGTAACCAGGGTTAATCACTACTCTGAACAGGCTGGTAGACAGGCTCTGGTTAACAAATCTAGCACTTGGGTGAGATTCGCTTTGAAGTGCTTAACCAGTAGCACAGTAGGTCATTACTGTTTTTTCTCACAGGAGTCCCACAAGATCTTCCAGAGTCTCGCACCATGGAAGTGCTCAGTAGCTCAGTTTCCTAGAGACTAGGAGTTTAGGGTAAAATGAGTTGTTTGTTTTAATCTATTGAATGTATTGATTAGATCATTGCTGACTATAATGGGAATTTTAAACAACTAAATTTAAACCATCTCCAGAGTTTTAGTGGCAACAGATTTTTAGGCTAGGTAACACCACCATCCTGGAGTGATACTCACCATAAGACCCTTGCATATTGCAGAGCTACTGGCTCAGATAACACTGAACCTAAGAAGGCTCAGGCCTATGCTGCGCATCTCACCAGGCTCTCAAGCCTGCGGCTGTAGGACGCTATCAGCCAGCTCATTGTGACAGAGAAGACGGCAAGACTGCTCTCACTTGGCACCTGGTGGCTTTGCCATTATCTAAAAGTGCAGTAGGAAGTTTTCCTGCGGATATCTTCCCTGTTCAGGAGTAGAAATTATGAATATAGTTATACATATGTAAAAAAATCCTATAGTAGCTCAAATGACCAACATGAGGTAACTTTTTCTACCAGCAGGGTCTGCATGGTGTGCTGAACACTGACCTGTTCAATGCTGCACAGCTTTGAGCTCTAAGCATATAAAGGAAGGTAAGATTACTTTCACTGTTCTCTATTTCTTTAATTTTTCTAGCTATAATAAAGAGAATTTTAGCTTATACTTTGCAGAGTTGAAGTCTTTCTAACTGGGAGCATAATGGACCAGTAACTTGTAATGCAGAACACCTCCTTTTCTGATTTTTTTCGTGTTTTTTTTTTTTTTTTTTTTTTAAATAATGGTGGGATTTTTAGTCTACATTGAAAGGAAAAAAGTAACCCTAGAGGTAAATATTTTAGAATCAGAAAAGTGTTGAGGATTCTCTGGTTCCCTTCTTTGGGTTTCATACAGTTCCAATTGGCTTGGAAGAACTCTTCAGGGTCGAAAAGGCAAGGAGCTGGCAAATGTAATTATATGTAACTCCTTTTATTATAGGCCAGAATAGATAAACTTGATGCACTGGAATGGAGGTTCCCTGAGAACTTCATGCTCTTACACACCTGTATAGAAACAAGCTCTTACAAACAGTACATACAAGTCTTTTTGTTAAAGGCAGTACCTACTAATGTCATGATATGTGCTCAGGCCTTCCAGCAGTAACTCATGTCTATGTATGGGTCTCTACAACCAAGATCTATGATTAAACCATTGCGATTCTACTTGAAATCATTATTTCCTTGTTACAATATCTTCTGTAGTGGCCCCCTATAGCATTTTCATAGAAAAATAGAATTATCAGGGTTGGAAGAGACCTTCAAGATCATTAAGTCCAACCATCAGTTTTGCATCATTAAATATCAAATGCATAAACCTAAGATGATAAACCCAAGAATTAACTTTTTAAACTTTGCTGGATATTACAAGATGTGCTCAGTGGACCCATTGATGTAAAAGTACATGTTCTCCCTCTTGATTGCTTCCTTCTTCTCCTGCATAGGCTTCTTCAGAGATAAGGAAGAAAGGGAGAGAGAAGGACGGGTATAAATTGTTCTATCATTCAACCCCGCTAACAACACCTCTTATTTCACAGGTAGCAATCATATTTTGTCTCAAATACTTTATTTCATGCACTTCTAATAAAATTTTCTCATGTTACATTTAGCATTAAATTAAATCCTGTGAACTAGGTTCCTTTCTTCTGAATATCTTGACACTATTTTGAACTAATGGATTAGATATGAGAAGCTAAGTGTTATGAATTGCTTATGTTTTATAGCAACTAAATTTTTTCAGTTTTAGATAACTGCAAAAGCTGGGGTAATATCAGGTGTTTAATGATGGACAACTTTTCTACTCATTATTATTAAGTCTTTGCAGGTAGAAAGGAAGAAGCTGTACAACTGCTTCAATAGCAACAATAGTTCAAAAGCAACAATAGATTCCAGCTGTACAACTATTTTGTGTTGTTTTAAACTTATTGTTACTCATGCTGCAAGTTCTTAACACTTCCAATGAACTTTGATATTGCAGCACTGCTAAGGCCCAGATCTGCTAGTAGATCAACCAGATCTATCATCAGATACAAAGATTGAAATCACTTCTTTGGCCAGGAAAGTCTGTCATGCTCAAATGGCAGCGGCTGGATCCAGATGAGGTGGGATTTGGTGATTTCAAATACAGTGCTCTGTCCAGTGTCAGCAGGCGTGTGGCCATGGAGCTCCCTGGGGTGTGCCACAGAATAGGGGTATGTGGTGGAGCTGTGTGTGGTGATTAGGGGCCATGAAACAATGCTGTAGGATGACGCTACAGAGCACATGGCATGTGTGGGCCAGACATTACCACTTCAGGAGATGGAGACTGGAAACTGGCTGGAGTCAGGGTTTTCTCTTTTTGCTGAAACTTCAGTTTTGTGGTAGTCCTGTTCACTGTCAGTACATTAAATTGTATAACCACATACTGATCCCTTCCCTCATGGGTTTGTGAAATAATTTCTTTAGTGTTCTTACCATATCCCACACTTCTATTCTGCCTCCTTCTTAGTTCTTTCAGTCCCTCATCTGTACCTTTTATCCTTGAGAAGCCTTTCAGTGACCAGGTTCATAGTTAATTTTCTCTAGACGTCTTCCTACTGTGCTTTTCAGAGTGTTTAAATCTACCTCAATGTAGCCTTTCCTTAGCAGAAGTTCTCTCTGCTTTTCTTTCACCTTCCTCCACTATTATCTCTTGATTATAAGTAAAACCTAACAGCTTAAATAAAGGATGGTAATATAGTCAATACACAGTAAAATTATGTCAGGCTGTGACAGTTCTGCTGAAGAATTAAAAAAGTCAGAGTTCACACACTCTTTTTTTTCTGTAGAAAGACATTATGAGCATTGATCCTTCATATGAAAAAAAAATGGAAGATTAAAGAACAATTCTACTTAATTAGGTTTTCTTTCTATCTTTTTCCTTGCCCTTCCCTCCTGCTCCCTCCCTGATGCCACTCAAACTCTTCAGGTTTCATTGAATAAAGTTGGATATTATGTTTCTTGTCAAGTGCTTTCAGGCAGGTATAATTTCTTAATGCTTTCTTATTCATCTCTGGAGGCTAAATCAGTCATTTTCAAGAAAGCAACACAATGGATGTAGCTGGAACAGGACCAAGTTCCAGAACTGAGATCTTGTTGCTTTCAAATTTGGAGCACCATGGTATCTACATAAAATCAGGATAATACTGTAACTGCTTTTATAGAAGCAATGCATTTTAAAAGCTGACTTTTAGAGAACTTTATAGTAGTAAGATCCAAGAGTAATGGATCCCACCTTTCATTATATCAAACAAAAGTTTTGCCCCTGATTTTAATGGGGGCAAGATTGTGCTTGGACATATTTGAAACACAAAGATAAGGTCTGTTTTAAACACACTTCCAACATGATAGAATTACTGAAACATCAAACATAGTGTTAGGAAAGTACAGCAGAACTACTATGGTAGAAAAATGCATTGTACCGTTGTGACTTATAAGATGTCGGGAAAAAGAAAGTAAATTTTTGTGCTCTAATTAATGAACTTTGCTTTTGACAACTGCTAACGCTGGCTCAGATTTATAATGATAGATCTGAATATCTCTGGTCATATCAATGTTTTGATCTGTCATGTATTTTTTTTTGTATTTAACTAGAGCAGAACAATGAAAAGGCAAAATTTGTTCAGACCTTATTTGACACAAGTTAGTTACTGCATATATGTGTTAAATTTCCTATCTTCTGAATGTTTTTAGTTGTGCAGAAGCATATCCTAGGTTGGTATTTGGCAAACCTAGAGGAATTGCTAACAGGTTGACTTTGAGCATTATATAGATACATTAACTTCCTTTATATAGTCATCATAAATTCTTGGGATTTTTAGGTGAAGTGCTAAACTACTGAAGAATATGATTCTAAATCTCTCAAGTAAAAGGCAAATGAGAAATACCCAAATTAATCATCAGCGTTAAAGATCATCTTTTACCTTTGTGTTAGATATTATAAAAATCTGAAACTTTCAAAAGCATAGGAAGCCAGCTTCCTTCTTTTATGTAAAGCTCTTGCAAGAGAAGAAAGAATATGTCTGCTTCTTGACTTCTGTGGTTTTGCAGTGAAATGTTGTTTTCATCTGAAATATTTTATTTAAACACGGTAGCAAAAATCAAATGTTCACAAAACTTTAGTGTCTTGTCTCTCCCTGATCATATCTACAAACTCAGTCTTAGCCATTGGTACAAGTGAATATGACAGTTCATGTATTACTGGGGAGAGCCTGACTTTAAAAAATATTGTGTCTGAAACACTAATTAAAATTAATTGTGGCGAGATCTTGATTTTTTTCTTGGATTTAATAATATGCTAGGACTCTTTCAGTCTGCACATGAGTCTTCATTCATAAAACATTAGTTTTCATTTTATGTGTTTTGTGCTGCTTATTTCTATTGCACTTTGTAATTTCAGCATCTGTATATATTTCACTTTTGGGTAATAATTTCTAATACTTATAGTTTCAAGTAAAATTAGATTGCTGGGAGGGATGACCAAATTAAAAAATATAAGATGAATTTATCGTAATGACTTATAAAACAAAGTTAGAGGGATGTGAATGTTTCAAAATAGATAGCTAATTTCACTGTAAAATGGGGGGTGGAAGGGAAAGAATTGCAATGGTTTGCTCATACGTTTCTTTCTTAATGGGAACAAGGAGAAATAATCTTTGTTCCTTTTGCTGCTGGAAAGATGTAGATGTGATTGTCCCAACTATAGGCCTGCGGATATTCATCCTGGACTAACCTCTTTTGGAAATAAATATAAACAAAATGCAACATGTGTGTGACACTCAATCACCTAACAGTAAGTTTTACAGTGATACAGATTTATTATCCTTGAAAAATATCCCATTTAAAATAATGTAATAATTTATTAAAATTATCAGTATGCTAAAATTGCACTTGCATCAGTTGCTGGTAAATATCAATTTTCAGAGCCAGCAGTTGATAACGTATAATGGTTGTAGTTGAAAACCTTGGTAGCCTTAAGAATTTGTCTGGGGGCCAAAAAACTGGTCTCTTTGATTAGTTCTTTGGCTTTCATGCTGTCTTCTGTCATGGAGGTTAATAGAAGTGATCTTGGCCAATAAATTCTCATCAGATGCTTTACCAACGAAATGCCCCATTTGTATAAAATGTAAGTTTCTAATCATATTCTGCACTGACAAAAGCAAGTGTTTTCACTGAAATGCATGGAATTGAACACCACAGCACACTGTGGTGGTGCTTCCTACCTCTCATTGGGCCTTCTCTGCCTTCTCAGGCCTTTTCCATGGTCTCAGTAATTCTCATTACACCGCAGCCTTTGTGTAACGAGTTCGGCAGTGAAACATCCCTTGGCCGTACCAGGACATCTTGCATGGCTAAGACAGGAGTGGCACTGTCTGTTAGAGGGACACCTGTTGCATGACTAAGGAGGGGAACGAGAAATAATTGATCATCCCTGACAACCCTGGAACATGACCCATCTGAATCATAACCCAAGTGGAATGGTACCATTGTTACTGGACTTTTGAAAAATTTTGGTAATTATCAACTTGGGTTATGTCCAGGATGGAAACTTTCTGATGACTAAAGGCAATCATCTTGCCACCCAATGAAGAGCAGTCCTAAGTGAGGCCCTTTGAGCTCTCCTGGCCTGCAGTGGGTTGTGCCAACATCTTTCTCTGAGTGGGACACTTCTCAGAGCTTGAAAACTCTCAAGTTTGCAATGCTTGGAGGACTGTCATCAGTTGATGACAGGGTCTGGACTGATACCCCAAATCCTCAAGGCTCAGCCCTTGTCTGTTGACAAACACCAAGGCATTCAACATATTTCACTGACACTCAAGGGGAATTTTTAAGAGGTACGTCTGTGCATATAAATCCATACATCTTTGTGTCTGTGTGTGTGCATATGTGAATTGATTAAATACCTTATAGATAATTGAGTTACTGTTGTGATTACAGTCAATACTATTGAATCACTGTATAAATTTTAAATTATTCACTTACCGAGTTCTGCTAAATCCTTCAGACTTAAACTGTTGTCCAGGGCTGAGGCTAAGATTGGACCCAGCTGCACTTAGGCTCCATCAGGAGTTTAGAAAGTCAGAGGGTCTACTCCAAACCTTGTTACTCAATGTGTGAATTTCCATTATCCTTCTGCACCCTTATACTTTTGCATCTCCAGACTCTGGAAATCATTCTAAACTGATTCTAATTCCATTTTCCTTGTATGCTTCATCTATATAGTCAGTAATAGAGTGAAGCTTGCCATCAAACTCTGTTAGGTCACACTTCCAAAAAAGGTATATTAAGACCTACTTTTGCTAATAACTTTGGCAGTGCTTCTGTAAGTGGCCAAACAACTCACTTGTAACACCACTTAAAATAAACTAGTTTCCTATGGAAACATTATCTTATTTTTTTCACCACTGGAATTTGTATTGTAAAATTTGGATAGCTCACTTAGAATGTTTCTAAAATAACACCTATTGCTGTCACTTTGTTAAAAAAATAGTTTTACATTAGCCAGTGTCATACTTTTTTGTGGAGCTGATCAGTTTTTGGACTCGTACTTCTACTTAATAATTTAACCTGCTGGTGCTAATTCTTCATATTATTTATCTTCCTAAATATGTTAATGCAAAAAAGGAATTTTTTTTCATAAGCAATTAGAATGTGTCAGATGAAGTATTATAGAAGTTTTCTAGCCTATAGTATATAGATTTGAATTTCCCTGGTATGCTGTAAACAGATTGCTAATCCATCCAACTGGCAGTGTAATAGCTCTAAAGATGTGTTTCATGTTCTATGGCTGGGTCTTGCTCAGGTTATTGAAGTCTTTACAAAATCATGGTGACCTGCCTACATTCTGGAATTTATAAGGAAGAAAATGCATTTGTATAAATATAAGAAAAGAATCTGAGAGGCAATATAGATTTTTTAAAAAATCAATTACTGATGATTCATAAAACATAATGCAACACTAAAAAAGGGTCAAACCCATTTTTTTTAGCCTGCCACACTTGTTAAATAATGGCAAATATCTGCTTGACTTACCTAAACATACTAAACATAAGAGTAATGTACTCTTCAACAAAATAGCTGATTTTTCCTTTCATAATGCTGAACATTTCATAATCCAGTGTCAGTGGATACGTCAGTACATTCAGTAGAAACCAAATCTAGTACTTATTCTGTACCAGATGATTTACCAACTCTGTGATTGTTATAATGTCCCGTTTGCTCCATAACTGAAGCTTAAGAGCAGGTAGAGCATTCTAATTTTTCCCTTTTATCTTGAAGTAGTTAAGGATATCTTTCAATTCCCTGCTGTTTTTGCTCTTCACCCCCCTGCCCCCTTCTTAAATTTTTTTTTTCTTTATGTTCTTATTCTGTGCTATTTTTATCTGTAGATCTGGAAAACCGTAAGTGTTTTCCTCTCTGACTGCAAACCTTGCAGCTTTCAGAGCACTCATCTCCAGTAACCACCTCAATGCTTTTGCCTTGTTGCTGAAAGACCCCATCTCCTGAGGTCTTTTAAGCTCTGCTTGTGCAAGCTGACAGTTTCATTCAACAGTGCTGAGAAATACAGCAAATAGCAACGTTGGCTTTGTGGATGGAGATGTGCTTTTTCAGAAGTATTTGAGTATTTGACCAGGGAATCTGGAAGAGTAATATTATCTTGTTTGCAGAGGAATCAACCCACCACTGAGAATGGTGGGCTGTTTTTCGGGTTTTGGTTTTTTTCTGCCCTTTTTTTGTTGTTGCTGTTTGGCTGTATTTGGTTTTGATCTCAGGTTGTTTTTTCTCTTGGAGGGAAGGGATGTTCTATAAATTGCTCGTGTTACCTGCATGGCAGGATGTTGTGGTTTTTCTGAGAAATTTGGCCCTGTAAAACACAGGGGAATGTAGTATTGCTGACTGCCTCATCAGCTCTGCAACGCATCCAGGCTTGTTCATTTATCGCACAACAGAAGGGTAATCCACATTTGGTTTGCAGTGTGTGCCAGTGACATCTCCTGTTTGGCTCTGCTGGATAACCTGAGCCGGTGGCTGTCCAGTACGAGGTATTTCTTGAAGGCTTTCTTTACAGTCTGGTAATGTTCCGGTGCCGAAATTTTTCAGAGCAGCTATTTAAAAGATGCATCAAAAAAAAGAAGAGGGAAAAAAAAAGAAAAAAAAGAAAAAAGAGAAGAAGGCAAGAAAGAACAGGGTGCAAACCTGCCGGAATGTTTGCCCGCTGTGACAGCGGGCGGACGGGAGAGCGGGGCCGCTGCAGCGGTGACGTCATGCTTAAGGCGCTGGCGGGGAGCGCGCCCAGCAGGGGGCGCCGCGCTCCGCGGCCGCGCGGGGAGGGGCGCGCGCAGGGCCCTTTGTGCCCGCTGCCTGCGCGCTCCGTGCCCGCGTCTCCAGCCGCGGCCGCGCCCGGGATCCGCGGGGAGCGGGGCACGGCTTCTCACCACGGAGCCGCTTTCAAAGGGGGGCAGCATGAAAGCGAGAGCCTGATCGAGAAAAAAATTGTCTCGTGGCGGCCTGCGTTTTCTCTACTGCATTTGATCCTGTCTGTCCCTTTCCAGTAGCCTGCGGTAATTATCTGTTCTGTGGAAAAAAAAGCGCACCGCCCCCCCGCCGCCGCCAAAAAAAAAAAAAAAAAAAAAGGGAAAAGCAAGGATTACGTCATCTGTTTTTAAAGTGAGTGGAAATCCCTTTTCTTTGAGGAGCGAAGGGAAATTGTTTTTCCCGCAGCCTCCTGCAGGTGGAGAGCTGGAGGATAATTTAAGGTCTGATGGAGAGCACATCACGCGGTCGGACACAGAAGACAACGCAGCCCCTAATCTTAGACCGGAATTTCTTGCTGTCGAAATTGTCGATCTTGATTCAAGTCGCCGCCCCATCATAAAAGCAGCCACTTTTTTTTTTCTGATTGATTAGAGCTGTTTCGGGGCACAGAGGAATGCAGTTTGTATGAAAAACACTGCTTCCATTGGACAAAGCTGAAGCTTCTCTCAGCTTATCAGAGAAGCCCCCCTGTAGCCCCCTTCCCCTGCTACAAAACCTTGCCACACAAACACAATACAACTGTCAAAAGAAATAGTCCTGGAAGGTGATTGTTTCTGTCTTCGTCAGCACATGAAGCAGTTCAGTGGTTGTTTCAGATGTTGCTGAGTTGGGTAGGCAGTGGCTCAACAAAGTTGCAGTAATCAATTTTCTGGTTAAGAAGATAAAATATACTGCTAAGAAGGAGGTAAAGAAAACAAAACATATTGCTAAGAAAGAGGGGAGACGGAGCATGTTGAAGAGGGCTTGTTCCAAAATGTTGCTTGTGAAATATGCAACATTTTGGTGATCTTTGAAAAGAATAATGCTCTTGAGTGTGAAAAATCCCTAAACCCTTTTTGTAATATCATCCTGAGTAATCCTGTGTTTTGTGACAATCCTGTTGCTAATAGTGAAGCCGGTTAGGGTATTGTCAGACATGCTTTGATACTGTGCAAGAAAGCTAGTGCAATCATTAAAATTATTAGCATGGGGAAAGAGAGGATGATAATAGCATCATTGTTCCTTTAGAAGATGTTAGAGCCTATGCAGTAGAGGAGATACAATAGTAGGAAGCACATTTTGAAGCAAAAACTCCAGGGAGAAGTATCAGGGAAGGAAAAGTCTGTCCTTCAAAATGTTGCTCTTCGTATTTTGATTTATGAATATTTGCACTGGTGCTGCGAGGCAGCAGGAGGAGTAACTGAGGAAAACACTTAACTAAGAATGATCAAATTAGACTTAATAGACCAAGTGTTTTCTTGAAAAGAGAGTTTGAAGTCTAAGATTTATCTCCTTTTGTACTATTTGGGCAATGGGAAGAAAAGGTTTTAGTTTGTTCTATAGGATGTTTTCATTTCAAAGCATGATACTGATCAACAATTAAATGCTTTCTGACCAGGTCAATATCAGGTCTTTCATACCAGAAAACTGTTTAAGTCTGTCTGAAAATACTGATATTAGGCTTGATATATGAAATGTTTATTCATCCTTTGCCACAGTCCAGAGAATGGCATATCCTTGCACCAGATCCTCTCTCACAGTCATCTTCTGAGAAAAGTGTGCTTTCTGAACAGTTCTATTATATTATATATGGCCTGATAATGTATCACATATTGACACCGAGTGTCCTAAATCGTCCCTGTCTGAAGGCAGGTGCTGTTTGCTTATATGTAATATTTCTAATATACTTACTGCTTCTCCATTTTAAGATTTGAAAATCTTAAGGTGATCTCTTTGGGCCTCTGGTCACTAGCCTCCCAGACCTCTGTGCCTACTGAGAATTTTTGGGGGGAGAGGAATGCTAGCTATATGAGAGGAAGACTGAGTTAAGAGTTCATATAAGCAAACTGAGACTGCTGGATGTGCATCCAATATTGCCATTTCTCATCTTTCTTTAAAGACTACGGTGATTATGAGAGGTCTTCAGTAACTGGAGAAAGCTAATTAACATGCCTGTTTTTAAGAGGGAAAGGAAGGATATCCAGAGAACTGTACACAGGACAGTCTCATCTCTGTTCCTGGGAAGATTATGAAATAAATCTTCCTGGAAGCAATTGTTAGGCACAGCAAGGTAAATTATGTGATTCGTAACAGCCTTTACTGAGGCTTTGCTGAGGACAAACCATGTCTGACTAACCTGATTACATTGTGTAATGAGGCACCCGTCTCTGTAGATGAGGAGACAACAGGTAAACAATTTTGTTTACCTTGACTTAATCAAGTATTTTGACGTGGTTTCTTAAAGCATTACAGACTAGTGGCGACAACACAGGTGGGAAAGCAGCTCCACTGTATGTCTCAACAGAGGTGTACAGCATGATGTCTAAGGAGTGGCTTCACTTTAGAGGCTGATGCTAGTGCAAATATTGCTTAACATTTTCATCATTGACTTGGATGGTGGGAGGGGAAGTGCCCTTTTGTTTGTGAATGACAGCAAAATGGGGGGCGAAGTGAGTCAGTGTGTACACTGGGCTGTACACAGGGCTAGCATTCAAAAGGGCCTCAGCTAACCTGACTATAAGGTACCTGGTGAAATTTGGTAAGAACAGACATGCCTGGGCTGGCATAACCCCATGCAACGGCATAGGCTGGTGAGTGACTTGCCACAAAACAGCCCTTTCATAAAAGACCCAAGGCTGAGTGAGAATTGAAACACAAATCAGCACTGTGTCATGACTGCTGTCTGCCTGCTTGGTGGTCACAGTATGTGTAGCCTGCATAGCAAGGGTAGTAATTCTTTCCCCTCATCCAATAATTGAGATTGCATCAGGTGGGTACAGCCCAGAGATATGTCCATCCTTCCCCCCTACCCATCAGGAGATTGCTAAACTGGAATGTTCAGCAGATGGCTATTGGAATATCTGAGGGGATGGAGCACCATGGAGATTTTCGGCTCTTGAAAACACGGAGTTCTCGTTTCATAAAGGGATAAATATATACAATTATTTAATACAGAATGGTTCGTTAAAAATGGTGTGCTTTTAACACCTAAGATTGTGTGGGTGGAGAAGTTCTAGAGTGAAAACAAAATCTAATACCTAGGAAGTAGTTTGGAAAGAATACTGTTCTTTCCAAACGTACAAAGGTTAAAAAGAAAAAGAAGGTAGTATTGGCCCTCAGTATTCCAATTTACATTACGAGAAAGATTAAAAATAAACAGATTAAAGGAATTTTATGATTGGCTTATTCACTATTCTCCTTTTACACATATTCTAGTCTGCTTTGGTTTCCATAGCTACTAGTTTAATCATGATGCATAGAGCTATTTCTAATTACAGTATATGCCAGCATAAAATTAATTCTTTGAGTATCTCAAGCAAAAAAAACAGCTTGCAGCTTGTTCTTTGGCATTTTATTATCACAAATCCTGAAGTAGCACATCATATTTAGGCGGTTTAGTTTTATTAAAAAAAAAAGTCTTTAAATATATACCTGCTTAGATCTGTGTCAAGGGAGACAGGTTACAGAAGGACTGTATTGTACCCAAGTCTGATGCATTAATTTCAAATTATATAGCACTTGTAAAAGATCAGTGGCTATTATAGAAAAGACTTGTCATACTGAACATCCAATGTAATCTAGTTCTGTTCTCTGTCTTTTATCAATGTGAAGTTTTTGTGACATCTTTAAAATCTTCTTAGGCAAATACATGTTTTTTTCTTCCAAAATAAAGAGAATGAATTAGATATATCTTGTCTTGAAGAACTTGCAAGGACTCAGGTTCTACAACAGAGTACGGGTGAAGCAGACTTCAGTGAGAAGTTATTCAAGTGCAGTGATTGCAAGCTGGGTCACAAATGAAGAAAGGCTGAATTTTTCAAGAAAATTAAGTGCTAAACATGGACAGTAGAGAAGTTGGTGGGACTCAATGATCAGTGGTGTCGAAAACCATGCCAAAACTTGCTGATACTCATTTTCTAAGTGAAGCAAGCATTTGTCTTATTATTTTGCCTTAGTACAATCTTTTCTTATATGAAATAATATTTGTATTTTATTTCCATATTCAACTGCCATCCACCTCTAAAGCCGTGACTATAATAATATATTATCTTTTAAAATGTATTTCTGCAGTGTAAAGTAGAAAGAACAGAATCTGAACTTTTTGTGTTGTGATTGTTGCCTGACAATAACAGCATGATTAATTAAAATGTTTTCCCCATCTTTTTGACTATTAATAGTCTGTGTTGTCAGGAATCAAAAATTGCCTTTCCTTAAATATTTAGGATAAAGGTAGAGTTTTGCAGATTTGTAGAGATTTAAACTAGAGTTAAAATGAAAATTTTCTTGAAATACAGAATTTGAAATATAGATAAGCAAAACTATTTGACGGTACTATACAGGTCGTTCATTTATCAAACTTGGAGTGAAGTGGGAAATACAGTCTTCAAGTCTTCCTGATTGCTATGTAATGAGTGTTCTGGGAGTTAACTACTTGCAATATTGTTTCATTTACTCACCTAAGCAGAGAAAGTATGAATTAAGGTATATGGTGCATGCAAAGAGCTAATTTAAGTAATTCTAAAATTATTGAGATAATTATCATTCAAACTGGTGTACAGTTGACTTATTGAGTGCACTTTATAGTTACACTTTTTTTACTCTTGTTTCTGACTCTAGACTACTTTAGATTTTTCATCTGAGTTTCTTCTTATTAACAGAAGAGAATGGATCTCTGATAGGGGTGAACTTCTGCATCCTATGTAAAAAAACTTATTACCAAATAGGTTCTTTAAAACCTGAATTGCTACACGATGAATGTTTTTGATAGTAATCTTCCCTTTGAATTCAGTAAAAGTCTTTCTGTGAGCAAAAGAATGTGAGTTGGGATCTGAATACATTTGTAAGGAAGATCTAGAATTTTAAACTTCTAAAGTGATACACTGACTTTACTTGATTTATGAGTATTAATAATGTTTAATTAGTTGGAAAAGCTTATGTGCATATTTCCTGTCAACAGAATATGGATCATGGAATACAATAACCGATGTCTCTCCCATTTGCTTCTTTCATAAACACCCTTGCTATATTGTATAAGGAACTCTGTCTTTTTATATAATATACATTGTATATTAGCATTTCTTAAAAAACTTTGCCAGCCTTTATTGATTCAGTCACTCCTAGACAAGTCTTCACATGTACATCAAAAGATGCTGCGCTCATAAGATAATTCATTAGTGTCTCATCACTTGAAAAATTATCTATAGACTGAGGGTTTAAATTAGGATTTTTAATGTTAAATCCATCTTGCTGCATCTTTCATCTTCATCTCCAAACTTTCTAAGTTTTCTTATCTAGAATTTTACCTGCATGAGATGGCTGGTCTACTAGACTTTAAAGGTATCTTTTAGCATTTTGATATATATGCTTTTTTCAGATACCTTATGTCTGGACTTGCATTGAAAAATGTAAGACTATTTCACTTTCTCATCTGTAAAGTTTTTTTTGGGTTTTTTTTGAGAGTGAAATATTATTGTATTTAAAATACTGTTCTGTGAGCATTGTGTAAAAAATTGTCTTTTCCACCAGTACTGGTGGAGCTACTACTTTAAATTGACTTGGCCAAAAAGAAATGAAGTGAAAAGAAACCAAACCAATCAATCAACCAACCAACCAACTCCAATAAATATTAAAAGTAAACTAAGTCTGCTAAGTTTGATGCAGAATGCTTGAAATGTTTCTTTTTATGCTCTCTTAGCTGTTGGGCATTCTCATCCTGTTGTGATGAAAAAGCGCTGTTGTGGTAAATTAGAAAGAGTAATCAGTCGAAGTTGGCCTATAGCACAGCACACTCGAACAAAATCCAATCTAAAAACTCTCAGAATTCATGATATTCTCATATATTCCCATGAACACTTGTTTTAAACTTGGTAGACAAATATTTGTTCCAGAAACTATGGGGCTGTACTGATAATACAAAATTGTTTCTCTCATTAGAATCATTTGTGAAATTTCTTGTAGCGTTGCCAAAAGGATTGTGGATGCTTGCTTCAAAATGTATTGACATATTCGAGTATATTGGTGTCTTACTTGAGCAGAGTGGTTGGCCATCATTTATTATTGGCAGATGGAATTGATATCTCTGCGTGATGTATTATAATCACCTCAAACCTTGTTCTGTCTTGATTCTTCAAGCCTAATGGATACAGCATAAAGCAGTGCTTGCATCCATTTGTTTCAAGTATCTTGACAATTTTCTTTTTTATTTCTCCTTTTGAATGATCTTGTATCTATCCTAGTGTGTTTAAATAACCAAATAATTGCTAAATATTTCTCTGGTGAACTGATGAGGGAGAAAAATACTATAGAAGAGACACAAAACCCAATGGATCATATGATCATCTGTTCTCATTTTTCCTCATATTTAGTGATAGAGGAAGTGTGAATTGATACCACAAAATTGAAGAAGTTAATGTTAGCCAATTCAGAGTTAAAATAATATGGCTTGTTTTGATGGTAGCTGAATCCAGTGAACCTTGATAGATGCAAGGTGGCAGCTTCTCTCTGTTTCCAGGCAGTCTCTAGCCAGGCTACTTCCCAGTGGGCACACGCATATACAGACACAAGCACACATATGGCAGGGACAGCCAGCCATTGCAGGCACCTGCAAAAACACACAGAGCTTTCATAAACAGGAGCAAGATGAGCCAGACAAACCTGATGGCCAGTAGCTTGCTTACAGGTGTCAGGTCTCTTTTGTTCCCTGACTTCTCTCCATTTTGCTGGTCTTGTTTCTTGTTGATTCATCTTGATCCTCCCTCATCTCCATCCTTGTCTTCCCAAAATTAACAATTTTTATGTAATTAATTCTACCCAATGGGTCGCCATTGTACCTAGGTACCACTGGCTTTACACTCTCTATTTGGTAAAATCAGACCATTTTGTTCGCCTCACTGGGCAAACTATTCATATTTTTTTGTCTAAAATGGTGTGTGTGGTTGTTATTGTTGCTAGTTGGAGGAAATAGGCAGTTGCCTCAACAATGGAAGCAAACTTTGGCAACAACAGGATTGTTCATATTATAGTTCATGTTCTATCAGCCTTTTAAGTGAAACATTGATTAAAAATTTTATTCTAAAAGGCATTAAAAATATTCTGTGTGACTCATTTAGAGTTCGGGGCTTTGTTCTCCAAGTAAACTACAGTAGTGTGGTTTTTTTTTAATATCTATTGGCTTTGAAATACAGTGTATACTTAATAAGCGGAGAAGTTTACTGTTTAAAAAGCATGAAATGCAGATGTTTAGAATTATGCAAAATGCTTATTTTGACTCAATGAGTGTTCTGATGGGTGATGATGCAGACATTTAAATTTCATAAATGGTTGCTTTTCAGAATCACTGTTAATGGAACTGAAAAAATATCAGTATCTCTCGATTTTAGCCTTGAGCAGTACACAGGATGAAGTTAGGAAGAGTTCTGTGAGGAGTTACATGTATGTTAATAGTAACACATTTAAATTCAAAATCTTTGTAGGAATAATGCATCCATCCATTCAGTTTAGTAGTGGTTGTGTAGGGATTAAAATTTTTAAAGTGGGAATTAGAAGGGCCCAATAAATAGCTTATATGCTTGTAGATAGCAGGGAACTTTTTAGAACATGAGGAAAAATAAGTTCAGCATTCCTAAGCAGGTTCCTCTTGAGAGTAAAAGGATAGTATTTTTGAAAGTGGAAAGTCTAAACACGTGAAAGAGGAAAAGCTCAGACATAATATTGCAGTACTATGTTTAATTTGAGTGAAAAGAGTTTGAGGTTTACTGTATGCATGATGTCCCTCCTCTGCCCCAGGTTATTTAAGTCATAGAGATGACACCAGGAGGGATATCATACACCACTGGAGTATAAAATTTGAACTCAACAAGAATTGAGCTTACAGTTGGCAGTGGCACACTTGAGAATCTCTAGGCAAGGATTACACGACAAACAAGTAATGTGGATGTCATTGTGGGAGTCTATTTTAGACCACCTAGCCAGGACGATGACACCAATGAGTTATTCTTCGAGGGACTACGAGACATCTCCAAATCAAGTACCCTTGGAAGACTTCAACTTGCTGAAATTTACTGAAGGCATCACACAGCTGGCACAAAAAGGTCTAGAAGATTCTTAAAGCATTTGGATGATAATTTCATGGTCCAGGTACTAAGGGAAAAAACTAGGAAAAATGCCCTCGTGGATTTGTTGTTTGTTAACAGTGTGGGTCTGATGAGTAAAATGGAGGTTGGTGGCTATCTTGTCCACAGTGAGCACAAAGCAATTGAGTTTAAAAGCTCTGTTGACAGAAGGAGAAGTGCCAGTGCCAACAAAACTTCAACGCTGGATATGAGAGCAGACTTGAGGCTTCTCAGGGAGCTAGGGTGTGAGGTTCTCTGGGAAAATGCTTCTGAAGACGCTGGGGTCCATCAGTGCTGGTCAGTTTTTAAGCACCACCTTCTAAAGGACCTGGTAATTCCAAACTGTCAAAAGTCAAGCAGGTGATGTAGAAGACCAGCTTGGCTGACCAGGAATCTTCTTTTGCAGATTAGGCAAAAAAAAGTATCTGGCCAGTGGATGCAAATTCAGGCAACATGCAAGGCACACAAAGATGCTAATTGCCAGTCTAGGGAGAAAATTTGTGTGGCCACGGCTCAACTGGAGTTGAAGCTGCCGAGAACTATGGGGGACAATAAAAAGGTTTTTAAAATGTATTAATGTCAAAAGCCAGTGCAGAAATTACATCAATCCATCACAGGATGAGGTTGGTCACCTCACAGTCAGGGACATTAATAAGGCAGAGGTGTTTAATGCTTTCTTTGCATCTGTCTTCAACATCGTTCCTGGGCTATGGGGGTCCCAGCATTCTGAGCAGGAGGACCATGGCTGTGAGAGTGATAAACTCCCAGTTGACCCTAGACGTGTGCGGCATTTGCTTCTCCAGCTGGATCCCTGTAAGTCTATGGAGCCTGATGGGATTCATCTGAATATTCTAAAAGAGCTGGCTGATGCCATCACAAGACCTGTCTAGAGGATTTTTGAATGGTCTTGGGAATCTGGAGAGGTCCCAGATGACTGGAAGCTGGAGAAAGTTGTCCCAGTTTTCAAGAAGGGCAAGAAAAATGACCCTGGAAATTTCAGGCCTGTCAGTCTCATTTCAGTGACTAGTAAAATTATGGAGATTGTTCTAGGAGGTATTGGAAATCACCCGAAAGACACCACAGTCATTGGTCACAGCTAACACAGCTTCATCTAAGTCCTGTTTGTCACACCTGATTTCCTTTGATGACAATGTAATCCCTCCAGCTGATGAAAGGAAGCCAGCTGATGTGATCTTTTGGGATTTCATTAAAGCTTTCTGTACTGTCTCTCATAGTATGCCTCTGAACAAAATTATTCAGCTGGATAGACACATATGATGGGTGAGTAACTGTCTCGTGGGTTGGGCACAAAGGGGGTTACTGTGAATGGGATAGCATCGGGTCAGTGACTAGTTACTGCAGGGCTCCACTGTAGGGCCAGTGCTCTTCAGCATGTTCCTAAACAGATTGGATGCAGGAGTTGAAGGAATACTAAGAAAGTTTGCAGGTGATAGTAAATTTGGAGGAGTTGTTGACTCCTCGAAGGCAGGGAGGCCCTGAAGAGCAACTGCCTAGAAAATCACCAATCATATGAAGATTAACAAGGGCAAGTGCTGGATTCTGTACCTGGAAAAGGGCAACCCTGGATGTACAGATAGACTAGAGAGCAAGAGGCTGGAGAGCAGCACTGCAGAAAGAGATCTGGGGGTCCTGATCAACGGCAGGTTAAATTTCTGCCCTGGCAGCCCAGAGAGCCAACCATGTCCTGGGGTGCATCAGGCACAGCACTGCCAGCTGGGCAAGGGAGGGGATTGTCCCGCTCTGCTCTGCACTGGGGTGGCCTCAGCTGGAGTGCTGGGGGCAGTTTTGGGCGCCACAACAGAAGAAAGATATTATGCTATTAGAGAGTGTCCAAAGGAGGTCAACAAAGATGGTGAAGGGCATTGAGGGGAGACAGAGAGAGGAACAGCTGAGGTCGGCCTGAAGAGGAGGAGACTGAGAGGAGACCTCATCGTGATCTATAGCTTCCTCATGATAGGAAGCGACAAGGCAGGTTCCTATCTCTTCTTCTGGCTGATCAGTGACAGCCCCCTAAGGAATGGTATGAAGATGTGTCAGGGAAGGTTTAGATTGGATATTAGGAAAAGTTTTTTCACCCAGAGTGTGGTCAGGTCCTGGAACAGGCTCCCCAGGCAAGTGGTCACAGTACCAAACTTGGCAGAGTTTGAGAAGTGTTTAGACATTATCAGGTGCATAGTGGTGTTCTTAGGGCTGTACTCTGCAGGGTCAGGAGCTGGACTTTGATGATCCTTGTGGGTCCCTTCCAGCTCAGGGTATTGTATGATATAATAAGGCACAGCCATAACACACAAAGTTAAATCATTGTGGTCATTGCTTTCTCCATTGTTACATGTACAAACTGCAGGAGCAAGATTCCACTCAATGAGGAACAAACCTAAAGCATTGCCTCAAATAATGTCTAATAGGTCTTTAATAGAGAAGATTAAGTAATTGATTGCCACAATCATAGAACTAGTCTGAGGCTGCTGAAACCTGAAATTTTTTAATTGGTTACAGTGGTGTTTAATCTTCAACTGAAGCTAGCCTTGGTGGTGCTAGGTAAGTGGCAGATAGAAAAGAAATGTTTAGTGTTTTGTTGATTTGGATTTTTTTTTTTTAAAGGAGGCAAGAGGGCTCCCAGAATTTTTTTAGAGTGCTACAGATTAAATTTGTTTGAAAATTCAGGCTATAGTGAGGCATATTCTTCATTTTACTTCCAAAGGTAGTTTTTAATGAACCTTTTTTTGGAAGGTGAGTATTGGGCTATTAAGATGTATCGGTATGATCCACTGGGACTATTTCAAGTGGATTTGTGTTTTATTATGTTGATTGAATTTTGACTAAGCTTTTCAGTTCAAGGGTGAAAAGGTATTTTAAAGATTGAAAGAGCCTATAAAAAGTTAGGCTGGCAAAGGATATGTCTACTTTTCCATAGAATGTGCACAGCAACTTCTACTTATTAATATTTTGCATTTTTCCCAGAATGTGTATCTTTATAGTCCTTCAGGAGGTTCCTTATAGCCTGTATAATGAGCTTAGTAGCAGTTGTGAAAGAATATTAAAATCTGTAAGGAAGAAAATTATATGCTAGTTTTGTTTCTTAAATCTTTGAAGTAGCAAAAGGAGGTTGAGGTTTGAAACTGTCACTTTACTATCCACTGGATTGTAAGAGAAATGTAAAGAAAATAACTTTGAATTATTTTGGTCATGGAAAGTGAAAGAGTATCATTGGGTACAGGGCATCTAAACGCATGGCAGCTGAGACACTGATCTTCTTGGGGAAAAGTCAGAACACTGAGATCAAAATACAGTCTGAGTAGTTGATAGAGTTTGGGATGTGGGTGAGGTGTCTTGTTTTTTCTAGACATCAGTTGGGAAGAATGAGGAATGTCCCCAGTGAATGCTACAATTTGATGATGAGGGTGCATCGTTAAACTGTATTTGGATTGCCTCAAGCAGAAAAGGAAAATGAATTAGCATCTTCCATTTCACAGGTGGAGTGTTCTTGGATTGTACTGTGGTGTAAATTATGTTTTCTTTTTTCTCTATCTGCATTTTACAATGGAGTATTTATCTCCAAATTATTGAAAGAGAAGCAGTTGGCATTTACCCTCCTTCTGATACCTACTTTACTGAAGGTATGCCAGAAAAGGGATAGATTTTTATATATTCTGCATTTCTTAGTCTTTCTGTTGGTTATTCCTATACATCCTTCTGGTTGATGAACATGATATTATTTATACCCTTTAAAATATCAAGCTTTGTTCCTGGAGTCGTGTCATAGGCTCCTAACTTCCAGACTTGTGACCAAGCAGATAAAATTAAGGGAAGTTGTGAATGCCCAAATATTTCCTTATATCTAATTCTTATTAAATTATTGAAAAGATCTGAAAGCATATGTGAAAATTTAACTGATCTCAAATCAGTAAGAAGCAGGAGACATGGGAGTTACTTGTGTAAATAGTTTTTTCTTATTCTAGTGCTGTTCTCTGGGAAAGGATTCAAGCCTCAAAGAAAGAACTATTTAATAAGAATCCTTGCAAGTGCCAGTGAGCACACACACTTCCATGAAATAACTAGGCCAATTTTTTATTTTCTTTTAATTTTTTTAATATATTGTTTTCATCAGATCTTTTTAGATATTATGATGTAATATTATAATATGATATTGATCAATCATCAACTATTACTCTATTACATCCGTCACGTCTAGATGGATGAGATGTATTTGAGTCTCACCCAACTGTTAGTGATTTTAATTGCTGTCTTGTGCCTTGCTTGGACTGAAAAATGTGTAGCTTCCTTTTGAGTCATTTCTGCAAAGAGCATACAGGGACCATCATACCGAATGCATCCCCAGTCATGTGACTAAAAAGTCTGATGCATGATTTATCTTGAATCATACCCTGTATTTTTCTGGAACAAACAAGATATATTTGCAACAGCCAGGAGCATAGCAAACCTCACTAGTTTTCTAAACAGACATTGCAGTAAGCTCTTTAAAAGAGTAGAAAAGTTAAAGCTTATCCTAGCTTGTGCCAAGAGATTTAGACTGCATTCGCAGTCCTCTTTTCTGTCTTTTTACTTAATATGTGAGGACAACTTAGCGTCCTTGCTATTTTCGCACACATTTTCTTTGCTGGATATGTCTGTGCTTTTGACTGCATAATCCAGATATTGCTTATGTATTAGGTAATCTGTGAGTGTGAACCACAAAAGACGCAAAATCATTACAGTCTTACAGTAAAAAGCCTGCCTTGAGTTAGCGAGGTGTTTTTTTTTTTCCTATACCTCTGGAGAAAAGCAGGTCCTCATCTTCACTGTTTCTGTAGACAAGTTCTGGATTGTTCTCTGGCTTAACCTGGGATGCTGTCCAGAGGGTCTAATTCTGGCATGCCTTAGGAAAGGAATTTAGGTATTTAAATGAGAGAATATTTTGTAGCTATTACTATAAATATGTAACATTAAAACAAAGTCTGTAGCAGCAGGTCTCAGGTGATTTTAGAAATCTTTTTATATAGATGCTTTCTGTTTTTTTCATTTTATTTAAAGACCAACAAAATTGTTAGATGCTTAAATGCTTTGTTCTTTAAACACAGGTTTTTTGAAAATTAATATTCCTGTCACTATTATGGTACTGCAAACAGAAAACAGTCGTACTGCCAAGTGACAATGAATGCAACAGTTGCTTTTGGAACTGAATAGAATTCTTTTGATGTGGTTTATAGTGTGAAAAATTTAAAAACGTTGTGTACTTTTCCACACTGTTTAAGTAGTAGTATGTCAAAATATACAGCTTTAAAATAAGTAGTGTGTTTACTTGCAGGTTTTACTTTGTATGCCCCAGAGCATAAAGATTACGTTTTTTCGCAAGTGAAATTCAGTAAGTGTTGTATCAGAATTGTGTTTATAATAGAAAATTTGCTCCAGAAACTACTTGGCTTAAAAGAATAAGCATGATAATTTTAACTAGTCACAGTCAGCTAAGTTTATTCCAAAAGTGAAATAGAAATTTTTGTTTATTGCTATATTATTTGTTGCCTTCCGGGCAAACTACAATAATTTTGTTCCTTCCTATTTTGAAATTACCGCTACCATTGCATTCTGAATCCTAAGAAAATCTACAAAGATTTACTCTTAAGATTCATTCATCCACTATTTGAAAATACTGATATACATTTTTTCTCTTTTAAAGAAGGATGATGAAATGGTTTTAGCATGTGGTGATTCATACTATGGTATCTGTATGTATGTATGCTATGGCTTTGTCTGTATTGTATTCAATTGGAAATATGCAACAGCTTATTTGCTTTTTAAATACATAGCAGGAAAAATTCTTTGGAACAGGTAGGCTGAGAGAGATACTAGCAAATGTTTATTCTTCTATTTTTTTTTAGTGTATGTGTGAATTGCAAGATTGTAATGGTTGGTATTTATATCTGATCCATGCTGGCAAAATATTTTATTTAAATGTTAAACTTGCTACAGTATTTCTTTACGTCTCTGCATTGCCTATAGAGCTGTTAGCAGCAGAATGCTGCATGTTCAGATATTTTTATTTCACTCTCCATGGGTATCTGAAAGCAAAAAGTATTCCAACAGCAGTCATATGTTCAATATCAGTCCTGTTTAATATTTTTATCAATGAGCTGGACAAGGGAATTAAGTGCACCCTCAGTAAGTTTGCAGGTTGGATTGATAGGGCCTGTTGTACAAGGTTCAACAAGGCCAGGTGCTGGGTTCTGCACTTGGGTTACACCAACCCGCTGCAGAGCTACAGGCTTGGGAATGAGTGGCTGGAATATCTTGTATCTTATATATTTCTTATATCTTTATAAGGTAGTCTAAGTTTCAGTTATTTGTATGTTCTGTTAAGTTGTTTTTGCCCATGATGAAGATCTTTTTTGGATATAGAACCTGCTTGGAACTATAAATTCAATTCTTACTCAGTAATCTTAGTGCTATATTTATACTTTGAATTTTTTCATGGATCTTCTGAGAATTGGAAATCTTTGTCAGGAGTCCAACTGGGCACGTGGCCTGAGTGTCAAATGCCCACATTTCGGAATTTTATGGCATATGCTGGCCTGAGAGTCTGCTGTCAGAAGGTGCAACTTTCAGGCTATGCCCTGTTCACTTGTCATTACTGGCTGTATGTGATAAGAACAGTTTAAAGTATTTTAATTTAATCCTATGATACCTTGTTGCAAGAGTCTTATGGAGAAGGTACTGCGTGCTGTTGCGCCGTCAATAGTGGTGAGCAGGTAAAGAGAGCAGGCAAACCACCACAACCTGCTGGGAATTCTTGGTACAGATGTTCTCATGAGTTATGACAATACTTGCATGTCAATTTCATTAATTTTCTCATAATTCCAAGCACAAAGAGCTACCAGAGCAAAAGAATAAAATTGTATTCTACTTTATATATCTTCTATATGTAAATATTGATCAAAAATCGTAAGCAAAACCCAGACAGTCTCCTAAGAGAAGCTCCTTTTTACAAAACTTTTTGTTAACATTTGGCATGCTAACATTTTATTTTCATTGCTTGACTGGACTTCCAGCATCTGTATCTCTGGCCTGAAGGCCTTATCCTTTCCAGGAATGGTCTTTGGCCTATACCTGCTTTTGTGGAGCTGGATTAAGATGAAACAGATGGCTGGTTGCAAAAGAGAATATAAAACTGCATAGAAATATTCAAAATGCTCTACTGCTTCTTGTCTTATTTAACACAAGGTCATTTTGTGATTTTTTTTTTCCTATCCAAATCCTTGCTGAAGATGCAAATGTGCTGTGGGTTGTAAAACTCTTAATTCCCCACCCTTAATGGCCTGATGAAAGATTGAATAATCCTCATGCAAGTTAGAACATTAACATGAAGTCCACAGAGGCGGAAGGAAACCAGGAAAGCCTAAAAAAGAAAGATCAAGAGCTTCTGATTAAATAACATGTTATTTTAATTCTGTCTTGATTTAGTGGATGAGTTCAAATCAGTGGATTTCGAATACAATCTCTTCTACACAGTAGATGCAGCATGTGTCTGATGCAAGTTGATATTCAGAATAGAGGTTTATCGTCATGGGAAGCTGTTTACTAGTTTGGGGTGACCCAGCTTTTTTGATCCTTAAGGGATAGAGCTCTTACTTTTAATGAGCTTGAAGATCTTTATGCTTAATTGATTAGTTAGATTTTTAAAGTAGTAGTGCATGAATTTCTTAGCTTGAAAAATTACTTCTGCCCATGGTCCACAGTGTTTTCCAGTTTAACTATGGAGGATGCAGAAATTTGTGGTCTCATAGTGTTTCTGTTTTTTCTCTTTTCCTCTGATTATCGTCTCCTGTTTAAACCCTAGGTCTCCTGATCTGTTTTTGTTTTATAATATTAGTCAGATGGATTATTTGCATGCTAGATTATCAGCTCAAAAGAGGAGTCAGTGGAAGACTAATGAACCCAGTGCTGCACTGAATAGAGTAAAAGGTGTTTACTACATAAGAATACTTTTTCATGTTTATCAGGCAGTGTGCTTGGCATCTCATTCTCTAAGACCTATGCATCTCCTGATATATTCACCTGAGAATAATTTGCAGTCTGCAGTGTTCCACATTCTTGGTATTTTGTTTTGAAGACTGTAGTACTTTTGTCAGCAGTTTTTGTTAAAGAGACTTCTGCTCTTAAATGGGAAATGGAAAATAGATAAGGAACTTATTTAAATGAGTTAATTTCAGGCTAAATAAGGAACTTTCATTGTGGCTGAATAAGGAACTTTCATTGTGGCTGATTTCAGTAGTTTTGGGGGGTTAGCTGGGTCTCAAATTTGAATTCTACACTTGAAATTGAAGACAGTAAATACTGATATTTTGCTCTGTAGTTCAGGGAATAAAGTAAAATGGCTGGGGCTTATCTGACATGCTCCAAATAAATCATGACTAGCCCTACTGAAATCAATGTGGTAAGAGTAGTATAAAATGAGTGTTGAGTGTGTCAAATTAAAGTTAACAGTATTTAGGACTGAGCACGATCGATGTAATTTCTTTACCCTAGTATTTTATCATTTACTATCACATGGAGCATCACTGCAGTCTCCACAAAGACTTCCACAGGATCTCTATGCCTGGCTAAATTCTAACTAAATCATTTTGAGAAGGAGTTGACAGAAGACCTTGTTCGTAAGCCCTATTCCAATCTACTAAAACCAAAGCTATAAATAACCCACCTGCTCTCTGTCTGCCTGACGGCATATTTGCTGGCTTTTCCTTTCTTTTTCTTAGCTGGCATAATTTCTTGAATGATATGTGAATAATCAAGACAAAGCTTTTTTTAAAACAATTTTTGATAGCTAACATTTTAACTGTTTCGGACTTCCATGACGGTGTAAATTTGATAAAATTTCTCTCAAACAGCAGGTGAGTGGTGGTGCTGCTTCAAAATAAGTAGTTTTCTTAGAAATAAGAGAAGAACTGTCATCTAACGGCTATGTTTCCAGAAAGACCATCTCAAAATGGACTAAATGGACTTGTCTCTCTTGAGACAAGTTCAAGTTTTAATACTTTATTTATTTATTTTCTTGTGATCCTAGAAATTACAAAGCAAAGTTTGCAGAAACCTCATGGGGGGCCTGGATTGGTAGATTGAATGCCAGCCTTTCAAGGAGTCTCAAGGAACAGGTGAAGGAATGTCTTTTGCACTTGTGAGACTAAGTTTATAGCTTCATTGATCTAACACTTCATTAGAATATAACTCTCCTGTTTAGCAAAGAAAAAGAAGTCACTTTTTCAGAGCCTATAGCAAATTTCCTAGTTGTGAAATATTTATTCTGCTTGAAGGCCTGCTAGATTTTCTGGAGAAGGTAGTTTGAAGATTCTAAATGTTAAAGGAACTAATTATTACTTGGGATTTAATTTTTGGAAATCTGTCAAGAGTTTTATGGCTTTCAGAGAAAACAATAAAGGTCAACCCATCCTGAATCAATATATGCATAATAGCTGATCTTGTGGTACATGTGTACTATTCAGAAAGAATTCAAAATTAACTCAAGGAACATGTTCCAGTGTCTCTTGTAACCTTTGGGCTTAGTACATGTGCTCTTGCTTTTGACATCCATAAATCCTTCATTTCTCTATGTATTGTATCTAAATGCTTCTTAATACAAATGTCCTAAAGCATTGAGGAAGTATAATGAATGAAGTGAGACCAATTACTTCAGTTTGATGAGAAGGTTATTCTTAAAGACAAGAAAAAAATTAAATTTCTGACTTGTCAAGCATCATTTCTTCCATCACAATATTTTCATGATGTAAATATATTTTAGATGTTCCATGAAAAGGAAATGGTTGTAAGGACCTTGGGAAAGGTAATCCAGTCTTTCATTTTTAATATTGTGACCAAGTAGTTATTTTTATTTCCAAATGAATTTGATGACTGTGTTTTAAATAATGAAATTGCCTCTGGTGAGGCAGAGCTAGAGATGCTTGTAAATATCAGTAAAACTCCTAGGGTGTTAAAAGACAGGGACTTTATTCCCCCCAAATGGAAAGACAAGAGGATTTTATTGCAGTTACTAAATGGAAGCTCCTGCCCAAAGATGTGTTAAATTGCAACATATACTTTGGAGATGGGAGTGCTTGCTGGTATGTAATTCTTTCAGACATATCTGTATATTCAGTTGCTATAGGAACAAGACTTTAGATAGAGTTAAGTAGAGAATAAACTGAGAACTTAATGTACAGCTCTTTCTCATGAAAGAGATGTCCTTTAATCCTCACATCTTGATGCCATCTGGACTGCAGTTCAATATTATTTTACTAAATGATCCAAATATAGTATATCAAAAGATATACTTTTGATCATGCTTCAGCAATAAATTCTGAGTACAATAAACTATTTGACTGAAGGAGCTGTAGAAGGCTTAATAAGGGATCTCTACTTCCTTTTACATGTGTTCCATATATGCCTGTAAAATTCCTGCACATACATGCAACTTGCATAAAACTTCAAATAGCAATTCTAGAAACAACCGTACCAAATTTTATTTAGTCCTCTGGTGGAAGTTGGTGCCTGACCACAGTCTGTTTTCAAAGTTAATGAACCTTTCCTTTGGTTGTATTTTCTGAGTAATAAATGACATCAATGACTCTAGTTCTTTGTTTTTTTCACATTGTTAAAATATAAGGCCTTCTACTGAGAAATGCAGGACTAGTCACCAAGAGGAAGATTTCGGATGACATACTTAGATGTTTAAAATAGAGGAAAAAATAGTCAAAATAACTGCATCAGTGAAAGCTGTATGGTGAGGATAATGATGGATTTAATGAACTGAGAATTTGACAGGCTTTAGAAAACCACAGTGAAAACTGAGAATTGAAATGCACCAAAATATTTCTTTTGTTACAAAGAAACATTCTCTGGGTAATATAGACCGCTACAGAAGCTTTAGATTCTTCTAAACACCGTTTTCCCTCTTCTCAGTCTTATGGATGTCCAACTGTGACCTGAAACTCAGTAGTTTCAAGAAAGATTCTGTGCTCTCTGCTGGATCCCCATTGCCTCATTGCAGTCTCTTTTTTCATTTTTATCTTTTCTTTCTCATTTATTTATTATTTTTTATCATGGACAAGCAGTGTTACATATCAGACAGTCTGTAATCTGTGTCTTATCTTTTGACTGATATTTAGGGCTTTAGATTTTTAGGATGTGTATGTATTGCAGATTCATTCTGCATAAAATCTCCAGAGACTCAATGTTTCCTCTTCTTCCATACGACTCAAACTTCCAACCTGAATCTCATTATTTTGAGACGTAATGGAGAGAGAAGTCTTTTCAGTGAAAAAAAGCTTTTGTAAATGGTCTATAATTCTGCATTTTATGATTTTTGTTTGTTTTTTTGGTTTTGTTTCTTTGATTTTTGAAATGTCTCTTGTGTCATCAGATCCCCTTCTTATTTGGAGTAATGACATCAGGAAGTGGAAACGAGAAATTGAATTGAATTAGTTTTCCTTAACTAGGACCAAGGATTTTTGGTGTACGTCGGGATGTATGTGTTACAGACATGAGAGCTGGGAAAAAATATTTCTTCATAAATCTGTGGAAGTACTGACTGAAGAAGGATGTTGATCCTTACTAGACTGTGTTTATGATTTTCTGAATGTGTGCACTCACATAGCCCCACTGAAGGCACTCCACACAACAGGAGATTTAAGATATTCAAGTCTGTAGGAGAGTAGAATAATTCCTATGCAAACAAATGCACTCTCTGAACAAATGGGCAATTTGAGAAAGGTGGTTAAAGTCTCAAGAGAGGAAAGACACAGTATGCATTTTTGAAATGTCAGGTCTGCCAGTCTGATTCTTTTCTGTGTGGAGCAGATTTTATTTTATTTGTCAGGATAACTTGGCTAGTGCACATAGAGGAAATATTGTGTCTAAAATATTAACGCTTTGATACTGTCTCATATCAGCAAAGTAGAGAGAAAAAAGAAAGTAGTTTCATCTAACTATAAGATCAGTGCAAAAATATTTGAAATGTTTTATTCAAAATAGGTAGAATTTGTATAAAAAGTGATCTGATAGATTGAAGAAGATATCTGAAAGCAATAAGCTAAAATCAGCAAACCTGGAATGGTTTGAGATGTTCAACCTAGATAAGAGAAGGCTCTGGGGAGACCTTAGAGCAGCCCTCCAGTACTTAAATAAAACCAAGAGAGCTGGAGAGGGACATTTTACAGGGGCAGGTAGTGATAGGACAAGGGGTAATGGCTTTTAACTGAGAGAGAGCAGGTTTAGATTAGATGTTAGGAAAAAATTCTTTACTGTGAGTGTGGCGAGACACAGGAAGAGGTTTCCCAGAGAAGTTGTGGATACCCCGTCCCTGGAAGTGTTCAAGGCCATGTTGGATGGGCTCTGGATAACCTGATACAGTGGAACAGGAGTTGGAACTAGATGATCTCTTAGGCTTCTTCCAACCCAGATCATTCTATGATTCTATGAAATACATATGTATGAGGCACTGCACTTAAAAGAAGTCAAAAGCAAATGAGAATAGCAGGATAGATGAACCTATCACAGAAAATGCAAATCTAATGCTGGGAAATGCTGAAGAAATCCTGGCATGAAGATCCTGAATGTGCTCGTTTCTCTTTAATATTCCAGTATTGTATTAGAGGGCGTCTGTCAAGTTTTGGCCATTACTGCGGTGGAGTGATTTATACAAAGTGTCAAGGCATAAAAAGAAGGGAAAGGTTGTAATAAAAGGGTTGGATAGAAAGACTCCTCCAGTTCTCTCATATGAGAATAAATGCAGAGTAATGGGAAAAAAACCCTATAGTTTATTAGACTAATGGTTGTAATAAAATTTTCTCCAAATCCCCCCCCCCCCCCCCCTTCCTCCCCAATGGGATAAACTATTAAGTCCCAGGAGGCAAAGCCAATATGCAGAATATTTCATGGATTATAGAATTCAAAAAGCATCTACATTAGAGTCAAGTTTTTTCAAAGTGAAGTTTTATGTTTTTTACCTCAACTATACTGTTAGTTTATATCAGAATAGCTTAATACCTTTTTGTTCATATTTGTATAACCACTTGTCCTCTGAAAATTTATCATTTAATATGATTATTTAAAGCATTGTTTCCATTATAAAATGTATTTGACTTGAAACTATATTTTTATATTATATAAAGATGGTCAGTGCATCGTTAGATGAAATTAGGTGGAAAGATGCATGATTCCAGAATATAGGACAAATATCTTAACTCAGAATTATATATCCATTCACTTCTTTTATTGAAATATATGTTCTGCAAAAGGGTAGTTCAGGTTAATGTAAGAATGTTTTTTGTTGTGAAGAGTATGTTTTTTCCAGAAAAGTACACGTCATCACATTAAATTTCTAATAACAAAAAAGAAACTAGTGAAATTTAGGAATTCATTAGATATATATATATCCTATAGTATTCTATTTATTAATAGAATAGTATTTAGTCAAATATTGTACACCCACATTATAATAAAGATTCATATTCTTATTCATGATTTGAAAATATTTTCGGACACTTTATTGTGAACAGAAAGAATGCCACTTCTTTTATACAATCCTGTTTACAGTTATTTGAATAAATTTATTTTGTCCTTTGTGGGAAGAAAGCTTGCATAACAAGGGTGGGTATAAGAACTGAAAATTTTATTATCTGACTTATTTTCAGTATGAATTATTAACAGCCAGATTTATTTCTGTGTGGCAGTGTCTCTTCAGGAATGATTGAATATCTACTACTGATGGAGCACTCATAAATTTTCAAAAAGTCAGTTTCTTGTTTAAGAATTTATTTCAGATCTTACTTATAATAGTTGCTTAATATTATGTTGATGTGGTGCTGTGATAAATTATATTGAATATACTATTTAATAGGAAATATTACTATGTAGTGGGTCCCAGAGGAGTAAAGTTGTGGGGTTTTGGGTTTGTTTTGTTTTGGTTTTTTTTAATGATTCACAAAATCCAGGATTTATATGAACAAAATTGGAATCATCACCTTCTTAAATATAGAAAACTCAGAATGATTATGTCAGGGAGAGCAGAAATAAAAGAGGGCAGTTGTAAAATTCTGCCCACCGTGCTCTAGCATGTGGGACTTTACTTAAGTTAGTTCGGTGGCTTTCTGAACTACAGGGAAGTCTGTGGACTCCTGCCTGGTATGTGGGGTGTTTGTTACCTGAAACTTGGTTGCATGCTTCACACACTGGTCAGCACTAATCTTATTCTCTTTGCTTGAAATGCAGCTTTGGTGCCACTCTTACTTCCTCCTTTGTGTGCTGCCTACTTCAAAGTAGCTCCACCAGAAGCATGCTCAGCTTCTCCTTGGGAAAAGAGCAGCCTTCCCCTGCAATCAATCCAATTTTTTTTTTTTTTAACTTTTTTTTCCCAAGGGATCTTACCTTAGATAGTCTACTAAAGTCATATAGCATCAATGAAGAACAAACCGATAAATCACTATCTGCTACCTATGCATATAATTTCAATTTCAGTATTTTTTTAAGACCATTATATGAATCATATCAGGAAACAGAATTACAACCTTTTGCTTCTGTTCCTTAGAGACTTTACTGTAGCATAATAAAACAAGTAACATGAAAAACCTTTTAGCTATAATGAAACTCAAGAAATTGTTTAAACTTTTATGAAGTAAGCTGATCTCAAACTGAAAGAATCTGAATGGGTATTCTAGCTGCATCTGGTTATGTAATAAAAGCATCAGACCAGTGATATTTCCCCCTGGTATTGGAATGGTTATATGAGTCGGAATTTAGGTTATAAGAGATGTCTTTCCTAAATTTCATTTAAATTCTGTTGTTCTGCTATTTCTCATCTCATTTGCTTCTCTGATTCATTATTCTTTTCACCCTTTTCTTTGAACTCTTCTTTTACAGAAGAGGGCTTTATGGAAAAGATTGCCTGAAGCTGTTATGAAGGGGGAGATTTGACTTATTTTGAGACATTTCTTGCTCCTTATTTTATTCACTTTTTCAACTAGACTGGATTGTGCAGACACTGTTTCTTTCTTTCCTGCTGACTTCTTATCATATACCTGCGTACTTGGTCTGCAGTTGATTCAGTTCACTTTGTCTACAGAGGCAGTTCAAGCAGCTGTTACTTAGACAAGCTGTGAAGCAAGCATTAGACCTTAATCGTTGGTCAGTGCTAAAGTCAGTCCAGTCTTTTTCTGATTGGAGATGAGATTTGCATTCTAAGGATTTAATTAAAGTATGAGTTTCAAAGGCAGTCTGCACTGACCTGGTTAGTATTTATTGCCTTTTTTCTCTTTCTGCTTCCATGGACTTCATCAAGTTTTCCTAGTGTAAGTGTGGGTAGGGGATGATCTCCCAAAAGGGAGCGCTTTTTATGCCCTTTTTCTCATGGTAATAGTAACACAGAACGCAGTAAGCAGTCCTCTTCTGTGTTCCAGTGCTTTTCCATGGATCTTTTCTAAATTGAACTTCTGCAAATGTGAAATTCCCCTGTAAAAGGTGCTTTCTTTTGTTACATATTCAGTTTGGACAGAAGGCTTGTGGGAGAGGAGAATAGTGCCAGTCTGGATTGCCATAGGTAAGTACTGTAACTGGAACAAAAATGGACAGCTGCTCCCTGGTAGATCTGTGTTATGGAGGACCTAAGGTGCTGTGATAAACACCTGGGCATGTGCACAAGGACAAACTAATTGATCTCTAAAGACATGAAAATGGCTTTACCTTTATTACGAGTTTTAATCTGGCAAGCTGACAACGTATACCTGCACTCTGACCTAAAACTCAGACATGATCTGTGGAGATGTCACTGAAGTTGAATCCACAGATTCCAAAGATTTCACAGAATATTCTGAGTTGGAAAGGACCCACAAGGATCATCAAGTCCAACTCTTAAGTGAATAGCCCATATAAAAGAGATGAATTGCACAGTGTATGCCAGACATAAAAGCAAATATTGTACATCTAAAGAAATAAAATACCCCAATTTTCTAACTCTGTCCCTAGCCACAGTGATCCACAATGCCCAAAGCCTGGCACTGGATGTGTGGTCTGGTAGTTTTATGTTACCATGGCATAATTCAACACTTAACACATAAAAATCACAGATTTCTTGTGCAAATAAAATTCCTTTGTGTTATTCTGTGGAGCATCCTGAAATGTGCTATAATTAATTTATCATTATATATTATTATATATTATTATTATATATATTATCAATTCAGAAAATTGATAGATACTGCATGCATTTTCAATACTTAAGGCCTCTGCTATTGTGTAAGATAGGGTACTTTGCCGTAGATTCATGCACCTGAATAATTATTCCATGCAGTTTTGGCTTATACTGTTTCTTTATACAATTAGTCTGGTGACAGCTTGAATGAAAATTAGTTGAGTGATATTAGCTAGATGAATAACATTCATCTAGTTATTAATAGATCTTGAAAATATTTCTGTCTTCTGGAATCATTCAGCTATTTTCTTTGGCAGCGGATGTCTTAATGAATGTTAAGATCATAAAGGGTATGCTTCTGTTCATACTCAGTTCGTTTAGTGCTTTTTGAAAGCTGTGTTTGTGGTTCCAAAAAGTGCTGTACTCTTTGCCCTTTATTGTACCACTGGCCTTACTCATAATAAAATATTTTTGTTAAAACAATGAATATTACTTGTGTATGCACCTGCTTGGATGGTATATGTACGTGTGCATTTGTATGTATATATGTATTTTATAAATATATATAACAGTTACATGCATTTGAATAAAATAATAGTCTATTTTTCAAGATTTGATCTTAAATAGTGTTATTTTTCTTGCTACATCTAATCTCTACAGTTCTGCCTCCCATTTTTAATTTTACCTCTTTTCTTCTCTTCCAGTTATCGTGTCTTAATTTCTCAATAATTACAGTAGCAAAATTGTTTTTAGCCCTAGAGGTTGAGATCCTTGATGTACTAATGTCTGCTGATGGCCTTAGTATAATAGCATGGATAAAGCCATAGTAATTATAGCTTTTCACCATTATCCTTAATCCAATAGCATGGTAGGTGACGAGGTTAGATTCTAGTTTAGCTACATTAGATTTTGGGTTGTATTTAACAAAGCTAATAAATAAGTGAATGAGGGGGGAGTTGGTGGTCTTTTGGCTGTCGATCGCTTTCAGGAGAAATCTATGAACTGGAATGACAAAGGCGTTGGAAACTGAAGACCTGAAGATAAATTAAGGTGCACATAAAAATGGTGTTGTAATTCCAGGTAGATGTTCCAGCTGACATCTTAATTTAAACTCTCTGCCCCATATAACTAATGATCATACACATGTTAAGACCACTTAATATTGCAGAAATTAGTATTCCTTAACTTATGGTAACATAAGTTACCATAAATTTGGCAGAAAGTTTCACTTCTTAAGTTCTGGATGGGCAAATGGCATTTGTTAATGATGTTAATCTTAAAAGACAGTGAGACCATTACTGTGGATTAAAGGCAGCTCCTTACTTTGGCTTCCAAAATGTGGGAATGTAATGGATATAACTGAAATCGGGATGTGAGCTGATTGTTTTTCCCAGTATTGATAAACAGTAATGGAAGTGGATCAGCAGATAGACACTTAAGTTAAAGCATCTAACTTACACTGGAATTTAATTGAAAATGCTATTTTCATATATCTACCAAAGCAAGGTTTACTGCATAATAGTCTAATAAACTGTTCAATAATAGATTAATTTAAATAACAATTAACATAAACCCAACTAACATTGCAAACCAGTTGCAAATAGTTCATAATATCTTTCGCTACACCAACTAGCGTACTCATTCAGTGATTATGTAATCATCTCTGGTGGAGATAACACAATAGAGCACACTGAATTAGAAGGGATAATTGCTGTGATAATAACTAAACAAAGATGTGACTCTTTAGGGTTCAGATTGGTTTTTGGAACCATAATAACTTTTTTATTTTTTTGTATTACAGCTTTATTTCACTTTTGCAAAAGGTTTTTCTATTATTCTTACACTTAGGCTTACCAAAGGCATGAAGTGAAAAAGGAAATAAAAGGCGCAAAAAGCTACAATTCATATTGCAGTCATAAATTGTCTTGATTCATTGCTTTATAGTCTCTTTCAGTCAGAATTTGCAGAAGCTGGTAGAAATAGTGTCAGAAATCCTTATTAGACAGATGATGTGGGTTAATCTGCCTCCTGCAGTGTGGCTCACTGACATCTACCTTGAACACGAGTATTTATTTTCAATCTGAAGTTTGGTGTCACTAATTAAACCTCTAGATCTAGATTTGTTTGATAATTTGGCTTTTTTAATGTTGTGACTAAGTAGATGGTCTTTTGAGCTTTGAGAAATATGGGAAAATGTATATTTTCTGAAGGAGAGTGTTCAAAACATGAGATGGAATTCTGATTTCATAATGGTTGTGTTATTTAGAAATGGTGATGTTGAAACCTAATCATACACATTTAATAGAAAATTACATATTTTTTAACCTTTGCTTATGGTACAGCTTTCAGAAGTCCTGGGGGTAGGACAGTGAGGCAAGTGTCCAAACATTTGATTCTCTAGGTTTTCTAATAGACTTTTTATAATAGACACACATAGGGCTTGTGTGGCACAAAATTCACACCAAGAAGTTATAACTAACATTTCTCATTACTTCGGATGGAGTCCAACCATCTCCACTACAAGGGTGTGATTTGGATTCCAGTTGAAATTTTTGGCTTCTACTTGTTGGTGCAAATTATTGTATATCAGTGTGGTGAGTATTATGGACATATCCTTATGAGAGGCAATAGAATGACAAATATCTATTCAGATGACATATAATTTTTGCCATAATTTCTGAGGAGAAAATTCCTCATGTAGTTTTACTTAGTGTAGAGATATAAGGAGATATGGATTTGGAACCTGTAATTTCAGTGTTATTTTTGTTAGGCTAACTGTCACTAAATCACAAAGAGTGTAACTTCAGTTGAAACAACTCCAATTAACACCATAACAAGTGTTTTAAGTCCAGATAATTTATTTCATGCTTACAGAAGGTATAGAAGGTGAGAAGTGAGGATTTGGACAGGTAGTAATTATTAGGTGATTAAGTACAGTAATTCATCTTGAAAAGAGAGATGCAAATAAAGTAACAAAAATGACTGAGGTTTGGTCTTGCACTGAGTTTTGTGTTATAGTGCCAACATGTTCTGAGTCTGAGATCACCAAGTGGCTGAGTATCATAGTAAAGTAATGAATATCAAACCTCTGTCGCTAATCTTCAGACGTTTCTAAGCTTACTTCCTTTCTTACTGTTCTGTTGCACTGATGCTCCACACCCCTGCTTAGCTTTTTATTTTTGTGCCTGTTTCAGAGGATATGTTAATTCATTGCTGTTTTGCTTGTTTTCATGATAGGGCATTCATTTTAGTGGTTGAAATAAAAGTACTTTGGGGCATGGTCCACGTCTCTGATTTTTTCTTTTACCAGTGCCCGACACTGCAGGTCTGTGCTACTTCACTGAATTTTTAGGCAGTGCCGCATTGTAACTGGAAAAATGTTGTGGTTTGCTTCCACTTTCCACGTAATTAACATTCCTGGCTGAATAGGAACTTAACAATATTATATATTTCTTCAAATGCTGTATAAGAACTTCCAGGGAAAAAGATCAAATAAATGGTAGAGTATCTTTATCAATATTTATTATAGAAAGTTGTACATATGCTGAAGTGCATATGTTACATATGTTACATATACTGAAAGTGGGATCATCAGGTTCTGCTAATTAGTAGACAAGATGCTGCTCACATTACAGTTTCATGAAAACGAAAATTTTGTGTCTCCTATTTTCACAGGTTATGCCATCTGGCTTCACTTATATTCAGTGCATGAATAGCATTAACTTTTAATTTTTATCTTGTACAAAGCGCTAAATTAATTCCTTTATTTCCTGTGTCTTCTAAATTGCTAGCCTAATTAAGAGCTCACTTAGCAGAATATTGCATATTAATCACATGGCCTCTTTCACTAACATGCTAATTTATTAGGATAAAATAACACTGTAACACTTCAAGACATGGAACTTCCATAGTATTTCTATTAATAATATCTAAATTCTCAGAATTATCAGCAGATCTCGTAACCCAGCATTACTACTGAATTAAATATGTGGCATCAGTGTTTAGCAATGAAATTTTAACTTTCTATGTGTTAATATTACTTCCATTCTCTCTTCTTTGAAGCAGTATCAGTGGCATAATATGAAGTTGGACCTCCTTCAGAAAGAGGATCTTCTTTTACTCTAATTTAGTATGTAATTTTTTGGGGGGAAATATGAGATAGTGTATATGTGGTTTTGAAATTTAAATCCAAACCCCCAAAGCCTCTCAGGTTTATGAGATCAATTCTCAAAATTAGTTACTTCTAATGACTGTATTGTTTACTTAGTTTTTACTATTGCAGATAATACTAGGTGTGTATGTGATTTAAATTTTTTTTATCATTATCAAGAACAGCTTTTATTGCATTATTAATTCAATAGAATGGTCACAGAAAAAGCTATTTTTCTCTTCATTATGTCTTCAACTCAGCAAGATAATGTGAATTGTATGAATTGAATGGTTCCACCAGAAACAATTGGCCTGACCACACACTTCAAAGTATAGATGTGCTTTAAATACCTTGATACTTCAAGGCTTATTTCTACACGTTGAACTCAAATTGTCAGGATGAATAATTGCAGCCCTAGTGAGGCTGAATCTGGAGTGCTGTGTCTGGTTGTGGGCTTCTCAGGACAAGAGAGACATGAAACTTCTGGAGCAAGTCCAGTGAAGAGTGACAAAGATGACTGAGGGACTGGATCATCTCTCTTATGAGGAAAGGCTGAGGGAGCTGGGCCTATTCAGCCTCAGGAACAGACAACTGAGAGGGGACCATCAGTGTCTGTCAGTATCTGAAGGGAGGGTGTCAGAGGATTGATCCAGGTTCTGCTTGTTGGTGCTGAGCAATAGGACGAGAGGCAATGGGCAGAAACTGATGCACAGAAAGTTCCACCTGAACATGAGGCAGAACTTCTCTGCTCTGCAGGTGACTGAGCCCAGAGGGTTTGTGGTGACTCCTGCACTGGAGATATTCCAGAACTGTCTGGACATGATCCTGTGCCATGTGTTCTGCGATGATCCTGCTTGAGCAGGGAGGTTGGACCAGATGACCTGCTGTGATCCCTTCCAGCATTACCCATTCTGTGATTCTGTGAATTTTACTGAGTGAACTGGTCATGAAGTATATGCAGCTTCCAAATGCTGTAGTAGATCCTAAAGTTTGTAAATATTGGTTGGCAGTAGGGTTAGTGTCACAGATTATGCTATATTTAAAGTAGTCAGATAACTCTGAAAGTCCAGCACTTTGCCTTCAGTCAATTTCATATACTATCAAAAATGTATCTTTTAGTTGATGTTTGAGTAGTGTCTGCAAATGATGTGCTTTTTTCAATCCCTATTAATAATTTTCAGCTCTATGGATTCGTTCTGTGATTCTAGTCTCATTCTCCATGTTTGGAAGAAGCAATGCTTAGAAACCCTCCTAACTGTCAAAACATGCGTTCTATTTATGTGCCTTTTGTCACTTCTCTCTTATCCTGAAGAGATATAAGAACGGTCTGCAGAAGCCATTTAGTTTTAAGAACCAACTTTTTTAGGTTTTTTAAAAAAAACCTTGTAAAACAGAAGTAGTCGTTTCTTAGCCTAAGAATTTTAATATTGGAAAAGAATGAGGTGAAAGAAATAAGTATTTCTATTCTTAACAGTATGATTCTGAACTCAGTCAAGAGATTAAATATTTCTTATGAGACTTCGTTAATCAGAAACTGAAAGAACCAAAAATAATTAATTCAGTCAAGTGGGGTTAAAGGAAAGTAGATCTTGCTTGACAAAATAATGTAATGATGTATTTAAAAGCAGACAGGAGATGTTGGAAATCAGTGTCCTTAAAAATGTGATACGATTTTAAAACTATATACTGTACAGTAGAAGTTAGTTGATGGCTCACAAATTAATTTTAAAGGGTATATAGGCACCTATATGGTGTATTTTAAGTGGTACTCTGAGGGAATTGATTATAAAATGTTTAAGGTTTTTTTCCAGAGATCTGGAACAAAATATAAAATCACTGGTTATAATGAAACACCCAGAGAATGCTGTGCACCTTTTAGCATAAAGGAAAAGTTCTGAGGTGGTCACATTCTGAAGTATGATATGATAAACAAAAACTTGGCACTAGATGATGCTTAGTCTCATCAATGTAGCATAGGGCTGAAAGCTGAAAAATATTTTTTCAGGCCAATGTTTGACCAGGCAGAGTTTTAAAGGTACACATAGTCTTGTGTTGGGACAACTTCCTAGGGGCTGTTGTGCTTCTTCTCTGACTTTGCAATGATGCAGCCCCCATGAATGGGTATGCATAAGTGGGATTGATTACACGTCAGGAAAACCTGATGCTTTTCAGATCTTGAAAAGTTGAGGTTTGTCAACATTTTATTAGCCTACTGTGCATACATGCTGTAGAACTGGTATGAGTTGAAAATAGTTGACATGACTGCTATATTGGAATCCTAGCTCAGGATTTTGTCAGAGCCAAGACTTTTTGCTTACTATGTCGATTCTGACTGCTCTGCATGTATGGTTGAAAATTTGAAATCTCAGGAGGTAAAACCCATGGGACTTCAATGCATAAAGCTGTACAGTGTGTGAACCTCTGGAACACTGGGGTCTCTGCGCCATCCAAGCCCAGCCGTGTGTGTTTTGGCTTTTAGTAGTTTGGTCTGCACTAGCAGCAGAGGGCTTGCAAGAACAGGACTGTGTTTTGGTGCATTGTTCTGCAAATATTCAGGAGCCATTGGAAAGAGACTTTATGGGAATTCTAAACATTTTGAACATATTCCTCAAATGTGAATCGTCTCTTCTTTCATCTGTTACCCATTATTTCTCTCCCCGTTGCACAAGACTTATACCTCCATAGGACACCACCAAAAGATAGTTTAGAAGTCCCTGGAAATGTTACTTTTGCAATGATGCCTTTGTTCTTTGTCTAGGAGGATAATTTTTGCCATTGCTTCCTCCAGCTCTAGTGGGGAAGGGCCTGGAGACCTATCCTGTTCTGAGACCCAAGAGGACACAGTGCTTTTCTATCCATTTTAAGGGCTCTGCAGCATTACCTAGATGCTGTTTTAGAAATCTTACCTCTTACTGTCTGGATTGGTGGCAGTGTTCTTCTCCAAGAGGTAATAGAGAAAAATTATACCAGATAATAATTGTTGTTTAAATTTCTGTTGCAGAAATTAACCTTGAGGTCTGACATGTATGCTTAACTGAGGAAGGATATGGATAAAAGAATTAGTATCTGTGCAATTTTACAAGAGAAAAGGCATGAAAAAATCAGCTTTAGAAATAGATAAATACACATCTAATTGATGTTGTGAAAGTAAATGTGTGGTTATATCAACCACAGTTAAATTAAATATCCAAGCCAATGAAACATCTATGGAAAACAATTTTTCCACTTGGTGGAAGGTAGCCTTGCTTTTCTTTCTGATTCACATATTACAATGTCTCAACAGTATAAATGTATACATTAATATTAATATTAATAATTTCCCTAAGGTCGTACGTATAATAGATGTGCTAAGTCTCTTAGAATTGCATAAATAATTCAATTTACTTTGGGGAATTTTTGCTGTATTTTTTTAGCACGTTGTCTTGAACTACTACTTGCCCAAGTAGATTGTTGATTCTTCTGTAGTTTGGTTCAGGAGGCTGGAATGAGGCCTACTAATTTTGTCTTTAAAACATTCAAAGAGAGGGTTATTCTGACTTTGAAGCAGGAGTTACGTGTCCATTATACATAACACTAGTAAAGAATAGGATAGCTGTCAGTCCAGATTAGAATCCAGAGATGTTTCTACAGAGCTCTTCACATTTGTGTGTGACCTCTGTCGACTTCTCTTTCTCATTTTTGCTTGATGTCAGTGAGAAGGAGTGAAAGGATGTTTATTCATTTCTCACAGCAGTGCTTCCCACCACACATCTTCAGGGTTGTGTTTCTTAACAATTCTTCAATTGACAGAACTTCAGCAGCTCTCTCTCAGTGTATTTGCAAGATGTTACACCACTTTTAGTGACATCTTTTCTTTCATGGTGGAAGTGTAACAGAAAATATGACAATTATAGTGGAATATGTCACTGGAAAGAAGTAGTTAGCAGGGCAATGACGGGACTGTGGGAGATAGTCATCCACCCTGGCAGTCCTTTCAGAAAATGACCAAATAGGGGAAAAATGTGCTGATGGAACCAAAACGTCATTTTTAATTGTGTTTTTTTGGTTTTTTTTGTTTTTTTTTTTTGCCTCAGGTTAAACCTATATGTTTTCTAGTATAGTCTTCTATTTCTTTTCATGTCAGCTTTAAGAAAAATTCATGGGAGGACATGAAGTTACTGTCCTGTACTAGACGAATGTCTTGGTCTTGACCTTTTTCCAATTCATAAAACTTCAGGATTTGCTATTGCTTTTTTTCTGTTACAGGTACAAAAAATGATTTAGTATTATGCTATTAGTAGAAAATCAAACCCAAATATGATAAATCATTATCATTTAAGAATTAAAATAATTCTTATGCAAAATATTTGAAATGTTCTTTTTTTGTTTGATACTTAATAAGAAAATCAAACAAATATTTGTCTTGAAAATATTTATTCTACAGTTTTTTTGGGCTTTTTTGTTTTCTTTTTGGTTTTGTTTGGGTTTTTTTGGTTGTTGTTTGTTTGCTTTGTTTGTTTGGGTTTCTTTTTCTTTTCTTCCCCAATAGCCCCATTCCCTCTTCCACTTCTTGCAGAGGAAATCATGTGTGAATTCGAGCCTTACTTGAATATGGGAATTGGGAGGCCTTTGCATTGCATATTCCAGGTTTTTTTTATTTGACAGTATTCTACCAGAGTACCACTTCTTAAAGTACAGACACTTTACAGAGTTAAATATGTCATTTACTGGGGCAAAACTGAAATGTGCTTGCTTTTGAAGTAGAAATTCAGATGTCTTGTCTGTTAAATGTTAAGGTGATTAATCATTTTCTCCTCTTCATTTTTTAGTCCATCATCTTTCACCAGCATTCTTGATTGTAGTAATCAATGCAGTCCTTGGTAGGTTCCTTGGGAAAAGTTCATTTGGTTTTTGGTGTGTGGCGAGTTCCTCCCTCAGGTCTGACTTCTTTTGGTTTTCCTTGCTGCCTTCTGTAAGCTTTTTCCAAATGAAGGTGAGGAGTTGCTTTTCAAAACAATCTTTTTGCTCTCCAAAATCTTGCATTTGTCCTCATTAGCAGCAGCACAAGCAAGGAAAATAAGCCCTTCCTCAGCAGCTCAGCCAAAAACACAGCTTACACGTACTAAGAGGTGAACACAAAAATGAAGTGCGTGCATCCATCACAGTTCATGATGATGTCCTAAACAGGACAGAAGCTTCCAGAACAGGATGTCATTGGGCCCAATAGGAGATTATTGAAAATGAATGGTTGCTTAGAAACAACACAACTCTGGACATTGAGCACGGAGGGAGGGGACTGTTTTGCCCAAGAACCAGGGCAAGCTGGACAGCTAGCAAAGAATTTTGCTACTAAAATTGTATTGCTATGAGCGTTTCAGAAAATACCGCATTACAAAGAGGTTTTTCAGAGTCACCAGATAGCTTGTTTTGACAATTTTTCAGTAAAGATAGCTGCAGGCACTGTGCTAGTCAGTCAACAAAATTGGGACTGTGTTTTAGAGAGAAAAAAAGGGAAGTAGATATTGGACTGTCCATACAAATGTGAAGCAGTAAAAATGCCCTGAAGAAACTCCCATAACTCACTCACACAAACACTTTAAATAAGAGATAATAAAGAAGGAGGTCTGTAATTTCTTTAGTCTTGGTTTATAACTAAGTTGGTTGGATATGTGTAAAGAAATAAAACACATACATGTAGAATAGAAGAATGTTTTTAAAAAGTAGAAATAGTGAAATAATCAATTTTTTAAAATCTAAATAGGGATTTTCAAAGTTTATCCAGACAATGAAACAGTTATAATAGACTTATATATATCTGTGTGTTGGATCAGCTATAGAAATTATTTTCATACAGTAAATTCTAGCTGATGTGCTATTAGATGGTCAGTTTTTCAGGTTGAGGATCCAGCCCCTCAGCAACCCTGTATCTTCTGGTTGTCTTTATGGAATGGTATGTGGATTTGAACGTGTTGTCTTTTTATTATATTCCAAAATAATTTTGGCTTAATAATCAGTTCTGGACATTCTTTTCTTTAACTCTGTCTGAATATCTTAATTAAGATTTAGTTAGGAAGCTGTTTCAGTCTTTATTCTGCTGTAGCGTTGCTTATCCTCCCTGTTCAGAGTACACTTGGAAAGATGAGGTATGACTTTTTTCTAATTAGATAGAAAAAGTAGTCAGCTAAAAAATATTCAGCTAATGACTCTGATGCTTTTTTAGGACTTGAGCAGAGTTTTTTAAATATAGCATAGCAATATATTGTAATGAAGTACGAATAAGATGGTTTGTTTCTGAAAGTTGTCATGTATCAAGTAGTCATTGATAATCTATTCAAGTGGAGCATGATAACAACTCTGACCTAGAGTACATCATTTTTCAAGTCTAGCAGTGCACCTTGCCAGCAGTTTTTTAAAGCGTCTGCATTTTATGATCACTTATTAGTATTTTAGAGTAGCTGAAGATGTGATTTTTATTTTTGAAATTAGGACAAAATCAAGGAAGGGGGAAATTATTTAAAATGGTCTCCTTGCAAGCCAGAGATAGGCATGAATTCTAGAAATCCTAGTTGATATGATAGAAAATGAAAGAGCAAGAAATTAGAAAATTGTGAAGTAAGTTTTTTTGTGGATGGATGACATTGGTAAGGTGTAAAGAGGTGTTGTCAATGATGAAGTTGGATTGGGTCCTGAAATTGTGGTACTAGAAAGATATAGCAGACAGCTTGGGTCCTGGTGATTGTGTCCAGCTAATGAACCTGATATATTGCTGAAATTCTGGAAATTTGTTAAGCTGGGAAAAGCTGTGGAAAAGAACGAGAAGGAAATAACTTTAGGAAGAAGTTGATTTTATTTTTTTAAAAATTTTTCTAAATGGTGTTAAGTAAGGGATCATGTGTTTCAATAAGTAAAGCTAAAATGATAGTTTTGCTCAGAACAGAGATCTCTGTAAAGCCACAATATAAATACAGTTATAATGATAGACAGGTATATTTTGCTTGTTAGGAGAGACTGATTCTGTTTCCACCTTCATAGCATAAATGTGTACTTAAATAAACGTGTACAATTTTGGGGCTGCCATGAAAAGGTTGTGGCTGCTTATGCATAATCAACAGAGAGGAAGGAACTTTTTATATGTATACATACACACATATATATAAATATAAATAACAATGTAGAGCATTCTCTTAAGACCAAAACTATATGGACTTGTTTTGTAAATGAACTTCGTAAACCCGATGAGAATGTGTGTGTGAGAATTTTGTAGCTTTGTGGCAGTCTTATAAATAATTTTTGGACTTCTGAGAGATAACATGCATGCAATAACTCTGTTTCTTTCCTTTAGATACCATTTAATGAGGCTTTTTTTCTTACATATCAATAGTAACCATTTTCCTTGGGTTCCCTTATCAGTTTATTTACGGGAAGACTCCAGAGGAAGAACTTTTCTGCTTAAAAAAAAAAAAATACGGTTAATGTGCTGTCTTTTAGAGAAAAGAAGTTCTTCTGAAGTTTAGTGGCCCTTAATGATGTATTTCTGTTGTCATGGAAATGAGGCTTTTTTTTTTTTTTGGTAGGTTTATTTGTTCTACTTTTGCTTTTTATAGCCTTCCTTTTATAAGTTGAGCTTTGTACTGGCAGTGTTCTGCTTCATAAGTGAAAAGTTATGCTTCCTTTATCATCCTTTTACTTCCCTTTTATGTCCACTAGAGTTTGATGTCTAAGAGACTGAGGAAGAAACAAATATTGGGGCATAGGAAGATATTGGGCATGTACTTCACCTTTTAGGAACAGAGTCTCAATCTGGCAGGCAAAAGAAGGCATCGTTGCAATGAAGCATGCAGTAGTAAAGTTAAAAATTGGATTGGACTAAATACTAGATATTGTTAGCACTTCTCATCTCATAAAAATGTGAGTTGCAAAGTCACTGATGGAGGCCATGAAAGCAATCCAGTTTTTACTGTGTCTGTTTTCTGTCATTGACTGAACAGGAGGTTTGTTCCTTTACGCTTAAATACAGTGTCATGTTGTTTACAGTTCTCTCATACTTGTTTTTTCTGGGTCTTGATAAGAAAAATGATTCAAATATAAAAGTGGTTAATGCTATTTACTGAATAATTAGAAAGTGACATTAATGAGTTAGCCCTATGTCAATTCCGATGCCAGGAACCCCTGAGTTGTGTCAGCATCAGACAGACCTCTTCAAGATGTCCATGACGTGCTGCACAGAATTTCCATCCGTGGTGAGGTTCAACATACCTCACCACCTGCCATGCTTTTATAGTTTTCTTCCTCACCATTAAATTTATCAGTTAAAAATGGTCTATTCCCTCACAATAAAACCATTAATTTGTGATCTAAAGAGTGTGAAACGTCCACGAAGGACGTGTGATACGTTAGAACATCAGACAGGACCATCTGTGCATCCTCCTGTAACATCTGTACATCCTCCTTTAACACCTGCAAGCTACCATGACAGGACAGAGCATGGGGTCATTCAGCGGCCGCTTGGGATGACATATGGGTGCTGGCTGGGGAGGCTTAGCTGGGTCAGCATATACCTCAGGATCACTAATGCCTCAGTATGTCTTTAGAATGGTTCCCCTACAGCAGTTTTTCTGTAAGTATATGTTAAAATGAGCTGAAGCACTGTAAGCAAGTGATATCTGTAAAAATAAGCACATAAATATTTTTGTGATGATTCAGAGAGGAAAGGAAAGCATGATTGTAAATAATTTGAGCCTCTGCTCTGAAGACACAGGTTCCTTGTTTCTAAGGAAAGGTGGGAAAGGTTAAAAGAGATCATACTTGAGAAGTGAGGATGATCTCTTTTGCATAGTGTCTTTCGTGGGAGAAGTTCCTTTTACATGTACCACTGTTTTTGCTCTGATATGATATTTCATCCTTCCTTCCAAGGTTCATATTATAATGAAATAGGTATGCAGTGAATAACAGCTGCAGCTGGGCTCCTAGGAGGTAGATCTTGCAAACTATCATAAGTTACTATAGTCTGCTTAGACCGTGAAAAACATGGGGAAAAATCTGCTAGTCATAGCAAATCCCATGTGAATCTAAGTCAGCTTCCACTCTTTCTCAAATCTAGTCGCATACTGTGCCTCCAGTATCAATGCTTTCAGGGATTTTATGCCTTTATGCCTTCTGTGAGTACTTAATTTTTTAGCTGGCCTAGTCATTTCTTTTTTAACAAGTTTCCTTATTCTTAAAGATCCCCATATGAACTTTAGTAAAACAATGATTGATATGCTTTTCTCTATGTTGCTGTATATTTTGAAATCAAATGCCTCAGTGTCTCCCTGATTGTTTTCCTTCTGAATTGATGTACTCAGTTCGTCAGTGTCTTCACTTGGGGCAAAACTATATTTTTATATGTGCAAATTGCTCTTTCTCTTCAAAAATAAACAAAATAAAGATATGATATTTTGATGCTTATTAGTATTGCAGATATCATACAAAATGTTTAGAAAAAGAAAAAAAATCTCGTGTTAGTGAAGGATAATTAAAAAAGACACATATCAAGTTAGTATTTTATTAAACATATCCTTCAAAAAGTTATGTAGGTGGTTTATTCACACCTGAACATCTGAGATTAGGTTCTGTATGCTAAGTGTACAAAATATTTTTGAAGTGATTAGAAAATGGTTTTTGGAGTAGATATGCATTCTTACGATCTACATTGTTAGCAGATAGATTTAGAAAGACAAACAATATTCATGGTTATAAGTCATTACACAATTCAGGAAAGTGTTCACTTTACTGTGATGCACACCTGAATTCTTAATGGTAAATTAATAGTTGAATAACTGTCATGAGCATAACAACATTAAAAAAGTCGTGATTTTATTCAGCCCAGATTTTTCCATTATTTGGACAATAGTCTGAGGGACAGACTAGTAAACTTCCTGAGAATCCCTTACCACAGTTAATTGTTGGCTTTACAATTATCGTATTTATCCAAGGATTAGTGGAAAAAATATTTTGTGATACTTTTGTTTGCTAGAATTTCTACAGAATAGGGTGTACATTTTAATAAGTGCAAAGAAGGCTTAGAGAAATCTGATATTTAAAACATATCTAAACCAGTAATCAGTTTACTTTGGTGAGAGTAAAGGTGATAATTCAGGAAATGTAGTTTGGTTTGCTGTGTTTTAACCATCTGACAGCTTTTACTCTCTTCGTGGGAACCTTTTTTTTTCCTTTTGGTCATCTGAAAACTGATCTGTAATCCATTTATGTGATTTACTTTTCCAGATTAGGAAGATCCTCTAATTATGTTGCATTAAGAGATTGCAACTAGAATTTGTAATGGAATCTTAGCTTGAATACCACCCAAAATGTGCCACTTCAAAAAAAAAAAAAAAAAAAGTTCTGTTAATCTTTATTTCCCCCAACTTGTCTTGTTGTAATGCTGCTCTGTAATAAGAATATTGAATGCTACTTTGAGTCTTTCAAAAGCAGTGAGTAAGTTACAGAGATTAAAAAAGGGATTACAGGATCCAGGGAGTTCACTGAACCAGAATCATTAAACCAGTGCTCATAGAAGATATTTATAAACTGGTCTTTCGTAGCCTGTAACTGAACACTCAGTTTCAGTTATGGCTTTTAAATCTCTTTCTCTGATTTTCTAGGAATGATAAAGGGCTGGCGTTAGGGATGCAGTGAAACACTCAGTGTATGTTCTGTGAGGACATGATTTACATGCCTTTTGTTGCGGGGCATGCATATTGCATAAGGGTCTTGTTGGCTGGACATTTTGCATCTGAATGCAACTGCATAGGAGTGTACATGTGTATGGGTGTGTTTATATGTGTACATCGACATATATATATGTATATATACACATATACTGATACATGCATATTTATATATCTAGGTGCACTTCATCTCTACAACTCTGAACAGCATTACCAGTGTGCAATTTTTCTTTTAAAAAAATTCATTTTTGAGTTTGGGTTTTTCTTTTGCATGACAGTTTCTGTAAGAGAATGGGAATGATGACTGTTTTAGATTCCCTGTATTTGTTGCATTTAAGCTGTAAGAGACGAATGCATTGCTCATTAGGGGGTATGCTAAGGAGTAAAAAGCTTGCTGGTAAATTGTTATAAGCAGAGTCTAACTTCTATTATTTTACAAATTGTGTATTTGTGATCTCTCAAGTTTTAAAAAATAAGGCAACTAAAATTGTCATTATAATAATCATTAAACATCTATGATTTTTTCAGCTTGACAATTCTCCATAAATCATAAGCTTTCTATGCCAGTGGGAGGACCCACCCAGCAGCCTTTTGTTTATTTATCTTTTTTCACTCAACTGCTAATCTCCCCTTTTTTTGGCTTGTTTTTCCTTTCTTTTTCCCTTCAGAGCTTGGATGAAATGGATGCAGTTGGAGAAAAGTCAAGTGGTAGCACAAATGTAGTTGGCATCTGCACAAAGAATCTACTGTAGCTGCTCGCTAAGTCTCACTTCAGTGCCTGGAAAATCATGGAGGAGATAATTCTGGGAGTTACTGAAAAACATCACAGTCATCAGTCACAGCCAATACAGGTTCATGAGGGGGAAGTCCTGCTTATCAAACCTGGTTTTCTTTTATGACAAAGTAACCCACCCGGCTGATCAAGGGAAGCCAGTTGATGTGATCATTTTGGATTTCAGTAAGGCTTTTGATACTGTCTCTCACAGGATCCTTCTGGGCAAAATGTCCAGCTCACAGCTGGGTAAACACAACATACAACAGGTAAGCAAGTGGCTCAGGCGCAAAGGGTTACAGTGAATGGAACTAGGGACATCTTCATAAATGCCTTGGATGCAGGACTCGAAAGAGTACTAAATGTGCAGATGGCAGTAAATTGGAATTTTAAGAAAGGCAAAGACAGATCCGGCACCTTGGATGGGTCAGCTGTAGATAAGCATTCAAACTGGGAAATGAGAAGCTGGAGAGCATCACTGTGGAGTGAGATCTGAGGATCCTGGTTGATGGCAAATTAAATATGAGTCAGCAGTGCCCTGGCAGCCAGGAGGGCCAACGATATCTTGGGGTGCATCAGGCACAGCATCGCCAGCCGGGCAAGGGAGGGGGTTGTCCCACTCTGCTCTGCTCTGGGGCGGCCTCACCTCGAGTGCTGGGGGTAGTTTTGAGCACAGCAATATGAGGGATATAAAGCCATTACAAAGCATCCAAAGGAGAGCTACAAAGATGGTGAAGCGCCTTGAGGGGAAGCTCTGTGAGGAGCAGCTGAGGTTACTTGGTCTGTTCAGCTTAAATAAGAGGACAGTGAGGGGAGACTTCATTGCAGCCTGCAACTTCCTTGTCACCAGTGATGGAACTTGAGGAAATGGCCTGAAGTTGTGTCACAGGAATTTTGTGTTGGAATTAGGAAAAGGTTCTTCACCCAGAGGGTGGTTGGGCACTGGAACAGGCTTCCCAGGGAAGTGGTCACAGCACAAGCTTCTTGACAGACTTCAAGAAGCATTTGAACTATATTCTCAGGCACATGGTGTGTGTCTTGGGGCTCCATGTGCAGACCACAGGAGATCTTTCCAACTCAAGACATTCTGATTCTATGTCTTGTGTTGTCAAAAAGTCTTAACTGCAAAGATTGTTCTGTGTCAAATAATGAACAAATCCAATGCCAACAAATCTACGACAACTTGTAGAATAATAGAGGGATAACTTTATATTAACCGGCTTGGGTATTGCAGGTAGTCAGTTGGATAGGTTATTATTCTGTGGTTTGTGTGCTGTCCCTGTGCAGGAACTTGGCTGTTTGTTCTGTGTTGTGATTTGTGTGGAGAAACTTTAGAATCTGAAGTGAAAAGCAGAAGAAATGGATGAGTTTACAGAGATGCCCCAGTATTAAGTGTAAATCAACTCCCTCATCGGCCTCTTGTAGGCAGGGTGTGGGTAACAAATAGTGAACCTTAAGGTAAGATTTAAAGCGTAACTGTGTTTTAATGCTGCCTCGAATTTAGTCACTTACACTTGCACATGGTGAACTGTGATGGAAGTGAGGGTTCATTAATTCAGTTGTCCAATATGATGCTGCTGTTTTCCAAGGGAAATGGTCAAACTCTTTCTCTCTAATAAGTAGGAGCAAGATATGACTGATAGTGAGAACTGTTTTGAAGCATTCTTGTATGTGCAATTTTATCTTTAGCCTCTCTCCTACTTTATTTCCATACCGTTATATTAATTTTTTCTTGTTACAGTAATTGTATGTCACAACTATTTTGGGTATTCTGTGCCCAGCAGCCTTAGCACCTAACTTAGGAGTCCTTGTCAAAACAAAGGATTATATCATGTACAACTTTCTGAAATCATCAAAAGGTGCTTTCAGAAATTTCTCAAACTTTGAAAACAAGACAGATATTCTATGGGGCCAAAGAGAGACTTGAATGCTTTAATAGACCTATAACCTCCAATGGAACAGAGGCACACAGGGAAATACACATACTGTTGTTGCATGTGGGATGGATAACATCTTTAATCACAGTTTTTCAGCTCCATAAGACTGGCGAGAAGGGAAGAGAAAACACAGGTTTTGGCTGTAACTAATTCTATCATACATCAGACCCCAAAATTTTGAAGATATTTGAATGAACACTTTGGTGTACAAAGACCGCAGAAGTCAAGGGACTCTCAGAGCACATTAAGGTATGAAATCTCTCAGCAAACATGATTACAGCTTTAAATAATTGATTAAAATCCAGACGGTCTAATGTGGTCATTTAGTCCAAACTCCTGCATAATGCAAGTACTTATCAGAGAATTCCTATGACCTAATTAAACTAAAGTATATCTAGGAAAATACAGATTATGGTTTAATTTTTTTTGTGTGTATATGGGTCCAAGAATCCAATCTTGGCTAATTTCTCTAGTGTTTGGAAGAAATAATTTGAATATAATTTCTATTCTTCAATGTCTAGTTTCAAATTCCACTAATATTGACTTAACTTTAACATCTTCCTGTTAGATCTGTTTTCTTGTAGATTCTCTGGTGGAATGTAGGTGCCTCCTACCTTTATCGTCAAATTTACCATACTAACACTTCACATTTTTAAATTGAAGGCATGCCTGTGGCCAGTTTTGGAGTACTTCCAGTTTTCAGCAGCAGCTTTGCATTGATGACACCAAAAACTCTATGGAATATTTCAGTGATAGTTACACCAGTAGGAAATATTAGAATATAATCACAGTGTGATTTGGTTTGGAGAAGACCTCTGTAAATAGTGTAGTCCAAGTCCCCTGATAAAAGCTGAGTGAACTAGAACTGTGTGTGTTAAGTATGCTGCCCTGTGAAATGTTCTTTTTATAATTACTTCATCCAATACATATCTGTGTGGGTATTTATCAGTATATCCACTTCCTACAGCCCTGTCTGGGGTGAAAAAGGCTCTGTTGGATGATCACAATGCTGTGCTTATGGCATGGCCTCCAGTTTGGAAAGGGGATGTGAACAGCTCTCTGGGCTCTAAATATACTTATAGGCTCTAAATATACTTATAGGCTTACTACTGAGATCTACAGTATCCTTGTGGAGAATCTAGCCATAACATTTAGAAACCCTTATGTAGAAATGTATTATTGGGCATCTCCCTCAGTTTTACTGGCATGCATGTTCAGCTGAATGTTCTTCATTAATCCCTTAACCAGGAGCATCTTTTCAGAGTTAAACCTTACCAAATGAGTAGCAGTATCCTTTGGGAATATGGCCAACTAATCTTGATCCCAAGGATATTAATTCAGACTTGGCCTGTTAATAAAACGCATAATTTTCTTAGTCTTAGGTATCAAAATGATTGAAGTTCTTCAGAATTTTAGAGGAATTATATTGCAAGTGTTAAATAATTTTACTCTGCAAAATTTGACTTATTTTCAAAAGTAAAATGGGTAAGAATCCTGAAACACATCCAGTCAGACTGAAGGTTTTAAATTACAGATAATACTTACAATAGCTACAGATGATAGTCTGGAAGTATATTAAGATTGGTATTCTGAATCAGAGATACTGTTAATCATTTTTTATTATCTTTCTCCTCTTGATCGATGTAGCGTATATGAAATATATATTTGAATACTGATATGAACAGGTTACTTCTTATCTTTTGTGTTTTAAGTCTGGATACCATATGCAGTGGTGAAAGGTCTTCTCAATGAAGGAATTTTTTTAACCAGACGAGTTTCACAAAGAGGTTAATTTTCTGAATACAATAATGATGTTAGTGTTTATTTGTATGGAAGGTAATGAGGCTATATGCAAGGAGGTTGTCTTCACACTCTCCTCTTCAATAAAATTCCCGTTTCTAGAAGTGCTAGAATATAGAAGAACGCAGAAATAAATGAGAATAAATTAAGGTCATCAAGGAAATGTTTTCCATTATTCTTCTGTCAATTGTAACACCCAGACTTCAGCACAAAATGTAGTAAGAGACTCATATCTCTCGGGTGGGGCCGTGTTCTGAAATTTCTTTAGGCTGTATGACCATCCTGCTATATCTTGATAGCTGCCTGTTTTAAACTGCTAATTTATTACTCCAGAAGAATATAATTTCCTCAGGAAAAAAAAAAAATATTGGGAATTAGTAGAACTATACAAATCCCATCAATGAGATAAGCAACAATATTCTGCTAACGTTACATTTTGCCTTCTGCTTTCTTCCTTCCTCTCTTAACATTCCATTTCCCCCCTAATTCTGATAATTTTCATGTCATTAAGCATTTCTTCTTTCCCTGGACACTTGTGTGAGTGTCTGCTGTGAGTTAAACTCTGGGCCATGAGCTCTTAGTTTATTGTTTTGTAAGTATCTCATAAAGTTGTAAATATGAAATACACATCGCAGAGCAAACATTTAGAGACATTTTGGAAGTCTTAAAGCTTTTCAATGCTTCCTCCAACACTCTTCTGTTGGGGTATTCCAAAGATGAAATATGATGTGCCATTATTTTATAGTAACATTTCTATTTTGAATATAAAATATAAATTGTGGAGCACTCTAAATAGAAAACTGGAGCTTTAATTTTTCTGTGTTTGTTTTCCAGATTTCCATGGTCTGCTGCCTAATTTACATAAAGTAATTACTACCTGTGCATCTATATTAGTGTTTAGGCACGTTTAGGAGTGAACTTCTACAATGAATGTCCCATTTTTCCTCACCTGCTGTATTTCAGTTTTCATCATAGAATATTTTCTAAGAACATAAGTTATTCTTCTATTTTTTGTTTTCATAAATATTTTTATATATTAATTTTATTTTTTCATATAATGAAACCAGAAAATGCTTTCCAGGAGTGAACTCTACACCACTCCAACTCCTGAAGGGCAGTCCCTTTGTGGGACCTGACTGGCATTAGTCCAAAGTGAATTCCCTTGAAGCACAAAGAACACGTATTGCTTCACTCCCCAGATCCATCTCAACTTCTTCCTTTAGTCATAGACAACATAGCTGAAGTAATCTGAACTGGCTTTTGATTTTTCTTGCTTGGTTATTGAGGTAGTAGTATTAGCAACGTAAATAATTTTGTGCTTTTAAATTATGTGTTCATAATCAAGTTTATTATGTTGTCATGATCAAGACATCACTGCACCACGACATTATCATTATTATGTAGTTGAAAATCAATAGGACTGAAGGATGGAATGGTAAACTGATTTGAAGGCCATACAAAACTGTGAGTAAAAGTCAGGTGTTTGTCATGCTGTTTAAAGCTGTAAGTGCTCAGCTACATTTCATAATATCATAATGGACACCAGGGGATCTGTTAATGTCATCAGCTTCCAATTATTCTCTTGATTAACTGTTTATTTAGTCTCATTATACAGTTGGATGTTCTGTCTTGCCTTGCCATTTACAATTGGCATGGTTGTCCAATGATCACTTGCACCAATAATCTCATTTCACATTAGAAGGGAATTTTAGGCAGTTAAATGTAGTTCCCACTAACATAACTCTTTTCTGTGCTAGAGGTGTTTCCAGAAAGAGAAAATTGTGTAGTTTCTCTGTACAGTTTTAAAGTAGCTTGTGTATCACTGGTGGTAAATATGTTTCCCAGTATGCTGAAGAAAGAATGCCTTCGTGGTTGCTGCTTAGAAAGTTACATATAGTAGGCATTTTCTGGCTTGATTTGTTACTCTGTGTAAGACTTGCAGAGCTTTTCTGTTCTTTGGCTTTAGGATTAACATCTATTCATAATTTAATCTTGAAAGGTCCTTGGAAAAGTTTTTAAAGAAACATCGAGGAGGCAGATTTATGTTTCAACCTTGTTAATAAAATGCAGTTAAATATGAAAGAAGCTTGCATGAAGTCTCTTTCACATTCTCTCTGTTGTTCACTCTCACACAGGCTGTGTGGATGACCAGTTAATAGCACCTGAAACAAAGCAGAGTTTTCTGAAGAAGGAGCTTTGGCACTTACATAGTTTGGAGGAGTTACTGTTAAACAGGAAGAGCTGTTAGTACCTTCATAACAATAATGTTTAAAAAGAAAATTAGATTACTGAGGAGGTGGTAAAGCTGTTTTTTGTCAATGCTATGCTTTGCTTCATCAATTGCTGTGATTTCATCTTAACCTCTGACATATGAGCATAGTAGGCTTTTTAGGAAGTTAAAAATCCTGTCATTAAAATTAAGGTGTGTGCAAACCTGATGTGAAAATGACTATAGTGGGAAGTATATCGAGGATTCATTCAGCTCAACATGTCATGTATTTGTGCCAAAAGCAGTCTGCCTTGGAAATAGTATGAGAAATGGCTAAAACTTTTTCACAAAATATTCCTCCTCAGTAACTTGCAGCTCAGGCATCTCGTATCCATGAATCCTTGTGATTCAGATTCTCTTGTTAATTTGTTGGGTTCTTTTCCTCCCCTACAGTAGCCTGCTACAAGGAGTTTCCACAACTTAAATACACCCTTTATTTACTTCTGGGCCTACCTTCTTTGCAATCCTGTCTCTTTACTGAACAAGCTGTTTCTCCTTGACATTTTTTATGTCACTCAAGATTGTGCCATCTTTATTGTGCCATCTTCTCCCAGTTATCTCTTTCCAGCCTTTTTTCTTTTTGTTTCCTGTTATATTCAAAAAAAGTTTGTATGATTGTTTCAAGGAACAAGGTAATTTGGTTTAATCAGTGACCTATATATTCCATTGTTGCAAACATCAGCGATGAGGATGTTGGTCACCTCAAATATTTGGTGCTATTGAGAAACACAGCTTAGAAGAAATTTGCCAGCATGGGTAAAATATTTGCCAGACCCTCTTTAAAATAGGAAGATTTGTTAATGCTTATGTAAGAAAATATTTTGAAGAGAAAGAATAGCAGAGGAAACTTACACAGATCTTCTGTTTTAAAGGAAATATGCCTCTCTTAAAAAAAAAAAAAAAAACTCTAAAAGAATAATTCCTAGAAAGATGGAGACAATTAGGTCCTATAGTGTTCACAGCACTTCTACACATATAGACCTTCTCAATGTGTTGATTTTTAAATGATCAATTAGATCTGAGAACTAAAACAACTGATAATTTTTTTCAGTTATTCCAGAAAATGGAGCTCTAGACACATGAATTAAAAGGGGGGAAAAAAAAGGTAGGAAATGTGTTAAGTTATAAATATTGATTCAGTTATTTGATCATATATATACACATTTAACTTCATACATAATAATTATTCTGATGTGAACCAGATGTGAACAGATTTATATGCAAAAAGAGTAAAGAACCAACAAAAAACCAACAATAACCCCCCCCAAAAAGCCCCTCCCTAAACAAAACCCCAAACAAACAAAACCCAACCAGCCAAAGTAAACAACATTTTTTTTTTTTTGTGTCTCAGAAGGCAGAACTAAGTCAATGTATTTAGATAGCATAAAGTAAATTGAGGAGATATTTATCATTTCTATGTTAATAGGAATTTTCAGGCATAGTAGTTTTTATTTTTGTTTCAAGTTTTAGTCACTTCCCCTGGAAGGATGAGAAGTTAAACCTGCAAAGAAAAATTGGAGTTGTGTTCAGTTTTCACTTTTGGTGAAATAATGAATGTCTTAAAATGAAGATATATTACTCTGTAGAGTAAGGTACAAAAATGCTAATTTATTGCTAGACTGCAGCGTCCAATTTGCATTCCAAATCAGACTGCAGAGTTCCCCAAATTAGTAGGTGCCCTCACAGTGTATTTAACCTATGTTTTTCCAGAGCGAACTCCTAGCAGTGTATGTGTATGTGCTTCCTCATGTACCTACCCACATGTGGTGCTTCACCATTTTAAGATCCAGTTATTTTAACAGAGCTTAGAAGAATACAGCTAATTTGAGATATGAGGGATCAGTAAAAGAATTCATAAAAGAACTGTTTTAAACCTCTGAACTGCCTCTAAATTCCTGTTTGCTGTGACAATGAGAAAGTGTAGAGTGCATAAAATTTGCAGTGATTAATGTCGTGTTAAACTGTGCTTGTGTGTGTAAACACACACACACAAAATTGTATTGCTATAAAGATGGTTTTTAGAATATTGTAAGGGCAGTAGTGTACATTTGTTGTTAGTTCCTGATGATACAGATATATGAGAAGAAGGGAAATGAAGAGTCATATTATTCTTAAATGTGCTGATACAACAGGAGGGGGAGAGGCGGGGGGAGAGAGAGAGAGAGAGAGAGAGGGAGAAAGACAAGTAATACAGCATAAAGAACCCACAGGCATTTGGGCTTTCCCACTTCAGTAGCAAATAGGGGGAATTATGGGTTGGTGGTCTGCTTCCCGTTAGGAGGACACCCCTCCATCTGTTTTCAGTACAGCCTGTTTTCAATTTAAAACACAGATTTCAATACAAACCTCAATTTCTTTACTCCATTTTATATGCAAAGTGAGGCTTATGAATCGGTGTCACTGCCATAAGGGCTCAGACCAAATTTCCCCCCAAAATTCACAGGCTGTTCATTTGAATACCTGCTTACAGTGGTACACAATGGGCAGCTTTGAGAAGAAAAATTGATAATCTTCACGGAAGAGTAATTTGAATGAAATTACACTTGACAGCCTGTCTCCAAGCAAACAAGGAGAGTGAGGGAGACTTAGCTAAGCTCTGAGGACTTGCCTAAGCCTCTGCTGTTGGAGCTTCCCAGGGAAAAAAAAATCCACACTTTTTCCTACATCTGACTGAAGCTTTTGATTAATTCTCTGTAGCTGTTTCTAGTGAAGAAAGGTAGCCATGGAAGAGAATATGGAAGAGGGACAAACACAGAAAGGTATTGTGTTAATTTTGCTTTTTCTTTGCATGGAAATAATTATTTTGCAGTTCCTTATTTGCCTTAGCAGCATGCTGTAAGGTTGGGGAATATCTGTATGTGGCAGATGGGGAAAGACATATTATTTTCTTATCATTTACTTCGTTTTTCTCTCTGCAATAGCACATAGCATTAATATAGCAACTGCCAGCTGATATGCAGTATTAAAAGAATCTAGGTAGCAAATTTTGCGTCTGTACAAATAATGTTGCGAGCATTTAATGCAGCCTGCTTTCCAGACTAGTCTTTGTTAACGTCCATTTATTTCACGTTTTCACGCTTGTCTAGCTGGGTCAAGGGAGTCTAGTGTGAACTATGAGAGAGCTACTCACACAATATTTGGAGCTGGTTGCAGTTGGATATCTAACAATGTAACCAGTATTTACACCTTGAATGAGAATCCAGACTGAACAAAGACATGGGTTATATTTTTTATTGAAATTTCCCTCTGCCTTTTTGCCACTTTGGTTTCATAATGTAATTGCAGCAGACTTGCTATAGTTCTAATATTTGCATGACACAGATTTGCATTTTGCAGAAATTAATTTTTCAGGCTGCAGCTGAAATTGCTTTAGCAAGATGTGCACAGCATGTTCAGAGCATTTCCGTTCCACAGCTTCTGGTTGGAAATAACTGAATGTTATGGGATATGTTAGCACTTAAAGGTCCAATTTAAAGTGATTGTGGACTATTAATTAATGTGTGGATCTTTGGGAGACACTCTGTTTTCAGTCTTTTCACTTATGTGCTATTCTGTACAAATGACGTAACAGTAGTGAAAGGAACCAAGGTTTTTTTAATTTTTCTTTACTGCAAGCACAAAGGGTAATCCTAGTGAATATTTGCTATGGTAAATTTTTATTCTTTTCAGTTTACGTTTTTTGAATTCACTTCCATTTTTTGAGAAGGATATAGGAAGTTGCCAAATAATCTAGCATAAATTGCCTGTAAAGGCATATTTTTCTGCACTGATGCCATATTCTGTTTTTCTGCTCCCTGATCAATCTGCTTCCTACATGTAAATGTCATGCTTTCTCATTATAAGTGACCCATTTAGACAGAATGCAGCTTTGAATTGTTTATGGTCTTGACTTGATCTAGATGCACAGTAGGTAGTCATGAGAACATTAAAAGGGGATATATGTGCTCTATGTGTATACACACTTACATTTTTAGATAAACAGATTAATATCTGGTTGATGATAACAGCAGTTTCTTCAGTTGAATTTTATTATTTGTAAATGACAGATAGAATGGGAAAGTACAGGACAGGTCAGTTTCTCTGTTTTGTTTTGGTTTGGTGTGGTTTTTTTCCTGAAGGTAAAATCAATACTTTTATTGTATGATTCAAATGATTTAGGGTGCTTAACACTTAGAAATTGAAGACATGCTTTTTTAAAAATTCTGAAATGCATTATTTTGCTTCTTGAAACAAGTAAATTGAACTGTTTGACCAATGAATCAAAATACGTCATTGTTACCAAATGATACTGCCTGAAGAAACAGCGTGAAATTCAAAATCCCTAAATTCTTATTAGAAAGAGAAACAAAAAACCAGAGAAAAAAGTGAATAATTTTGTATATTGAAAGAATGTGTTGTTATTGATAAACTCTGTCCTCATTGTTCATATGATAAGCAGCTGAATGACCAATAGCCACTCAAAATGGTGTGATTAATAGTGTGATTACAACAGCTAACACTACTTACCCCCCATCCCCATTTACAATGCCATGTGTTCAGCCTTTTTTCCCTTTAGTGGTACCCAGCTGTCATCAGAGACCATGGCAGGAGAATGTTAAGAGCTCAAAAATCATATGTATTTTTCCTTATTGCTGTGAAAGGGGATGCTGCTTAGTTTCTGTGACCATACCTGTGAACTTGTCATTTCAAGATGTTGTGTTCCCTTGTTGGATTATGACAACTTTTAAAATGTATTTAGAATTTGAAAAATATTCAGGAGACAAATTAAAAAGAAATATTTTCAGTTTTGAATTTTTGGGGGTGCTCGATTGCATGATAAGGAGGTATAGGAATGATTATGAAATTGTGGATCTCCTTAAGTTTTGCACTTGAAAAATAATGACTGGTACTACTATGATATGATAGTTCTCTTTCATATTTCCTGGGGTTTTCTGTTTTCATTTAGTGTGATCTATCTACTGTGTGTTTAATTGATATCCACAGTATAGTTCCAGGTCATCTAGACCATTTTTGCTAATTGTAGTGTTTTAGCAACAGTAATCGTAATTCATATATACTATTTTTCATCCTCCTGCCCTCTCAAATTAAAATGTTTCTTTCTTTTTCTTTTCTGATTTATACAAAATCAATGGGAGTATAAATTGTCACTGCTTATCAACTCCTGTGCTTTTCACAGCAGATGCTTTGAACCTCCCACTGAACAGCATTACGTCTTGCTAGCAGCCATGATGGCAGTGAATAACTTCATATTGATGCGTTTCATAAATACGATGAAGATAGCTCTAACAGATTTGGAAATTTTGTTTTTTCTGAGAATTTTATGAAATAAAATATAATTAAGTGCAAACATAATTCTTAACATAGTGGTTCCAAATAATGACCTTCTGCCACAGTCTCTCAACATTTTAATGTTTAACACTTATGATTTCTTTATGTCTGTATCTTGGAAAATTATAAGCAGGGAAATAGATTCCATTTTTTTTTCTCTGAAAGTAATGAATTACTAGAAACTTACTTCAAAGTAAGGGACATCTTCTCCCCTCCCCATTTTCTTTCTATTGGACTTGGAAAGTGTGTTTTCATATTGGCATCACTGCCCTTAATATGGTAAAATGAGATAAGGTTGTTGTCCAGCAGTTTTCGTGTGTAAAGCTGTAAATATTGAAACCAAGAATAGTTTCCATTCATACATTTCCTGTTTTAAAGTACAGGAAGACTTGTTGTGCCTCCTCCACCCCCTTTTTTTCCCCTTGATATCATATTTCCTTTGCTAGGAAGAAAGTATAGGTTAGGGAGGAGGTTTCAAAGGTATTTGCTACGCAGCTATCTCTAGCTGTCCAAGAACTGAAAGTGTGTAGTAGGTCTGTCTCAAATGTAAAGTAAATTAACACTAAAATATATTCTAATAAAGTAAAAAGTCTTAACATCTCAGAAATATCAATTTGTTCACAATTTCCGTAAGACTGACATTATGCTGCATTCTAGACCTCTAACATACTAAGATGTTAGATTGAAAATTTGCTGTCTTGAAAACCCAGGATGACTAAATCCTGAAATTTATTTGACTGGCTTATTTTCAAAAAAAATATCAGGTCCACTTAGAAGCAGAAGTTTCACTGATGTCTTTAGGGATGCTAATTTTGAAAACCTCATGCATAAGTTGCATGTGGCAGTGGTAGGTCTCAGCTGCCAGTGTTTGAAAGACAATGACGTCAAACTGATAGCTTTGTGATGCAGAGAAATGTCTATGTCCAGTTCCTGCATTTCAGGTCTTCCCTCTGTGAAAGCACTAAGATTGAAATGATGTCCCCAGCCCCAGTTATACATCCCAATAAATACATTTTCAGAGGGCAGGCACTCTAATTTTTTTCACTGTAAGGGACTTGATACAGTGGAGTGAGAGTTTCTCACCACAATCTGTTTCAGAAAATAAGAGAAATGTTCTGGAGCACAGTAAGTCATACTTATACCATTTGCACTAAATTGAAGATGAATTTTCTTTTTTTTAATGATTCATCCATAACTCCATTTTGCAGTTTGAATTCCTTTATAAAATAAACTCTTGGGAATCAATGGAGCATCATGTGTTTGTACAGCAGTAAACATGAGGAAGATGCAAATGCTACTTAAGCTCTCTTGGCTGTAGTATACCTAACACTTAAGGGCTCACCAGTGGGATAGCAAAAAGATATGTAGTATTATTGTGACTAGAAATGATTGAATGCCAGGAAATAATGACTTAATGACTTTGGCCTGCATTAGTGATATAAGTGGATCTTCTACCTATTATCACAGCTTTTTCATTTGTTCCACAGCATACCAGTAACGGAGAGCTTTAAGCAGAGTTTTGGAAGAAATTCATAAGGAGACTAGAATGCTATCAGTAAAATGTACACACAGCCTCTGCTTCTTCAGCCATGAGAGACTAAATTGTTTACTCTTACTTCTGTACTTTTTCGAAAATGGCAGACTGACTTAGTAGGATAGTACAGAGTAGATGAAAATGATGTGTTTTATTTTATATTGAGAAATACCAACAGCCAAAGAGTCCAACCACTGCTGGCATCCTTTGTAAGTTAGTCTTCTAAATCTTCTGATTTACCTCTAAGAGAGAAGAATTGTCCTTCTCTTTTGACTATTGTTATGAAGTTGGTTAAAATAAGAATGAGGAAATCCCAGTATTTTGCACTTTGATTTTGTTTGGTGACAATACTTGTAAGTAAAGCAGAGGAGTTATTTTATGTTCTTTACTGTAAATGCCACACCGAGTGAGAGACGTGCTTGTATCTTCTGTAGTTAGATCCTTTTTATGTTGTTAGTATTCAAAAGTAACTTGGAAATGGTTTTCAAATTTGGCCTTATAAGTAGGAAGTAGCAGACATTTGCTGGCTGATATTCTTCATACCAAATCTGGATTTCTAGTGCTTGATTCTTAAAGAAAACATGGCGGGCAGAGGTCAATCTCCATTTACTTTGGGAATATCTTTTCAATTTAGTAGGCTTAGTTCCCCAGCTTGTGTTCAGATTGTATTTTTGCAAGTTGCTTCAGAGTAGAATGGTCTTAACTTTCATCATGTTTATTGTTTCCCGTTCTTAAAGGTGTGTGTGTTAATAATAAGAGCGTCAGATAAAATACTCACTTAACAGTTACAAAGTCAGTAACTTTGTAATCAATGCTAACTATGGAAATAAACCTTAGCATCTGTCACTGTATTTCCTGCTTAATACCCCTTAGTAGCTAATCAATTTGGTTTATTAAAAAAAAAAAAAAAGCAGTAACAGCCAATATGAATTTGAAGTTAATTGTTCTAATACTGTAAGAGTTATTCTCCTTTATGTAGTAACTACAGCCTACCTTACTTAATATTCTTACATTAAGAGCACTGAGTTGTAGAGCTGTAATTTGAATGTGTTATTATTCAATACATTAGGCTTTTATTCATAGATAATGATGTAAATAAATTTAGTCTTGCTTGCTTATTTAATCTTTAACACTGAAATGTCTCTGTTAAGAGTAGAAAACTTTGTATTTCTTACAGGCTTAACATTATACTAGTCCTAGGCATGAAAATCCAGCATTAATAGGACTTAATTATAGTTTTATATACACTCTTTCAGGGCAAAAACCATTCCAACTGCCCCAAGGCAGATGGAATCCTCAATTCAATGTGTGAAAATTTAAGTCTTCATGGTAATTTTGACACTTGGATGTCAGTTTCATAAATAAGCTATATTAAAAAGATTTTTCATAGGAGATGTAAATGCTTAGGAAAAAAGTGTTGAATGTGTTTTAAATTATTAATTTACACTAATTCTTGAAAAAACACTATATCAAAATAGGAATATAAATTTATAAAAAGCTTTTTTGACTCTTTGTGAAAGTAAAGGCTTTCCCCTTTGGGGAAAAAAGGGCTACTCTGAGTTTCCAATTACTCTGAAAAAAAAAAAGAAACTAAGAAGGACAGTACAATACTGTAGATACAGCAGAATTAAATTTGATTCAGCTGAGTGCTTAGGCTCCTTATGGAGAAGGATTGAGAGACTGTTATACCTAATATTTAAAATATTTTCATTTTAGGTTGTGACTGTGCATTCACTTCTGATAAGTATCTTAACAATTTGGCAATGTAACTTTGTAACATGTTTTAAGTAGCCTTCCACTGCACTAAAATTCAAGATGGAAGAGGGGAGGAAATGCTACTGGCCTCCCATAACAATGATGTTTGCTTTCTTGCTAAAATTGTTTTTACCTATTAATTCTCCCTATATACATAGGTGAGAGTATGCTATTTCCTCCTAATAGTTTTATATGGAGGTCTGAGTAGAAAATAATAATAAAAAAACCCCCCACATTTTTGGGCTGTTCTGCCTCACATTGTAGACACTGCAAATGATTTTATAAAACCCATGAAGAATTTAGGCACCTGATAGCCACTGGCAAACAGAATGTAAAAAAGGCAAAGGTGAATATTGATCTTATGTGAAATACTTTGTCTGTTAATATTCTGTTTGGCAATTCTATTTCAGAAGAATTTTCAGCCAATTCAAGTGACTAAAATGCATAATTCCTGCTAACATCTTATCACATGGCTGATTTCTGAGACAGGCAGCAAGTCTCACACTGATGTGTTGTCACAAATCTTTTTCTTGTGGGAGTGGGGAGTTGCAGAGGCTTCAGCTCCACTGTATAAGGAATGAGGAGTAAGTCTTGTCATTTTCTCAGCTGTAGAGGGATCAAACTCAGAGCATCAAAACTGAGAGGGTCAAAGATAAACACCAAGTAGGAATTAACAAAACTGGGAACTATTGTGTATGTGTGCTCTAGAGCCTTATGAAGGAACAGGGCTGACACAAAAAATGGCTTAAGTATTCTCTTAGCTTCTCCATGGTAACTCTTATGCTTCAATGCATTAGTCTCAAGAAGGCTAAAATTAATCTTTTTTTTTTTTTCCCCCCTCTAAAATTTTAATCTTTTTCCTACTAGTTATCATGGAGGAGTTCAGTACTCCTCTCAAAATTTATACTATAGCCATCTGGAACAACATTTTTCCAAATAACAGTTGCTGAAATATATCTACTAAGTGCAGCATTACTCTTCTTTTTACACTTAAAATGCACCTGAAATTTGCACTCAGACAGTTTCTGAGGACCTTTTTATTTGGTTGACATAGTGAAAGTTTCATTTTTTTCCCCCAGCAGTGATAAAAGTGCAATTGTACAGCAAAGGAATAGCACAATAAATTTAGTATCAATTTTAACAAAGTTCAGTCTTTTTAACAGTAGCATGAGGGGAATAGTGCATTTGCTGAGGTTCTGGTATAAAACTAGACCAACAAAAGTGCATTTGCTGCACTTGTGGTATACGAGGTATACGAGCTTTGCGGTAAATTACTACTGCCAGAATTAAAAAAAAAAAACTCAAGGTAAAAATATTTTTTCCCCTCATTTGTCAGTATCTTCCTATTTCTACCCCAAGACTGCATTTTATTTTTATTCCNTTTTTTCTCCCCCAAGACATCTTTTTTTTTTTATACAAAAAAAAAAAAAAAAAAAAAAAAAAAAAAAAAAAAGTAGCTCTTTTTGATTGTTGCCCTGCTTTTCACTTTTCTATGGAAGCACTTTCTTTACTTTCTTTTTAATGCCTAGAAGACATGGAAATTAAATTCTACAGCATTTTTTAATTTCTTCTGGGAACGTGTAATAGAAGATGACAAGTGCTGCATGTTTATTAATTAAGTTGTAGCTGGTCACATCCTACTTCTCAGGTTGCAGAAGAATGATTTTATACAGGGAAAATTGGACATTAAGGAGGAATTTGAAGGAAGAGAGTGTAGTAGCATAGCTTAGTGATTAGGCCGGGATTGCTCTGCACTAAGGCACAATGGGAAAAAAGTAGAAATGATTGATAATTGTGCTGATAGAGGTTCAAGAGAGGCAATATTAAAAAGAAAGGAAAAAGCAGTAAAATTTGAAATACCTTTGGAGGGCTTCAGAAGTATGAAACTGATATGGAAATAGGGGAATCATATGATCGTTTATGTTGAAACAGACCTCTGAGGTCAGCACGACCAACCGTAAACCCACCACTGCCAAGACCACCACTAAACTATGGTGAAAGACAATATTAGAGTTGAAAGAACATTTGAGTTGTACACAAGAAGTTAATAGAAGCATAAATTTGAATTATCTTTTTAAAATAGTGAACATTTAATTTAAGCACATTTTCCCCCTAAGTAAAACAGCAGCTATGTTCATGGCTACTACTAATAATGTAATATTACTATGGTAATGTTGTAACTGTGGACAGCTTCTAGCTATTTGAGGCTATTGGTGTGGGAAGAGGGAGAGAAAGCCTGGTTTTATCTTAAAGTGATGAGACATAGGAAAGATTCTTTTAGTTGGAAAAGGAAAGTATATCACTTCACATTCACCCAAAAGAGTTATCAAAATTCACCCAAAAGAGTTGTCAAAATTGACCTGTTGGCCTAGTTTCTCTGTTGAAGGAAGCTGATACTTCACCCTCTTGCTCAGCAAGGTGATTTAGCCAGTGTGGGAGGCTCCACAGTGTAGTGGCACCCTCTACTACTGGTGAATCAGCTTAGCTTTCTTTATGTAGTTCATCAAAGCCTCCCACCCCCTGCTTTCCCACCAAATCATCTCTTACTCTGTTAAGATACATGCAATAGTAAGCACCTGGCAGAACTTTGAATCAACTTAAAAGCCTTTAGAAAACAACCATGGGAAGAGCTTGGGGTATATCTTTGCAGTCCTCAGGTGAGGACATTTGACCATAGCTAAGAATTCAGGTTTGCATACATTTATACAGGAGTAGATCCTGAGCTTCTGATGTCATGGCTTTGATTCGTATCACAGGGTGAGATGAGGAAACCTGTCCAAACTAAGTACTTATCCCTATGCTTGGATGGCACAAAGCTCTGATTCTCATCTCTCCAGAAGAAAGCGAATACATACATCCTGTTGCGTTCTACTTCCATCCGCCACATTGTTTGCTCCCAGTCTCTTTTACCGTTCTATGACTCATCTCACACCAAACAACCTTCAAAAGATTCTGTGCTCTGAGACAGGGAAAGTTACTGTCAGTAACTTGAATGCTTTGGGAGCATTTGTGAGTTACTTAACTAACAGTGAAGTCATTCAGTTGAGGATTGCTTTCTTTGTTAGTGAATGGGAACAAGGTAAAGTTACCTTAACCCTTCCAGTAAAATAATCATTGCCTTTTTGCCTGTTAAACACCATAATATGTCCTGTTATCATATGTGCTAAGTGATAAATATTCAGCAACTCCTTGCTCGTTACTGATCTGCTTGTTTTGTGACCTCTGTGATGAAAATTTATTTCCAGCTGCATTTTTCTTTATAATTTATTTACCATATTCATGATGCAACTTGGAGCTGGGATCTGTTCTCTGTGATGCTTGCATTTGATTTGCTCCCTTTGCAATGGAGGAGGCAGGGAACGACTGAGATGAAGGTGCTGCTGTCACTTGGACCAGACAAATGCTTCTGTGCCCTACCTGAGTACAGTGTTAAACAGGTCAGGCAGCTGCAGTAGGAGAGGATGCAGTAGGTGCTTCTGGGTGCAGTGAGCCCAAATTCAGCCTCTCTGGCTGCTGGATTAGTCCATTGTGGAAAACCTTAACTGAGCAGATGTCCATGAAATGATTATTATTTTTGCTGATAATGATGATGATAGTAAAATAAAATAATATTTTGAACCCTGCATACGATGTAAAAGGATAGAGTTTTTCAAAATACTATAACCAATGAAGAACGGGTACTTGTGGGGGTAGTGGGTTGATAAGTCATCGTAAATAGTAACTCAATATGCATAAGTGAGGATGAAAGTAAATTTCTGAAATTGCTTTGAGAAAGGGACCATTGACTACTAGCCACTGTGTTGGTCATAAAGGTATTCAATTATATTATTGAACGTTGTATTATTGATTTTTAAACTGAGCAGCTTTAGTGTGAAATGCTTCCTGCTTAAAATGGTTTGCCCTTGTTCATGACTTGTTGATAAACCAGTCCTATATAGAAAAGGAATTTACATTTCTAGCTGATTGACACAAACACAGTGATTTACTTTATTGTGAAATAGTCTGCTAGATATATAAAGTGCTTCTCCTATTTGTTGCTGTTCTTCAATATAGCAGCACAATTGTCTTCAGAGAATTTCTCAGCCTTCTAATTTTTAACTGGCAGGTTGACCACTGCTTCTGACCAACATACGATTTTGACATTATGAATAAACATAACCATGATTTCCCTGGCCTTTTCTCTTAGTACCAGATTGCAGTTCCTTGTAAACACCTGCAGGTTCTCTTTGCAGTTCTCAAGATAGTCAGGTGCCATATTGCCATGTTACTTAACTAGATGGCTGAACTAGATTAAAATGAAACAGTGTCTTGTTTTCCAGATGTTCATACTCACCTCGACATCTACTCCTCTGAGTCACAAACATGTCTACTATTTAGTCTTGACTTATATTTGCTATCTAATAATTTCCTTTTGCTGGAAAATTCATAGTTCTAATAGAGCATTAAGGACCCCTTTTATTCACACTGCCCACCAATGTTGTAGAATAGACTAGGTTTTGCTTGTAAGTGCATATATGGCTCTTGATTACTTAAAAAAATTACAGACATCAGTAATTTGAAAATCTGAAAAATCAATGACCAAAGCTCTGATCTTGCAAAGACTTAAATCTACATCTTTGATGTCATGCACTGTAAGTAATCCCATTGGTTTTATACCCATGTAAGCAAAAACGAAGCACATGAACGTCTAAGATTAAGACCTAACAATGCAATGGAGTAATTTGCATGTTGCTGTCAGGCTTTTGGCAGGATATCTGTGAGAAGATGTGATGATGCAATTTAAAGGGGTTTGAGAGGAGACTGGAAGGAAGGTTGAATGGAGTTTGTTTATCAGCTGAGGGGGTTTTTTTGTTTGTATCACATGGTGTTACAGTGATTAATATGCTCAGGGTCTCCTGTGGCTGTCTGCAGTTTCTAAAAAAATATAATTCTTTTTTTTTTTTTTTTAAGAGGTTTTTGTTAGTGGTTTTCTTTTGAATTAGTGGAATTTGGGTTTACTCCCAGGCAGGGTATACTGGACCTTCTAGTGGTATTGAAGAATTTTGCTAGTGTGTCTTGTTCACATACTTAAGCCAAGATGATCATCAAATTTGCTGTGCAGATGGAATTTTTCCCAAGGCAGGCTACTAGTGACCTTCTTTTTGCCTTTTTTTTTTTTTTTTTTTTTTTTACAACATGGTCATGGTCTGCTTTCTAAGATTGTCTGGGAGCTTACTTTCATTAAATTCTTGTTTCCAGTGTAAGACTCACACTTGTGTTTTCCTTCTTGCTGTCATCTTGTAACAAACTATAGAAGGGACCATTGGTCTCTGAATGTATGTCTGGAGCAGCATGATGGTCATTTACCTGTATTTTTGGGCTAGACTGGAGTAGCTTTAATAAATCCTTCTGAACTGAGCATTGATTACAAGGTTTGCTTTTATTAGAAGGTTCTGGACTCTGACAATGTCTAGTCTGAGCATGATGCATTTTTTTCTGAGATTTTTACCATTTGAACTGTGCTGTTAAAAGTTTTAAAGGGAAAGAAGATACTATTTTCAGCTATGTGTAGGGTTTGTGTATCTTCTATTTTTTTACCATTTTATTAATATAGATAAAATTAATAAAAAGTATGCTCATCACTGTGACTATCCTAAGAATTCAGTGAAATATGCATGTTTCAACCACACCCATGACATATGGCACATAGGCCAGAAAATGAAAATTAATTTCAGCTGTTCAACAGCATATGGAAGCTACTATTTCTCAAAGATGTTATCTTTCAGTGTCTCCAAATTATTCTAGATTTACGAATATTGTTCACTAGTGAAAACACTGGAGTAATTATAACCTAGTGGTGGGTAGGTCTTTTAGGTCAGCTGTGTTTATGCTTGTGGTTCAGACAAGATATTTTTCTCCCCCCTCCCCATCTGGTACACTCATCAAATATTTAAGACACAGGGGAACCTGTTGAGGACATTTGGGCTCTCTTATCTGCTTTATGGCTGTGTTTATCTAATGGGGACTTTTGCTGTTAATATTTTTTCATTTTGATCTGTTACATCTCTATACAATCTGTATTGTCTGTACTTCCAGCAGATATCCATCCTTTGTTACCTGTCATATCCCCTTCTGGAAGATGAACACATGTACTTTATTGCATAATTATTGACAGCATGAACTTTTAAAATCCAGTTTAGACCCCTCTGAACTGGATCTAGTGATTGTAATATGCAGATTTCAAGATTTTAAATAACCTGTAGCTGGCTGCAGGTGTTTTTTGTGAATGTTATACACAACCAAAGAGCTGAAATTCACTTTCTTGATAGAAGAGTAGCTATATCCCTGCCTGGGGAGTTACCTTCTAATACACAGTTATTCCTGCTTGTCTGTCTTGATTTATTCCTCATACTGTTTTATTTTTGTTATTATCTTTTAATATAGAGACAACTAGATTTGATGTACCTGCTGCAGTTTCTAAGTCTTGTCATATCCTCTGGGATATATTTTTTTCTCCTTTGTGTTATTCTTGCTTTAGTCACTACTGATCTTTTTTTTTTCTAACTCCATACTAACTCTGTACCTCAAGCTGGGAAGATGGACTGTCTACTACTAGAGGTATGAAAGTACTGCCACTCCAGAATCACTGATCTGTAACCATTCCTCTAATCTAATACCCTGCCAAGGTGATACAGTTCAATGTTGTTACAGAACGTGGTTGTTTTATTTCTAAAGGGATAATTTTACTAGGCTTTTTTGTGGTCCTTCAGGGACAATGAATTACACAATGGCCCAGATGTAACAAGCAATAGGTAGCAGTTATTAAACTAAATTATTGCAGTCATCCTCACTGTCCTTAATCTGTTAACATTTTGGGGTTCTTTTCTATAGCAATCTCAGTGTGATAAACTGTATAATTTAAAAGCTTTCCCTACAGAAGTATGATTAGGAATAAATTGATTGGGGTAAAAGGGGGTAGCAATGATGCAGAATTTTTTCATGTAAGCATGGCCATAAATTCTATAATAAATTAAACTAGTAATTACTAAAATATCAATGCTTGCATAGAATGAATATAATGAAACAAATTTCTCCTTTGTAAGTGGGAAAACATCTTAGAAATTTCCACAAAAATTTATTCACAATTGTCAGAATATGAAAAACTTTCAATATTTTTCATTTTAATGGTGTTATGTAAAAGGAGGGTAATTATTTGCATTTGCTTTATACAGTTGCTTTGACTCCTTGTTTTTATTCTTTGCCCATTACAACTCATTTCATGAAATTGTTTGTTTTACCTTTGTTAAGAAGAATTAAGAAAACACTTCTTTTCAAAGTGTCTTTATGATTATTGGGGTATAATAGCAGTTGCTCTGTCAGTGTCACAGTGCTTATTTTAATCTCTGAATTAATTTTCTTGGTTGCTAGGCAATTCTACTTCATAGATTTAATGGAAATGACTAATTCAGTGTGCTCTCATTTCATAATAGGCAATCGTTTGCATTAAAACTGAAACTAGGTTTCTCTATGACATAATGTTTGACAAATACTCGTATCAGTATACAATTATATTACTTTAGTGAATAAAATATCAAAATTTCTGTTATCCAGTCCTGTATTTCTTGTACAATCCAACGAAGCTGTTGTAAATATAAAGTATTCAATAGAGGGAGAATTGGGCTTATATATGTATGTAGAGGGCAAACATCTGCCCTAAGGTCTGACATTTTGGAAATTTTTTAAGGCAGCTTATGGAGATGGTTCTGTAGTATGTATTTAGAGCTGGTGTCAGTTAAGCCTTTTTACATCCTCAGTGTCAATGGTGTAATTAATAAGTGGTCTGTATCTCAGTCAATCAGCCTACAGGTGTATTCAGCAGATACTGCTTATTAGCAGTACATAGAAGTTCAGAAATAGGTATGAATATTCCAAGTAATAATAGCCATATTATTAAAGAAAACCGTAGTTGTTCTGGAGGTTTTTCGTACTGTAAAAATATAATGCCTGAGGATAGTTTCTTTAAACTTTAAAATATTGTTTTCTGCTATTTCAATACTATTCTTATTTAAGGACAAATGTATAGGAAACAGAACTTTAAATTAAGCTTAGGTTCCTCAGTATCAGGGTAGTGCAGAAGTGCAGACCTTTTTCATTTTGTTGCTACCAGCTGTGCTTTAATTTATTCTGAGCTATCATCTAGTGAAATACTGTCTTTTAGCTTGTTACCTTCATTTCACTCCTGTGTTTCCATATTGGTGACCTGCACAGCTTGAAAATGAATGGATTCCACCCTCCTTCTCTGTAGAAAAATAAAGGATTCTGTGGGCTAGGCTGCCGATGGTGTACCTTAGTAGTCTCTGTGCTTCTGGCATTGGTTCAAGGTTTATCAGTTCAGTTTCTTTAGCCCAGAACATCATTCTGCATGCTTAGTTGCTCTTTATTTTCTTTCTCTTTAGTTTATCATGCATTTTTATTCCTAATAGTGGCCACCCATTTGTACAGCTAGTGCACCGAACACCTCAACTGATTTGGTTTATATAGTTTATGGCCAGCAGAAAGCTAGATTCTAAATCCAGTTCACGGAGACATAATATTTTTTCAAGACAGAGAAGACTGGGAATGCTGTATATTTTAATGATTTTGTATTTAGTACACAGTCTTTCAGTGTCTATTAATACAAAAAACTTCTAGCAAAATCTTCCAGTTGCTGTCTTACAACTTTAATTGCCACCTAATGGTGGTAAAGTAAGCAACAATACCATGCTAGTTTCAAGCTTTCTGATAGGATTTGAGAGAAAACAAATTTCAAAAATCACATAATTTAAAGTATTTTCAATATTTTTTCAAAAGGACATAGGAGGAAAAATATTAGATCAGTCAGCTGTATTCCTCCCAGAACAAAGTGCTTTTGTTCATTTTTTTGTTATATTTGAGCTAATTAGATGGGTAGTTAGCCAGGACACTTGCAACTGTAATGGTAATAGACACTGAATGTAAAAAGTTGACCGATTTGTATTCAGTACATACTTGGGAGGCTGTCTCACTTTTTGTTAATGAAAGGTGGAGTATGCAGACAAAATTAATAAGATTATATTTATGTTAGTGAACTCTCCCTAGTCATCTTAATCTATTTCAACATTTAAAGAAAACAGTGCTAAGATGATAGTCTTCAGTTTGTGAAACTGGGTTACGACACTCCTGCAACAGAAGCATGGAAATGCTAACGTGGCTGGAAACAAACATCTAGGGAAAATGAAATAAATTTCTTAATGAATATACTATATCTGTGGCTCTGTGAGGCAGAACACTTACTTGGATAAACTGGTTATCAAAACAATTGCTTTAGTGTACTAACTTTACAGAATACCACCAACTGCCTTTTGACATATGAAGTAATGGGGAAAAAAAACCCCAAAATCAAGTCAAAGACCTAGAGGTAGTTTCAGCAGTGTGCATCTTCAGTCGGTACAAACATAAAGTCTCTTTATATGGAGAGATTTGGGCTAGATATTAGGAAAATATAATAATAATAAATAATAAAATAACTTTTGCTGTTAATATTTTTTCATTTTGATCTGTTACATCTCTATACAATCTGTATTGTCTGTACTTCCAGCAGATATCCATCCTTTGTTACCTGTCATATCCCTTTCTGGAAGATGAAAGGCTCCCCAGGGAAGTGGTCACAGCACTGAGCCTGACAGAGTTCAAAAAGCTTTTGGACAATGCTCTCGGGCACATGGTGTGACTCTTGGAGATGGTGCTGTGCAGGGATAGAAGCTGGACTTTGATGATCCTTGTCAGTCCCTTCCAACTCTGGATATTCTATAATTTTATGATTCTCAGTAAGAGTACACAATTACGAAAAGAAAATGTCATAGCAATGATTTCCATCATGCTTGGTAATTCTTAGGAATTAAATTGTTATGAAATAGTGAAGGTATTAAAAGTTATGTTATTGGATTAAAAAGTAAGCTCCTCTTTCAGCCAGTAACTTTTAAGTTACTCCTTCAGAGGTAATGTTTTGTGAAAATTACTGGGACATCATCTAAGATTCTGGATTGAGATATATCTGAAACACATTATCTGTATCATTTATATTTTTCAGTTTGACTTGCAAAAATTACTACAAAATTATTTGTGAGCCTGAAAAAATCTTAGTGTCTCTTGATTTCCCATTTGTGAAAAGCGATATAGGACATGCATAAACTTTCATTTCTTCCACTCATTCTGTGACTTGTTTATTACTTTAATAGGTGGCAGTCGTTACAATTCTACAATGCAATCTCAGTTGAGTCCTCTAGATATTAAAGCAAGATGAAGTATGCCAGGAAATACTTGCTAATTGCTAAATAAATAAAAAAATTGCAGGCATTAAATGTTCTTTGCTATTAAAGGTGAAATGCAGTGTAATTGAAGATTCTTTCCTGTCCCACCTTAATTTCTAATCAAACATTTTATTTAAAGGAGCGAAACTAAAGGAGTTGCATTCATTATGCATATGGCATATGTGTTGTTAAAATGAAGAGTGACAGACCTTTGATTTTTAGCAGTGACATAATCTAAGGCAGAGTGCTGTGGTATACATATGGTGGATGTCTGTACAGCATGCCAAAGGAAGGAACAGTTCAGAAAGTTGTTAACATCATTCCCTTCAAAAAACCTGAATTTCTTAGTGATTATAACATGTGATATGGAAAGTTCAGGATGGATATGTCTCTACTAGAGATTAGTGCCTTTTTTTACTCATTTTACAGAAGTGATACCCAACAGAGACAAATTAGCCTGTGTTTGCTTGTTTGTTTAAAAAATATCCATTTTCTTCTGATGAATTGCTATTTTTCTTTAGGAAGATGATTGCAACATTTTCAGCTACTGAAATTATGAAAAAAATTTGTTCTGTCTTTGTCAGCAAAAAATATAGAGTCTATTTTATCTGCACATGATAGCGTATAACCCCAAATACAAAGCAAATTTCAGGCTGGAAATTAACAGGCCTAACCCTTACTAGAAAGATACTCAAAATACTGTTTCTTAAATGTATCTGCTGTCTTTGAATGTATTTGGTATACAGCCCATGCAAAGAGAGTCTCTGAGCATCTTCCTCCATGGTGCATGGGATGTGGTCCTGTCGTGTCACATCCAGTCTCTCCCCAAAACTGTAAGCACCACCGTCTAATTTGTCTTAGTGGGAAGAATACACTGTGGTGAGCTCTGCACTATTTTATCAAGATTTATTTCTGCTATTCAAGCCATCTTGTTTAAATGTTGTTTATAGCCCTTTCTTTAACACTGCTGTCTGTTAACAAGATGTGCAGTTAAATTAGTTGTTGAAATAACCAGTCTTCTGCATGTCCCTTGCAGTGTTGCAAGTTTAAAGTCCTTTTAAGCAGCAGCTCCAAAAATCATGTCATATGAACAAAATCTCAGCAGTTTCATTACAAAAGCAAATTTCTGGCCTTATTGACTTCAATGAAAATTTTATCCTTAAAGTTACATTTAATATATATTTCATCAATAGGATATGGATTGTGTGGATGCTCTGACAGTGCTGGTGACACTTTCAGCATGCATGGGCCCTATCCTTGTTTTCATTTACATGCTTCCAAAGAATTTGAAATGCTAGGTTGGTTTTATTTTCTTCTTTTTTTTTTTTTTTTTTTTCTTTTTTCCAAAAAAATTTAAAATGTTGGGTGGTGTTTTTTTTTTTTTTTTTTTTTTTTTTTTTTTGGTTAAAATAAGAGTATTTCTCAGCCTTTGGTATTTTAGTTTTAATGTCAAAGCACATGACGGACCTAGTGTTTCCCACTAACGCGTTGAATAACATTGAAGAGCAGTTCTGCCCTCAGACAACAAATGTTGCATTTACAATGACTGAAAGAAACGTCAAACTATTATGGGCTTCCCTAGATATAAAAGTAGGCAGGAAGGACTTATTGCAATTTAAGCAGATGAAGTGTAGAATATAAAGTTCCTGAAGTATATACTGTCTGGTATGTGGGTTGGGAAAAAGTGGATAGAACTTTACCTTCAACATCCAGTCAGAAATTGTAGTAGTACAGTTAGCTTGCTAGAGAGGATTAATGATAATACTAGGTCAGTCCATGGAAGCATATTTCCAATTACTTCTAGTCTTTTTTTTCAAGCAAGTAGTATTCAAAGAAAACATTTGCATTAATTTTTTACAAATTTGGTATTAACCTATGAAATTGCATTTATTAATTCAAACATTTTGGAAAAAGATTTTTCTCTTCAAAATTCTGTCTAATCTTATGCCAATTTCTTGAGGAGTTTTTTAGCTTGTTGTTTATTTTCTTAAAATTTCTATTAATAAGTGTAGAGCTTTCTTTATATTGTGACATGCTGTTGTGTTTTAATCCCAGCCAGCAGCCAAGCCCCACACAGCTGCTCACTCACTCCTCCACCAGTGGGACCAGGGAAAGTAAAAGCCAGAGAACTCGTGGGTAGAGATAGAGAAAGTAATAGGAAAAGCAAAAGCCGCGCACACAAGACAAGCAAACCAAGGAATTACTTCCCATGGGCAGGTAGGTGTTCAGCCATCTCCAGGAGAGCAGGGCCTCATCATGCATAGCAGTGACTTGGGAAGACAAACACCGTAATTCCAAATATTCCTCCCTTCCTCTTTCTTTCCCCCACTTTACATACAGAGCATGATGCCATATGGTCTGGAATATCCCTTTGGGCAGTTGGGGTCACCTGTCCTGGCTGTGTCCCCTCCCAGTCTCCCAGGCACCCCCAGTGTCCTCCCCAGCACGGCAGTATGAAAGGCAGAAAAGGCCTTGGCTCTGTGTAAGCCCTGCTCAGCAATAACAAAATCTCTGTATTACCAACTCTGTGTTCAGCACAAATCCAAAACACAGCCCCACACCAGCCACTAGGAAGAAAATTAACTCCACCCCAGCCAAAACCAGAATAAATACATAGCAAACTTTTTGCCCATAAGTAAACACTGCTATTTGTGGGGAAGAGATATACTGGTGGTAAAGGCAGTAAACATATTAGGGCTTAGTTTAGTCGTGAAACAGTGCTTTTTTGAGTCCCAATTAGAGACAGGTGAAGTAGTACCAAAAGATGTTTAGAAAATGAATGTAATATAAGCTTGCAGACTTGGGCTTGTAGTCATATCAGGTTGTACTAGCTGTGCAATAACTATTTTATTTTTAATATATTATATAATAATAATATTAATAATAATATTAGTAATTTGATGCGGGGTGCTGTGGGGTGGCTGAAATCGCTGCGTTAACCCAAAAGCATCCCCTGCAAGGGATGCCCTGGGGGTGCAGCTCGG